>CM017326.1:52532-169839 GCA_006937295.1 Carpinus fangiana
GGGGGGGGGGGTTTAAAGGAAACCCAAAATGAGTATGTTTTGTTTGGTAAACTTTTTTTAGACATGTTGGGAAGTTCTAAAGGAGGATATTGTAGCAATATTAGGGAGTTTCATGGTCGAGGGAGTTTTGAGAAGAGCATTAGCACAACTTTCATATCTCCTATCCCAAAGAAAGTTGGTGCCGTGGATATCAAGGATTTTTGTCCTATCTGTCTAGTAAGTGGCGTCTACAAAATAATATCTAAGGTTCTAAAGAACAAATTGAAATAGGTGTTGGAGAAGATCATATCAAATTTGCAAAATGCATTTATTAAGAGAAGACAAATTCTGGATTCGGGTTTGGTTGCAAATGAGTGGATTAACAATCGACTCAAATCAAGGGTTCCAAGCTTGTTGTGCAAGTTGAATCTAGAAGAGGCTTGTGTAAAATGAGTTGGGAATCTATAGATCATTTTCTTCTCCACTGTGAAGTGGCAAGAAAATTGGGAATGCACTGTTTTGCCTTTTTGGAGTAAAATGGGTTATGCCTAGAAGTGTAATAGAGCTATTAGATTGTTAGCGAGGTCAGTTGGGAAGTCATTCTGTTTTAGCTGTTTGGAAGATGTCCACTTTATGCTTAATATGGAGCATATGGGGAGAATGGAATGCAATATGTTTTGAATATCATGAGATGGCAGTGGAAGAGCTCAAGAAGAGCTTGGTCAAAACGCTTTATATATGGACAGGGGTGTAAAATTTCTTACTTTTTTCTAACTTAGCTGATTTGTGAATTTTTGTTCTTTCCACCATTAGTAGGGGTTATCTCTTATATACATCATGTTTATTAGGGTTGAGCCACTTTGTGCTTATTAATAAATTGCTCTATTTATAAAAAATTAACAAAAAATAATAATAATAATTAAGCACTGCTGGGTAAGTTAGTGGTTGACGCTATGGTCTCGTGTGGCTTTGTGGCGAATGACAGTGGAAGAAAAATATGATAGTATGAGTGGCAATTAGTGTTCTAACAAGGTAGAGTGACCCTTTGGAGTTGAAGTTTAGAAGCATATTAGGAGGGGGTGGGGAGTTTTCTCGATATTTGTCATATATGAAATGGGAGATGGAACTAAGATTAGATTCTGGTATGATTTATGGTGTGGAGATCAACCACTAAAGGAATCTTTTCCATAATTGTTTAGTATTGCTCGTTGTAAGGAGGCGTGAGTTACAGATAATTTGCAATTTTCCAATGGTAATATTCAATGGAATGTATCTTTTATAAGATCTCCAATACTCTAATTAAATGTAAGTAAGCTAGGAAAGCACTGGTTCTCCCTCCCACCTTGACAAGTGCCATTAAAAGAACTTGGTTGGTAAACAGCAACTCAAATGGCACAACTGAAACAATAAACCCATGATTCCAACCCTTTTCCCCACAAAATTAAGTGCTATTGATTAAAGCAATCCGATAATAGAATTGAAAATCGAGATAAAGGAGGATCACAGGCCATGTAGCTAAGCATTTGAAATGCTTTCCAGGAGGTTAACTTAGCTGCCGCAGCAACATTATCAGATGCACTAGGGCATTAAAAACACACACACGTCATTCCTTCCTCACCATTCCCAACTATAATTACCATACATTCAGAAAGATGCACATAATGCATTAGTTAGAAGAAAGAGTGAAACAAAAGAGCTTTTCCGCTGCAAAGGTCACTCCATGGATACTGATCCATATTTTTTCACATCATACACAAATTACTTGAAGATTTCAAAATGATGTGGACTGGTCACAAAGATGAGTCCTACATGAAAGCAAGCCATACAAGATTTTGAAACAGGGAGAGATGGATATCTGATGAGAGGCAACCATTAATTTTGTGAAAGCATCAAGACCTGCAGGATTCTATCACTTCTAGAATGGAATTTATTGGTGAGTTGTTAGTGGAAAAGCTAATAGGGCTTTCCAGCACATTGGTTACACAGGGCTAATATATTTAGGACCTTGGTAGATAAGTTTATTTCCTACAAGGTGCTTTCTTTCTTTTTTCTTTAAGTCTGAAGTCAGGTGTAAGCACTCATGATTCAGATGTGAAAAGAGATATCAGTCTGCTCTGGCTATGATGTTCTGCTGAATGGTGTACACCCCTTTTTTCAATAGATAGGGGCCTATCTTGAAACTTTCAGGTTCTGTCACAGACAAAATGCTCTGAGATTACCTTGAGAATTGCATTGTGCTTGAGTTTATGATTATAATTAAAGACTTAAATTATGATAGATGGTTATCAAAAGCATGAAGCATCCTCTTTTAATAAAACCTTCTACTACTTATTAAAAGTTGCTTGTCACCTAAAGCATGAAGCACCAAGTTCGTTACAACTTATATCATTTCTCATTTGCATTGCATCTTCAAATTCTTTTTAACTTTTTCTCCTTATCTTTTGATATCTAATAATTCCCCATAAATTTTAGAATTAGTTCAAGTGAGTACATCAAAATGAATATTTTCATCAATCAGCAACAGAACAGGCTGCAGTCCTGTCATGACCCAGAAAACGTGAAGCCACAACCACAATTTGCCAAGATAAATGTAAAAGAACGTGCACGTAAGTTACATTGACATTTGTGGTCACCGAATGCAATGCGTTTGAACCAGCTATATGGAACATGCTTAAAGGAATTAAGCTTAATGAACTATGTAATTTTGTAGGGCATCTCATGATCTTTTTTTTGGATAAGTAATGTTATATAGAAAACGCACAGAGGGGCGCAACCCTAGTACACAAGAAGTATACAAGAAAACGCCTAAGGGGGAGGGCATCTCATGATCTTATAAACTGTCTTCTGGATATTTTAATGTGCATACAGATTAGAAACACAGTAAGTAATTCAGTGACTGCGGACCTTAGAATATGAATGGTTAACACACACAAGATACTCTGCTTAGTTTGGTGGGACAAGAGGATGTTTCAGGCGAATCACTCTGGAAAACGTGTGCATATCTGACAGTAAAGAAAGAAGTACCAATTGAAGATACATTGGACCTATTCTGAACCATGCAGAGAACTTAGCAAGTGCACTAGGATATTGGTAACAATATTGTGCTTGCAGGCCATGACACTTTGTAAATCTAGTCCCTCTCCTGTCTAGCTACTAGAAAATTAAACTTCATGTCCTCCACTCATGAATCCAGTTACGCATATTGGTATTAGAGGAATTTGTAGACACAAATTTTAAGGACTTCAGTCAAAAATGTTTGCGTAAGCAACTAGTGTATGCGGCAATGATACTTTGTAAATCTAGTCCCTCCCATGTCTAGCTACTAGAAAATGAAATTTCAGGTCTTCCACTCATGAATCCAGTTGTGCATATAGGTACAAGAGGAATTTGGAGATACAAATTTTAAGAACTTCAATCAAAATTGTTTGCATAAGCAACTAGTGTATGCTGAATGCTAGCTCTACTAATAATCTCAACTATTATTATATGCCCTTCCCATGGAAAGCAATTCCAAACTTTCCAAAGGCACACTTTCCACTCTGGTATATATAGGTTCACTCAACAGAGTCTTAGAGGATTTTAAAATACCTAGCTAAAAATGCAGAGAGGGCACCATCTACTGCCATACGCTAAAGGCCATAAACACTACAATGGATCAATCTACTCCTAAGCCGTTTGTCCAGATGCGTTCCTAGTAAAGTGAGCCAAATACAAACAATTTTCCCCCATTGGCAGTGACTGGGACAACGAGTGTAAGTGATGGACTTCTTCCAATCTGTTCTCACGACATAAAATCTTCAACCGAAAATATGCTTAAAGATTACTGGAAGAAATGTTTTTTTAGATTTTAATTTTCAAGGCAAATTCAATGATCTGTCAGTTTTATGAGAAGTTACTTCCCCATCAAACGTAAGCATGAGAAACTGATTTTTATGACAATGGGACAGAGTTGTTTCATTGGGGTAATTTGTTTTCTATGGTGTATTTATAAACTACTAATTAAAATGGGCACCAGGTGCATATCCCTGATGTTCTTTAAAGTACATGATTGAACATTAATTTCTCCAACTTGCATGTGGTTTGAAGGCATTAACACTAAGCAACACCTCAAGCCAAAAAACTTTCCTGCTATTGACCATTATTCTCAGATAATCATGTAGCTATAAAAAAAATAAAGTTCTACTATCTCGTTCTGATAACAGTACTGTCATTATGCATTGGAAAATTGGAAGATACACTGCTTTGCATCTTTTTATTTCTTTTCTTTTTTTCATTTCTTTCCTTTTTAATTTGCTGTTAAATACTTTGAATGTCTTTTTTAGGGTTAATTTTGAGACTATTGAGAGTCTGTGATCAGATCAAATTTGGAACTCTTGAGAATGAGCACATCAGAATAAAAGTAGAAAGTCAAATAAGTTGCATGCCTCTTCCGTTTGTGATATATAGAAGGCACATTAAAGCCTGGGTAGGGAACCCTTAAGACTTAGGTTTCTGATATTAATCAGTTCATGAACATTGGAGTTTGAAACATCTGATGATACTGCTTTGCAGTTTCTGATTGAATAACTAATTGATTGGAGAGTGGCACTGTTGTTAACTGTCGATGTCATGGATTGCTGTCATTGGTTTGGTTAGATTACACAAGTGGGTTAAATTGAGCTAATATTTCTCTTGCTAACTTTTTTGTTTGGAAACTATGAAAGGAAGCTGCTATTAGTGCATTGACAAAATGAATTGAACATTAACTGACAATGGAAAGTATACATGGATACACACATACACATAGTACACAATATTTCACTGAGAAAGGAAAGCATGTCTAAGAATGTAATAGACAAGACAAAAGGTGGGGGGGCAGGACTAACCGCCTTGGTAAACTCAATCCTAAGCGGGTTGCCGGCAACAGGGAAACCTTGAAGCGCACTCATGGCATTAATGGCATCATCTTCCCTCCTGAAATTAATGAAAGCATAGCTGCGACCGGGCTGGAAAGCAACGCTTTCAAGCTCTCCAAACTGCAAGAAGTGATGGGTGAGGTCTTGCTCGAGTATGCCATGGGGAAGATTCCCAACCCAGAGGTGTCTGGAGGGCGGATTGTTGTTGTTATTTGTGTTACGGGTGCTACTCTTGTCTTCAAATCTCAGAGGGTGGTAGTCCCTTCGGAGCCGGTCCCGTCCTCCTCGGACAGACTAAAATGCCAACACAAAATATAAAATCGGCACTCTCAATAACAAATCACATCTTATATTATTATTATTTCAGTTGTAGCACATAAGAATGTGAATCATGGTAAGGAGTGTTTGGTTATGTCAGTCTCATTTGCAAAGTTAATTACTCAAATCAATTAGATGAAATTTTTCAGCAGCCTTATTTAGGCACAAACCCTAAAAAAAATTAAAAGCTTTAGGCGGAACTAGAATTGAGAAACTGAAACTAAAAAAGCAAGCAGATTGTTTCCTCTTGAATTGAGGACGATTGAAGATGGAAGGAAGAGCTAATTTACCATTGTGTTGCGATTGATGTTTGTTGGATAGAGAGCAGAGAGCACCACAAAATCCAATTTCCAATTTATTCAGCCTGAATTTTTCTTCCCGGATTGCCGATAAGGTTTAAAAGCGTTTAGAGCAATAGCAGTGATTAGCCCCTCCAAGGATCAAGGCTCGGAGCCCCAGTCTCACACTCGAAAGCGTTTCTCTTAGGGTTTGGAATGCAGTGATTTTTTTACTTTTTTTTATATTTTTATTTATTTTAATTATAACGATCAAAATTTAAGAATTATGATGACATGGTGCGGGGCGGAATAGATCCTCTCCGGTCGAAATGGACCGGAAAAGTCTCCATTGATGGCTAGGATGGCCCTAGGAGAAATCTAGGGCCATATATGGGACAAGTGTCCCATTAAAAATTAAAATATTAAAATATCATTTACGATTAAAATAAAAAATTAAAAAAAAATAAAAATTAATAAAAAAAATAATAATGGATAGCTGGCCACACCATTTTAGCTAGGATGGCCCAATGGCCGGTCAAGGGTGGCTAAACCATCCCCAGGCCCAACGGGGGTAGCTCCAAGGCTTTTGTAAGATGGGGGTGGCCCACCCCCATAGGCCATGGGTGGTTTGGCCACCCTTAGCCAGCCCTATGGCCAAGATGGGGTGGCCAATCATCCTTTTTTTTATCATTAATTTTTTTTTAATCGTAAATAATATTTTTATTTTTAATGGGACACTTATCCCATTTATGGCCATAGATTTCTCCCAAGGCCATCAACTGGAGACCTCTCCAATCCATTTGGACCGGAGAAAATCCTACTCCGTGCAGTGCGAGTGGCAACCAGACTAGTTGACTACGAGTTTTGATCCAAGAAGCACACGACTTGTAGTTTGTACTAAGACCAATCCTCAAGATTGTTTACCCATGTTATGAAATTTTCCCTTCTCCTTTGTAGGACTGTAAATGAGCCGACACACTCGACAACTCGCTCAATATCCGCTCGGCTAAGCTCGACCCGAACTCGAGCTCGAAACTATATAAGTTCGCTCGTTACTGTTGAAACTCGCTCGATTAGCTAATGACACATACCCAGCTCGCTCAATTAAGCTCGACGGGAGCTCGTGAATTTGACTCGTTTAAGTCGAGCTTGTCCGACTCGCCCGGCTCGTTAGCTTGTTCATAGATCTTTTTTATTCATATATATATTACAAAAAAGAGTTATATAAATTTGTATATTAGTAATTAAGTAATATATGTTATATAGGTTATTTAATATTTATGTGTATGTATTAATTAGCATACTAATTAGTTAGTTAGCTCGTTCATATATCTTGTATATATATTACTAAAATTATTTATATTAATTTATACTATAGATAAATATTTAAAAGTTGTTTTAAAATTCGGGCTTGAACTTTGTTCAGATTATACATTAAATAATTTAATAGCTTAGCTCGAGCTTAAGTTGAGCTCTGCTTGGCTCAGCTCGAATAGTATTATCAACGAACTCGAGCTTGAATTCGAGTTCACCCAAATTTTAAACGAGCTGAGCTTGAACATGCATTTTATAGTTCAGCTCGAATAAGCATTTTTGTAAATGAGCATGTCTTAAAATCCTAAAACTCAACTCGATTACAACCCTATTCCTTTGTCCTTAGTTATTTTCTAGTGTTTAAAGCATGTGTGAGTTTGCTTTGAAAAAATTAGTTTTTAGGGAAAAATATAAAAAAGCTCCCCAAACTATCAAAAAGTTGCATTTTAGCCCCCTCTGTTAGTATTACAATCAAACTAGATGGAAAAATTATAACTACGTCGTTTTGGCAATGGTAAGTTACTAAAATGCCTTCATGGAAAAAAAAAATATATATATATATATTAGAACAAATATCAAAACGGTACCATTTTGGCTAAAATTAGGGTTTCCCACCCTTATCAAAACGGCACCGTTTTGGTTGGCTGTTAGAATTAAAAGATTTTTTTTAGGGTTCACCTAGTTCAATGGTCGGCAAGATTGGCCGACAGTCCTCCTTCAAGTAAAGCCGCAAAAGCTATGGCGATTAGATTGGATACCATCGATTCCGGTGTCATCAACACCTATACGGGCCCGAGGCTCCCTTGGATTGTCACATTCAGCAGCAAAATCGTAAATGGGGTTGGAAAAAAAATTATTCATTTTGGCCCCCTCCGGTAATTGCAAAATAAACCTGTACGAGCCCGTTCTTTCGGAGAAGTCGTTCCGGCCATGTTCTTATAGGAGAGCCCTTCTTTAAGAGCACCGGCTTTGTAGCCTGTCATGTTCTCTCTGATTTGGTACGTTATGTTGATGCCCTTGCTAGCCCATCTCTGGCATTCCATTTCAACCATTTGCTGCATTATCACCATGTAATGCCAAAAATGAAACAAATTTCTTGTAGCAGAACCCAGATCAGGAATTTGAGATTATAAACAAAAATATAAAAATAAGTAAAAGTTAATGATGTTGGTTTTGGAATTTGGGTATGTAAAAAGGACTGAAATATGTTGCAAAATACAAAGAAAAAGCTGCAAAGTGAACTAAAATCCAAAAGCCAAATACACCCAGATTGGCAAATGTATGTATCAAAGCAGAGAAACGCAGAAACAAACTTAGTAATAATTTTTAGGGGTGGAGCTTACCGAAGAAGAAGAACGGCGCTTATCGCTAGCAAACCCTAAACCACCATTCTTCTTCCTTTAAAAAAAAAAAAAAGACGTCGTTTTTGGGGGGCATCTTTAATTTTTTTTCTTCTAAAAGGGCATTTTAGTAACTTAACCTCAAAAAAGACGTCTTTTTCAATTTTTCATCCAATTTGACAGTGTTCACTAATAGAGGGTGCTAAATCGTAAATGGCCGGTAGCTTGGGGGGCTTTTTTATATTTTCCCCTAGTTTTTAAATGAAAAAAGCATTTTCCAAATGTGCATTTTGGTCTTTTTTTTAGAGCAAAAAGTTTTTTTTTTTAAAAAAAAATTAATTAATTTTTGCTTTTATCAAAAAATTAATTTTTTTTTCTTTTATCAAACAGGCCAATTTTTTTAGTTTAATATAGCTTTTTAAGTTTCTCAATGCAATCTCAAGCAGACTTACAAAAAACAAATAAACAAATAATAAATGAAAAATTGCACTTTACCCCTAAAGTTTCACCCGATTTATAATTTGACCTCTAATATTTAAAAGTTTACAATGTACCCTAACAAATTATCACAAATTTGTAATATAGCCACTCATTAACTATTTATGCCCAATTTGACGAAAAATTGCTCGCATGCGAAGCACGTGCATTTTTTGGTCTAAAATTTCAAAATTTGCCCCATGTGTGTTTAAGAAATTTTAAAAATGCCACCAATTCAATAAACCAAAATCTAAATAATAATAATAATAAAATTGGGTGTGGGCTACGACCACCCCCATTAGTCCCTTGGGGGTGCTTGGCCACCCCCCATGGGCCACGAGGGTGGCTCGCCACCCCCAATCCGGCTGTTTGGGGGTGGTTGAGCCCCCCCTCCTAGCCATTTGGGGGTGGTTCGGCAACCCCCGTTTGCCTAGATTGGGGGTGGCATGGCCCATGTGGGTAATTGGGGGCAATTTTGGAAAGCTTACACCAAAATGCTCACGTGCAGCGCACGTTAACCAAAGACAAAAAAGAAATGGCTACATTAAAAATTTTAAAAACTTGATTGGAGTACATTGCTAACTTTTAAACATTTGAGATGATAAAATGTACTTTTCACTTGTTTTGTAGTAACTCAACAAATGTTTTTATACATTGTTGAGCTCGATGCAGCTTCTTTTACTTCGCTTATAACATCCTAAATAGCCAAAATGATATTTGATTAGTCGAATGAGAATGATCTAACGCAAAACTATGGTCATCTGTTTATGTCTTTATTTCATCAAGTTACTCAATGAATGTCTAAGGCATAAACTCAATAAAATCCATAAGAGATAGAGGGTAGTATATATTGATTGAATTCAGCTTGCATCAATAACGGCGACATCTCCTGTTATTGAATATGGATGATCAGCAAATTACAAGCTTATTAAGTTCTGGATTTAATGGTTGGTCAATCGCCGCCACAGCCACCTCCACAGCCTCCACTTCCGCTGCAGCTACCACGGCAGTCACCAACACAACAACCAACGGTGACCTCATTGCTTTTGGCTTTGCTTTCTTCCTCCTTTTTCTTAGCAGCATCTTCTTCCACATTTGTACCATCGGCACATGCAAAAATTATCATTGACATGGTTGAAAAGACAGCAAATATGCAAAGTAGCAGGAAGTCAAGGGAGATAACATTCTCATCCCCTATGGTTTCCAAGGCTCGAACCGTCGCAACAAGACTTTACGCGCGCTTTCACAGTTCTAGAATTCTTACTTCTTTCGCTGCTATTAATTGTTCTACTCTCTTCTTCTCATATATAGGCTAATATAGCTCTAAAGGAGATACACCCATCATTTGCCTAAGTTCCTCGTAACTTCCCAGCCGGCCTCCTAGATTTTCTTTCTTTGTTTCACTCTTTGATTTACAGCTATTAACCAGATCGTCTCACGCCGAAGTTACCGTACGTATTTTCCTAGCTAGACAGCAACCTAGGTTACTTTGACCTGCTGTGCTGAGAACTACTATAATATTTTTTTTTATTTATGCCAAACTTTAAAATGTGACATTAGAAGCTCTTACAAAATTAAAAAATTAAAAATTAAAAAAAAAATCATGAACAGTCAGTCATGTACAAAATATAGAAACCTGAACAAGAAACATTATCCGATAGAAGGCTGAATGGCAAACCCATTTTGACCACTATATATATTAGTTTCCCAATGTGTATACAATATATAATAACTAAACCTTTCAAAGACCGAAGAAAAACTAGTATCCTCGAGATTTCCTACATTTAGACTTACTATTAAATCCAATCATCTTTCTTCTCTTTAGCAATCCATGGGGGACAAGAAAGAATCAGTCGCCAACCACATGAAAGAATAGTGCACTAAACAACACCTTAAAATGGGAAGACAGGATACTTCAACTTGGAAGACTATACACTGACAGTATAAACCTGGAACTTCAGAACATCCACCTTAAAGTCACACACAATTGACTAAGTTTTGGGGAGTCTCTACAAAATACTTCGTGAGCTTTAGCAGATTCACCTTGTAATCCTATGGTGGCTTCAATGACTTGGTATAGGGGCGTTATCTTCTGCAAAACCACATTTCCAGTGTTTTAGTCTAAGCATCAAAAGGAAATAATTTATAGTACCTCGAACATTCTAATAAGTGTGTGAGAGAGAGAGAAAGTAACTGGATATCCTGTAGATATCATTTTGTTTTCGAAGAATAAATTAATCTTTAAGATGGACCTCTTAGAAAATAAAATTGTATGTGTCGCATAAGCCTTCAAGTGGAATGGGAAGATTTCAGAAAATATTCAACCAATTCATATCCCATATTTATCAAGTTTTTGAGCTTTGGAAATATAACTAAAGCAATATAAACAAGTAACAGAAACAATACAAATATATTCTTCAGATTTTCCAACGTTACTGGAACTTGGATTTCATCACTCAACAGAGAAAAGACGCGAGAACTCACCTAGTGAAGTAGGGTCTATGTGTACAAAGAAACTTGCAGCAACTATTAGGTAGCAAAGAATAAGCATTAGTCCTTTTAAGTAATTAGCAGTTCCCTCCTGCAAGCTCAAAATGAAATTACATGAAGAATCCCTCGAAAGTATAGATTTTCAGATAAAAGACACTAAAAATGTTTGTGCTTGTGTGTGTCATGGAATTGGATTTGTTATATACGTTTGAGTTGAAAATGTCTTTTCGTTGTGAAATATTAATGTGAATTAATTTTTCCCCACAATAGCAGTCATATAAGTGCAGCCCCCACCCCACCCATCTAAAAGAAACAAAAAAAAAGCGGAATCACTAACCTGCAGCATGAAGGCTACCACGAGAACAGTTATGAAAAGCGTAGCTGTCTCAAAAAGTTGGAAGTTTAAGTCCATAGGACGCCCCATGATCCACCCAACTACCACACAAAAGGGAATCTGCAGTTATAGAAACAATTATATAGGATTAGTGGATACTTGACCCAAATTAAGAAGGCAAGGAAAAGAAATATATAAAAACCTTCCCTACAAAATAAATAATTGAAAATTCATCTTGAGTGCCTTTGCCCGTAGTATGGACTACAACATGGTACTGACAAGGTTTATATAACAATTATGCTGACAATGAAGATGTGTGTTTAAGCATTTCTAGCAGATCAAGCACTTCATAGAACCATTTCAATCTACAAAACTAGCAAATTGATCAGATTGACTCAAGTAAGAATATTGCATATTAACACTACAACCATTCCAAGTTCTGCCACAATCAACAAAGAGGAAAAAGCAGTTCCTCACACATTTTCAGCAACCCAAAAAGAGGAAGATAAAATATACTTCAGTTTACAAAGATCACATCTTAAATTATGAATTCTTTCTTCTACATTTTTTTTTTTTTAAAAAAAAAAAAATTACTTTTTGGAGAGGATAAAGCTAGGGAATTTTCCTCCAGGTTGGAAAAATGTATACATCAATGCAAGAACAAGATGGAAAGGTTGCAGTCAGAAATCAGAATGCAACAGCATCAAGAAGAAAGACATGATCACTGCTATAATATTTGGAACTCACCCCAAACATTGCTATCTGTGTCGATGAGCCTATTGCCACTCCCAAAGATATGTCCTTCATAAGACATTTGTGTAAAAATTAAACTTTAGTACATCAAAAAAGTATGATTGGTCATTGTGGTTTTATTACACTAGCAGGATAAGCACTTACAAGCTTGTCTTTCACGGCAAACATAACAGCACCTGCATGCTCTGCAGCATTCCCAACAATTGGGAGCAAAATAACACTAATAAATGCTACCGGGATTTTTAATGAAACAGATGCCCCCTGAATGCATAATAACATATATTGTAAGAAAATCCCGTATAAATGAATCATACCAATTCCCTTCACTATATAAAAACTTCCATGTTTTAAGAACTTCAAAACTTCCAACATATGAGAAGACATGCACTTAAAAAGAAATGCAAATTATGTAAAAACTTCTAGGAAGGTGAAAAGATTTTTCATGTTTAGAAAAATTATAGGATATCCAACGAGAAGAAAAAAATCACCAATGATCAATAATAAGTTAGGTAAACACAGAAATTTAAAACAAAGATATAGAAACAGCTAGAGAAGTAATTCAAAAAATTACTTTCATTTTCAGAAGTTACTTCTATCAATATCTAAGCAGAAGATATACATAGAAGGTGTCAAAAAAGCTATCACAACGAACAGCAGAATAGATTCACAGGACAAATTCACCTCTATGGCATCAACTAAATATTCTGAGAGGACCGAAATCCATGCAGTCAAAATTGATAGCCATATTATTGATTCCCACTTAGAGATCTCTGGAGCTTCTTCATCATCTGAACTCCCTTCAATCTGAGTCTCTCCCTGAATTTATGCCATTTGTCATATAAAACATCAATAACAGATAAAAGGAGAAATTTTAACAAGCTTTCAAGAGTATATATAAGAAGCAAATAAATATTCTGTCAAAACCTCACTACTCAATGTCAAAATAATTTCTCTTACTCATATCAATCTACGGCACTAATTATGATGCTTCTTCTTTGATATGTATCTTTGTAGTGAACCATTCAAAAACTTAGTTGTTCTCATCCAGTGTGAATTGTTTGGCAAAATCAAAATAAATTAGAAACATGCTTAAATGGAACTAATACTCGTGTATCCTACTATAACACTGACACATACAGTTAGAATGTACATACTTATCTTACACATGTGAGAAATTTGTTGATTTCGTGCAATTATAAGAAACTTACTACAAGTATTCATAAAAAAAAAAAAAGAACTTAGTATACTTAGAAACAGCAAGAGAAGTAATTCAAAAAATTCAGCATCAAGTACTAAGCAAAGGTTTTGAACAAAAGGAAATTCATCATCCCCACAAATCAATAAATATTGTAAGAGATAACATATGAATATCAAGAAATTCAATAGTTATTAAATTTTAACCAGTCCTGTGTAGAAGATTGACAGGGTGTTATATTAATAAACTTTATATAATGTATTCAATGTCAAAAATCAAAACCAAAGAGCACATAAATAAGAAATTAATTCCCCCTGTAATATATCAAAAGTACCAACCTCACTAACAGGGACGTATACATTCTTCTGCCTTCTCAGCTGAAAAACAAGATAGGAAGCATATGCCACAAGCATAATACAGCTACTAAACCTTGATAGAGCTAACTCAGACGTCCCAAAATGTAACTCTGTGTGTGTAGAATGAAGAACAGCTGGGAATAGAAGGCCCATGACTGCCATCAACAGCAAACCAGAGTCCACTGCAACAGCTCCCTGAGAATAAGAATAGACTAATTTGAACCTTATTGTCAACCAAAACGTGAATGATACAAGAGAGAGATGGTAAAGAATTAAATATGATTCTTTTGTTTCAAAGACTAAATATACTCGAATGGTGAAAAAATTACCTTGTTGAACACTTGTTCTCGCTCAAAAAACACAAGTCCACCACCGAAGAATGCACATCCAAGCACTAGCAGCATGTTAGACAAAATTGAGCCCAGTAATGACTGCTGGACGACACGTATCATGCCAATTTTCAGTGCATGAATTGATATTATCAATTCTGTCGCATTTCCAAAAGTAGCATTTAGAAGGCCTCCAACTGCAAAGCTCAAAAGAAGGAATCTCAGGTTATCCAAAACAGTAAATAATCAGTGCCATATCAAAAGAAAAAACAAAGAAGTCCAAATAACGGGAATGGGATTTTTAAGTCTTCTTTGTAAGCAACTAAGCATGGTTCAAGGAATCTATCTATGCCAAAATGCATAGTCAATACATCCTTGTTAGCATGATCTGGTCTAGATTTATTGTCTAATGACAGGAGGGACTTCTCCTGACTATTGAAAGAAAGGTTGATAAAGAGAAATATAAATTAACACATAACACGTAGTGATACAAAAGTATGGTAATGACACCCTTGGATATTTAAAAAGCGTGAGAATCTATTAATTCATACTACTGGTGCAATAAATTTCTTGGATGAAATGGAAATTATTGTTCTCTCATCTTGCAATGCCATGTAATAGACCTCAAACTACTGATGCAAACTTTCAGGATAGATAGATTTAAGGTGTAATATGAAATTTTCAAGACAGCATTAGGGACAATACATTAAGATTAATTTTTAACGTATTATAAGTAATGAAGCCCCATACCCATTTTATTAGTTTAATGTTCCAGTGTATAACTTTATTCCAACTTCTTTAAACTTTGCAATCATTACTTTTTGATATCACAAAGATCAGCGAATGCTGGCAGCCAAATACTCTGTTACTGTGAATGAAACAAAGCTTAAAAACCATGCGCAAAGCCAAGGGTTTCAGAACAAGGACAAGAGTTATATTGAGAGCTTGCATTACAGATCAATATAAACCAGAACTTTCCGTTTAATGGAATTTTAAAAGTGGAGAATGGAAAGAGACTGATATTTAGGCTGGTACTTGGCAATATATAATTACCTGTAGGTCCAGTAAACCAAGCCAGCTGCCTGCATCAAAACAAGCCCAAACCTTATTAGTACTTATCATTTGTCAATCCCAATACATGTAAAGTTAAAAGGAAGCTAGTGAACTTAGAATGCCTTGCCCTCTTCCCTTATCGGGCATGCCTGTCAGGCTCCAAATGATAGAAAAGACGCGAGAAAGCTTACTCAGTAGCATAACCCAGACGCTCAGCCAAAGGTATAATACCCAGTAAGCTCAAAAAGAAGACCCAACTCTGAGATGGAATTGAAGAGAAAAGTGAATAAAGCACAATCATCTAATGATACAACAGATAGGCACAAATGCGACTCACATGATTGCCAGATAATTTGTCGACCAAGATTGCTAGAGGGCCAAAAGGCATGAGTAAGTTGATTTTGGCTGAGAAGACTACGATCTTTATGCTATCTATCACGCTATTCCTGATAATTTCGTCTGGATAACAATGGTCTGAACCATCGGCAGATATATGCGGAGCCGCATGAAAAGAATGTTTCTTTCTGGGAAATGATGCAGGACTCTCTAAGCTCTCATCCTCAAACTCAATAACCGATCTTTCTTCAAACGACCCCATCTACGACCACCAAGGGAAAAGAAGCAAATGCCTTTCAAACAATATATATGCCACAGGAAGAGGAGGAGGAGAAAGAAACGAACCTCTACAGTCGATTGGATCCGAACCATTGGCGTTTTGTTGTTGTTGTTGTCGTGATTATCCATGAGGTGCATCTAGGACAAAATAACAAGGAGACTATGAGAGTTCCATCTCCGAGCACGGGCATTACTACTCAGTCACCTTCTCGGCTGATCAAAGCGTAAACCGTTGCAAAACAAAACTGACCTTGTGACAATTCAAAAAATGCAGGTCAAACCCATTTTATATATATATATATATATATTTTCTTTCTTTTGTTTTTGGTCAAATTGAGAGGTGGGTTTGTAGGTTCAGCGCAAAACAATCAACCAAAAAGAATATTTGATATTGAGAGAGGCAAAGGTGGGGAACTGGAAATCTGGAGGAGGAATGACGACGATTCATTCAAGAAACAGTGACCAGCAATTATGGGCTTTGCGGTTTGATTCATAAAACAAGAGGAAAAGAACGAATTCCTTGTCCCACAGCCACTCGATATCCCGCCATTAATGTCGGCTAAATATTCTATTATCAGACGTGAATGACATTTTACTTCTCTTTCTTTTGAAAGCTCGCGACGTGAGATTTTCTATCTTTCTTTCCCCGTTTCATTCGGAGGACACTCAGGACAACGAACCCCGCGCTCAATTGACGACCCTCTCTCGAATAGAAAAAATAAAAATAAAAATAAAATTGACTACCCTCTCTCCTCTTTTTTTTTTTTTTTTTCCTTATTTTATATATATATATATTTTAATTGTCATTTTTATAGGATATTAGGACACAAGGACTTATAAATGGACCAATGCCACATTAAGGATCTTCTAGTGTATAACTATTATAGGTTTATAGCTACTAATTTTTGACACTCTCCCTTAGCAAAACTGGGATAAAGTTGAGGCAAAAGATTTTGATTCTAGATATATTCACAAGGAAGTGAGATCTCTAAATTGGACATGAATTTACATACTACATGATATTATGATTAAAAGATATGATATGATTAATTAAATAAATTGGGTCATAATTGATTTATATAATCTTATGAATATATTATATCATATTTGCAAATTACAAATTTTGATATGACTCGTAAACTCAACATAAACTTAACATAAAATTAATAAATTAAAGAAATGAGTTTGACCCATTTAATAAAAAATAAATTTAATTCACTTTTCTTGTTCGAATATAATAGGGGGCTCGAAAGCTTTGAGTTCCTTGCCCAATAGGGTTGACTTGGGCCGAGTTGAGTTGAGGGGAGGCCTTCGTTCCGGAGTGTTAATGAGGATCCCCTGCGCAGCGATTCCATAGAAGAGCCACTTGAAAATTGAAATTATCGATTATGAGAAGCAAGACTCGCCGCGGGGGTAGGCCTAAACTCCCCACCTCAACTACTGCCACGGCAACCGCTAGGGCACTTCCTCTCCTCCTCAATCAGGTTTTTTTTTTTTTTCGAAAGTATCAAGTATATTCTTGTCTACGATATCATTTCTGAATTCTGCACTGCGCATATATGCATACAATTTACAAAGAAAAATTCAGAGATAACTAATTTATAAATTCCATATTCCACTTTTTGAAAATCGTCAAAATGTATGATCTTTTCACAGGATGATGATTATATGCAAAGGCTTGTGCCTGAAACCTGTGATGTAGCTCATAATCTGAATGACGAGACTGTTGATAATATGGATATAGATTGGATAAAGGAAGATACTTGTATAAGGTGCAATAGAGGTGGAGATTTGTTGGTTTGTAGCGAAATTGGCTGCCCGGTTGCACTCCACTACAAGTGCATGTGCTGCAACCCTAAATTCGATGATCTGGGACACTTTTACTGCCCTTATTGTTCGTACAAAAGAGCGATTCTAGAGACTCGACACTTGAGGAAAAATGCCATGTTGGCGAAGCAAGCTTTGGTGAATTTTATCGATAAAAATGTCGTGGCTGGTAATGGAAAGAACCAGAAAGATGGGGAATCTCAGAGCAAAGAGCCCGATTTATCACTACATGTGGGAAATACAAGCAGGCCTGATCATGAGGCATGGCAGCGTGATGATGGTGGAGGCCAGAATGAATCTGTTCAAGATGAGGAGGGTCAACAAAATGAAAGGGGCGATGCAGGGTTAGCCAGCAATCGTCAACATAAGATAGTGGTTGATGATGAAGCGTGCGCAAATACTTCTACACCCGGTGCTAGTGATAATGTACATTTTAGAGAAGGAGGGATTACACCAGGGAAAGAGCTTCTACAGGATTCCATAATCAAAGATAAATCCAAAGAGGCAACCATATCTGAAGCAAGGTGTGAATTTGCAGAAGATGGAGAAAAAATACAAGCAGAGGATTCACAACTAATAGAGAACAGTGAGCATGAGAGAATTCTTGAAGAGGAAGACAGTCAGCATGAAGGAATTTTCGAAGAGGAGGAAGGGCAAGAAGAGGTTTTGAATGCTTGCCATGTAAACGAAGAGGTGCTTGCGGATGGTACACTCCATGCATCAAACGAAGGATCACAGGATTATCTTGAGTTATCTGAGGAAAATCAAGGTAAAACAGAGGATGAGGAACAAATGCAGCCAGAAGCACCAATAGCTCCTTCAAATGCCAATGTTCCATTGGAAACTAGTGATACAGACACGGAGACACTCTCAGCACGACATAAAAATAGGCGTTTCAAACGAAGAGCTCGTAAGAAAGCACGGCCCCAGAATGTCAATTCACCAAGGAAATCATCCTCTCAGAAAAGTAACTCCCCAGAGAAAAATTTTCGGAAACCAAATGAGAAAGCTGCCACCTCCAAGAATAAGAAGATTTCTGCCTCCAAAAAGGCGAAACAACCCCGAGAGTCGCCTAAGCAATTGTGAGTTATTCATCTAAATCTATTTTCTTATGAGTTTTAATGTGGAGAATGTGAAAATGGAGTGGTGTTTGGTGTGCACAAACAATTATTGGCAAGTTAATTTGCTGTTCTAACATGCAGCACAAAGACGACTCTTCCTAATGCGAGGCGAAAGAGACTGTTCTGGACACTTGAAGAAGAAGATATGTTAAAGGTATGATTTTATGGGCGTATTCCTGCATGTCATGTCTAGGTCTGTGCTTGCTAATGGTTTTGACCTTAAGAGATATAATCAACAAATATCATTGAGCATGGGCTCATTCTAGTTGATATTACTAACACCCTTCCCTTTAATCAGATTTCTCTTTCTCCGTTTAAAATAATATATATATATATATATATATATATAACTTATGGACACAAGCATGATTGCTATGTATATTCGCACTGTTTTTGTGACCCTAATGACCGAAAACTTGGAGAATCCACTCTAATAAAATCATATTAGCATTTTGTGCTGGCTTGGAAATCTAAACAGGTTAATTTATATGGATTGACAGCATACATGCAGAGTGTGAATATACTTGATGATAGCAGAAAAGAGAATAGAACATAAATAAACCCCAAGGGGTTGGCTCAAGTGGTGAGGGTTTTGGTCTTGGTGGCATTTTCATCAAGTCTAAGATTCGAATCCCTTTGGGTGAAAACAATTTTTTGGGTCCAGCCCGCCGTCGAAGGCAAAGTATTACCCGATCTGTGTGGAGGAAACGCTTTACATGGGTCCGAGGTTTATCCAACAGGGGTGGATACACGAAGTGCCCTGCCATGGAATGGTTCCTCATCATAAAAATAAATTAAAAAAAAAAAAAAAAAGAAAGAAAGAAAGAAAGAAGAAAAAAAAAAGAACATAAATAAAAGATTGATTGACAACCTGTGAGTGCTGGATTTGGTCATCCTTTTTGTCATCTTCTTCAAGTTCCACCTTCTATGACTATTTCCCGTTTGTTTCTAAATTCTTATGAAAAATTTTCAATAAAATAGAGGTTGCTAGTTCGAATCTTTTCTGCCCCTCTCCTCGAGGACAAAAAATTACTTATCAAAAAAAATTTCTCAATGATATTTTGTATGTGAAACTGCTAATCAGTATAGTAGTTGGGACTTGTTTGGAATTGTTTTATGAGAATAGCTTTCCATTTTGAAAACTGCTAAAACAAAAAAGAGAACAGAAAACAGTTAAAAAAAATGCACAGCAAACATATTTTGAAAACTGATAAATTATTCTTGAAAACAGATTGGTTTTAGAGAACATCAAAATGACTTTCACTAAAGGATGATATATTTCTGTTCATCTGGGTATAAAAGTTGCAGTTTATTAAACCGAGATTAGAATTTATAGGTTAGTATAGAAAGAGAGAAACATGCCTGAGGTTCAGTTTCTCTTACATCTTGTCATCTGAATTTATTAAGTACTCTTATGTTGCAGGAAGGAGTGCATAGGTTTTCAGCTTCAGCAAAGAAAAATCTCCCTTGGAGGAGAATTTTGGATTTCGGTCGCCATGTGTTTCATGCGACTCGTACACCAATAGATCTCAAGGATAAATGGAAGAACATGATGGCCAAAGATTCTTCAACAATTATGAGAAGATGAACCTAGTACATGGGAAGTGTGACGAAGTATGTGATTTTGTTATTTCAGTCTAGTTTTATTTTGATAGGTAACTTTTTTTCATTTTCTGAACCTAATGCAGGAACAAGCTGGTCTCAGGGGTAGAAGATACGTGTTTTGTTAATTCTGTAAATTTCTAATTTGTTCTTTTTCTAAACAACCTTAGTTGTGGTGTTGGTATTGCTCTATTGCCAAGAGTTGTATCTGTTGATACTAACAAACCCCGGAATGAATATAAAGTTATACATGGTCGGATGTTTTTAACGAGTAAAAACTGTAAATAGCTTTAGCTGAATGATTTCTGACTTCTGAGGACTCTCTATTAACCTCAATGTATGACTTAATATACAATGTACTACATTGTCTCTTATTAGACCATGATATAACTATATTGTAAACTCTTAATGTGGTGTAGATACTTATTGAGGAAACCAAATTTGTGTTGATTAGATGTAACAGTCTCTTTCATGCTTTTTGCTGGGTTGGGAAGGAAGTGGAGCAAATGGTTAAACTGAAGTTTTGAGTGTTTTTGGCAATCAAGGTGACAAGGGGCACGGCAGCAGCATCTAGCAGAGTCTCTTTCCCCACACACTTGTTTTGATGTCTAACTGTGTATTAATACTAGGAAGACCTTTTGGATGATGAAAGTTGTCAAACCTTTTGCATAAATCAAATGTCTTTGTTTGTTTAAGGAAGGTATTACATTTTATAAGATGAAGAAAGAACAAGAAAGCAAGGATAACTTAACCGGGTTACCGTACAACCTTAACCTAACCAAATAATATTCTTTGACATCAGCATCAAGCATCTTGGATGGAGGAATACACCGAGGTTGTATAGCTCGGAGACGAATAATCAAAGTAGCTGTGTAATAAATTAGGAAAAAAAAAAAATGGGGAAGCTGCTAGCATCAAGTGTACAGATAATAGTAATTTACGTGAACAATATAGATATAGAGCAACCTGAATTCTGTCAGAGGCTCAAAATACATAATTTTCTTCATAAATACGATTTTTCGTTTTCTTGGTTATTTCTTTATTTTTAAAGTTAGACCCAATGCCATTTTATTCATTATTATCTATGGAGGTGGTTTGATCTGTTTATTTACTTTTTAGTTCCAATTAGACTATTCAATAATACCGCATGTAGAATACTTAGTTGGGACTGACGTACAAATAAGAATACAAAAGCAGTATTTTTTTTAGTTTTTACAATGCGATATTAAACACTAGAGAGGAGCTCTTGGATCGGTTGAAGAAAACTGAAAGCCCAATAATATGAGGAGCTTTTGGTGGAAGGTGACTGAGGTTGAGGATTTCTTAGACCTGACCTGATGAATTGAATGGGGTTGAAGTGGCCTCATTGGAAGTGGCGTGACCAAAGATAATTAGGTCAACGACAAAAAGAAGATGGAACATAAGAGAATGAATTGCGAGATATTTTGATACCTTTGAGTGTACCTTGACATTCCTCCTTTAGGAAAAGACGGGACAAAATTTTAGCACCAATTGTGAAGAGGAAGGAGACTCGATTGGAACTTACCAAATAGACTACCATTTAGGAGGGGTGCGGGGTGAAAATGCATTGAGAGATCCAGCCGACAAAGGTGGAGTGGAAGCCAAGATTTGTCAAGAGGAATGGCCATTCCATCAGGTCAAATGCCTTTTTCCATGTCAAGTTTAGAGGCCATGAAACCCGTGTGTGTTTCCTAGTATGAAAGAGTTTGTGAACCAAAATGGAGTTATCTTAATTTTCCTATTTGGGATGAATGCAGATGGGTATGGAAAGGTAAATTTCGGGAGGAATTTCTTTAGCCGATTGACAATGACTTTTGAGATGATCGTAAATGACATTGCAAAGACTAATTAGCGAAGAAAAATCAATGATTTTTTTTTTCTATATCTATTCTATAGAGGCAGAGCCAATGATTTTCATGATCACGAATAAGATGAATGGTATGTTGTCTTCTATGGATGGTGGTGGAAAGATGAAAGAATTTGGTGTAGAAATCCTTGGTGCTTACTAACTATTGTTCTCGTATTTATGTTTCCAGAGAATTTCATCTCAAGTGAGAAGTTGTCGCAAAAGAATTTTTGAGCTGAAGTTCCTCAAAAGAGGTTCTCAGCGGAGGGGGGAAGATGCTGGATAGAGTCAGTCAACGGAAACAAATATTAATCCTATCAAAGTGCTCTTTGTTCCAAGTTTCCAACCTTTTTTTTTTTTTTTTTTTTTTTTTGAAAGCAAGGGAACCAAAGCAAGAGAACCGAAAAAAGTTTGTGCCCAAGATGACACAGCAGGACTGATCACGTGTCCAAAAACAAGAAAGATTTCTGTGGTCGGTCAGAGGAGGTGACTGGGAGATAAGTGATCCACACAAACAAGATCACTCAGCATTATAAGTTACCAGCCATTGAATATCATATTTGCTTATATTATATGTAAGCAAAAGGTCAAAAAAAAAAAAAAAAAAAAAAAAGGGAAACATGCAAACAATAGTAGACAAGAGCTTCTTCTTCTTTTTTTTTTCTTTTTTTTTTCTTTTTTTTTTTTTTCAGGAGACAATAGCTTCTTATTCAAGTAAAAAAAGACTTTTACAAAAATATCATTGAGGTCTCTTCCTCTATTATACATTATACTAGTGGGAAATATACATCAGAATTAGAAAACGAAGCCTCGTGCAAGTATACTTCCTATAACAGCTTCTCAAACCAAGAACTCGGAACAAGTTTCATCCTGTCAATAGGAACCGACAGATCGAAGGCGTTTCTAGATTACGGTTCCACTGGGAATCAAGGCATCCTTGATCACCGTGACAATCCCGCTCTTAATGAAATACCCATCCGTTTCCCTTGCTGCTTCTTGCACATTGTCGCCATTGATAATCTGTACATAAATATTTTCAAGTAATTAAGGCATCCAGTAAAATGAAAACAAGAAGAAAGAAAAAGAAGCAAAGAAAAGCATAATGACGAGCACAAGATTTTGCATAATAGAGTATATGCATATGGAAATTTTGAAGCTGCGCCAGTGACTCAGTGTGTATGTGTATCTGTCCATATCAATTGAAACTGGGTAAATTTTCAATTCATTGTTATCATTTTCAATAACAATATGACGTATTTTCTTTCTTAGGAGGCAGTAAATTTAATACTTAAAAAATTTTACCCGAAAATAATACCCTGGAACTCCAAGAACTAAGTTAAAAATAAAAATAAAAAACCCCACACACACAAAACACAAAACAAAGTGAAAAAAGGCATAAAATCATCTACTACTAGGTTACATAGTAGAAACAACTTATAAGATTCATGGTATCTTAATAAGATCATAACCTTCACATTGTCCCCAATTCGAGCATTCTTGTCAATTATAGCTCTCTTGATGTGAGAGTTCTTGCCAATACCGATTGGAACACTACCCTTTGCAGCTAGAAACCTCCTGTCTGCATCCGTCTGAAGAAAAACAATAACAAATTTACAATTATAACCAGTGCATCACAACATTTATTATTTACAAAAGATATTAAATACAAATTTAGCTTTTAAAATTGTTAAAAAATATATTTCAGGTCTTTTTTTTTTTCCTTCAATTTGGCCCCTAAAAATAAAATTCAATGCAGTCCAGCACTCTTAAAATTAAAATCTTAGTTCTACCCCTGCAGCTACTTATCTTGAAGGATAAATCACATCTCAACTTATAACATAAAAACAACAGGTTGTAAATCCTTTAGCAGGTATTACCTCATAGTAATCAGCTCCCATCAATAGCGTGTCTTCAATGATTGCACCCTCTGATATGCAAGACCGAAGCCCAACCACAGAATGGTGAATTTTACAATTCTGCAAGAGGATTACAAGGAGTGTAATTCCCATAAATTATTTGGTCACCGCCATATTTGCCCCAGTAGAAAACATATATGTAAGTTTTGTCAAACATTCAAGAGACAAAGAGACGAGAGTATGATGCAATGAAGATACCAGAAAATACAACCACTAAGCAGGTTGCAAAAGCAACATACCAATGCCCCCTCTCCCTCTTGTGCGGACATGTCAAAAATAAAATACCAATAACTTACCTTTATTACACAACCCTCGCCAATAACACTATCCGTGACATCAGCATCAAGCATTTTGGATGGAGGCAAATACCGAGGTTGGGTGTAGATGGGAGACGAACGATCATAGAAGCTGTAAGGAGCAGTCAGGAAAGAAAGTCAAGAGTCATGTATACATATCAAATTCTAAAATTAGGGTGATAGCATGACAAAACATCAATAGGTGTACAAAAAAAAAATGTAACATCCACGAACCAAAAAAAAAAAAAAATCTAGAACAAGAGCTACCTAAAATCTGGCACTGGCTTTTTGGTGATCCCCAAATTTGCATTATAAAAAGCCTCAATTGTACAAATATCTTCCCAGTAACCATCATACAAGTAAGCTTGCACCTTCAGAGATTAAGAAGTTAAAAAATAATTAATACTCTGGAGAAGTGGAAGCAGAAACAATAGGCAAAAAATAATTCTCCATACTGAAAAACCTCCTGCAAACGATGATGCATCAAATTTTCATTCAAAAAAAGTTTCCATAGAAAGCATTTACTCTCAGTTCCTAGAATGCGATGTTTGCAACCATCAAATAAATATTAGAATATATAATGTAGCTCAAATTGCTGATCGTACACATAGAAGTCACTAGAACTTGAGAAAATATGATGGCCATCCTATTGGATGTGCAAGCCTACCTATGATGGCCATACAGTACCCATTGGGAAGGATGGCCCTATAACTGACCTTTAAGATGGATTTCTTCAAGATAGATAAATTGGGAAATAGACAACTAATTTTCCTTCTTCATTCTATTTGATAAAGAAAACAAGGATGAAACATACTCTCATCCCAATGGCAGTTGCACCGGGAATAACTTCACTTCCGAAATCATTGGCTCCAGGGAACTTGCGTCGAAGCAGATCCAACATGACATGTTTGCTGACAACATAAATACCCATACTAGCAATGTAAGGCATCTCCTTTGCTCTCTCATCGTCGAGACCCAAGATGGTAGTATCAACCCTCATGGCTTTGAGCTGGTCTCCTTTGGGTTTCTCGGCAAACTCAACGATGCGGCCTTCTTCATCAATCTTCATCAAACCAAAGGCAGTGGCGCGTTTCTCATCCATGGGCAGTGCGGCGACGGTGATGTCGGCATCGGTTTCCCTGTGCGCTTGGATGAACCTCTCATAATCCATTCGGTACAAATGGTCCCCAGCAAGGACCAGGTATTCCAACACGTTGTGCTCCTCAAACAGCCACAAGTACTGCCTCACGGCATCGGCAGTACCCTGTGTATATAATAATAATTAAAATGTCAGTATGTGGAATAATAAGTAAATTCCGATTCGATAAAAACAAACAATTATATCTAATTCTAACTCAAATCATTCATAAGCAAGTGACCTGGAACCAATTGGGATTCTCGGGGCTCTGCTGGGCGGCGAGAACCTCCACAAAGCCCTCGTTCTTGTAACCGCCCATGTTGCTGGCGTAGGCGCGGGAAAGGTGGCGGTTAAGAGAGGCGGAATTGAATTGCGTGAGCACATAGATCTTGGAGATGTTGCTGTTGAGGCAGTTGCTCACCGGGATGTCTATTAGCCTGTAGTTCGCTCCCAGAGGAACCGCCGGCTTCGCGCGCTTCTTCGTCAGCGGGTACAGCCTCGTCCCTGCTCCGCCGCCCAGAATGACACCCAGCACACTCTGAATAACAATCCAATTAGTTGGAGCTTGAATTAAATTAAATACAAAGAAAACAGAGAGAGAGAATAGGAGGACGGACTCGGCTGGCGTCCGGGTCGAGACAAGTCTGGGAGTTTTTGGAGTCGGAAACGGCTTTGGGAGAAACGACCGCGGGAGCGGAGTTTCTGTTGCGGCGACGTACGAGTCCGAAAGCGGCGATCCTTTGGTGGCCGGTGCAGAGCTGAGAAGCGGAGAAGGATAGAGTAGCAGTGACAGCGTGTTTACTCCTACGCCTCTCATTGGATGAAGATCCGTTGGACGATGGCACTCTCATCACTCTCATCGCTGCCATGGACGCCATCTTGCTGGTGAGTGGTGAGTGGTGAGTGAGTGAGTGAGTGAGTCTGAGTTAGGTTGCTCCTAGTCACTAGATTATGAGTGGGGGGAGTAATTGTTGATTTGGTTTATTCTGTTTTGGGCGAAGGGGGGAGATGCGGCCTCGGGAATCGTTTAGGCCACTCGTTTCCCTTGATATTACGCAACGGACCTTGCTCAGTTGCCCCTTCCTCCTTCGATTTCGCACCCGCTCTCGCCTTTCGTTGGCTGGGTGCATTCCAATTTCCACAGGGCAAGATTGGGGGGGCATTTTAGGCATCACGCGCGCTTGATTGCTTTTTATTAATATAATATTAATATTAATATTAATAATCATTTTCATGAAGATCGGAGAACAAAAGAAAGAGTCACAATGCAAAAAATCTTTCCTTTAATTAATTACCAGTAGTTTGTTTAATGGTGAGTGATGTCATATCGACATCGTGATTGGATCGGAGAACGCCATGCTCACATGTGACATGTGACATGTGACATGTGACAATCATTCATTCATGACCCAAGTCCAACACGTTGAGCACCGTCCGTTGTATTAATTGTATCCTGCTAAAAAAAAAAACAAAAAACTCAATCTATCTATTCTTTCTTTATGGACCGAGCCCAACCTTCAAAGCCCATCTCCTCTCATCTCGTCGTCGTAGGGCAACTTTGAACCCAATATATATGCCTCGTCCAACTCCTTCAAAATTGGGCGGGCAGTTTAGGTGGGCCAGGTAGATTATAACCCTAAACCCTATAAGACCCAGTACTAATATTAATGGGCTCCATTACGGGATTATGGGTTTTGGATCTGTAAAATAAATCCCCACTTTCCTGGATGGATAATGGATATATAGTTGAAGAGATATGATTTAAAAGACACGCTCGTTTATTAATTTTGAAAGAATAATTATGGGTGAAATAGCGGTTGCGGTTAGCGGTTAGTGGCTAAAAATGTTAACCGCATCCGCTAACCGCTAGCGGTTAACCGCCCAATTAGCGGTTAACCACTTTTCTACTAACCGCTTTTTATTGGGTTTTTTTTTTTTTGGCCGGTTTTGGGCTCACTTTAAACCCTTGTTTTGCTCACTTTAAAACATTTTTTTCCTCTTTCATGGCCATTTTAGCATTAAAAATTGTTGGTTTAAAGTGAGCATTATATGTTGGACCATTATATCAAAATCTTGTTAGTCACCTTCTACAACATATAACATACCAATAAAATTACAACAAAATTATCATTTTGGGTTAGGAAGAAATGAATATATAGAAGTGCAAAACTACGTCGTTTTGCACTTCTATATTATATAAATAATAAAAATATAAAACCCAAAGGTTGGAGGAATCGAAATCAGGACTCTTGAGTAAAATAGGCGCACAATAACCATTAGGCTACAATAATTTATTGTTATTTATTATATGAAATATATATAATATAAATATATATTATATTTTAAAAAAAGGCGGTTAGCGGTTAACGGTTAAGCAGTTTTTCAAAATCTACTAACCGTTAACCGTTAACCGCTAATCGCCTAGGCGGTTAGCGATTTTTACTAACTGCTTTCAAAGAGGTTAGCGGTTAGTGCGGTTAACGGTTAGCGGTTAGTGGATGCGGTTAGGCGGTTTTAAATTTCACCCCTAAGAATAATGGTAAACATATTTTCATTTTTTTTAAAAAAAAAAAAAATTATATTTATGAGTGACTTTTAAAATTATTATTATTGAATATGAGATAAATCATTATTGAATTTTAATCTAATTTTATTTTTTCTTAATTCAATTTTAAAAATAATCACTTATATGAGTATGTAAAAATAAATAAATATATAATAATAATAATAATAATAATAATAATAATAATAAAGAGTAAAGGTAACATTACTCTTTTGGGGTATGTATACCCACCGCCACCGGCAACCTATAAATTAGAGTCCATAGTCAGTGCCAGAGATGTAGGGCTTGTTTGGGGATGGATTGGACCGGATCCAATTTAAAATTTCAAAAAATTCTTCTCAAAATCAATCATAACATTTTTACTTTTTATATCAAATCAATCACTTTTTATTATTATTCAAATAAAAAAATTATTACAAAACAAAAAATTTTACTTTTTTATACAAAACATTCTTATTTTTTTTTCTCACATTAATTAAATCTACTATAATATTAATCTACTTTCTCAAATTCAGTCTATTACCAAACACAACATAGAGTTTTCCCAACCAAACGTGCCGGTGACACCTTTATTATGAATGACTTTTGTAAGTTGTCCCCACTCCCTACTTTCCTTCCCTACCGTTTATGATATCTATACTCGATCGATCTGGGTTTGTGACCACATGCTTGCACGTGCAACTACCACTAATTAAGGTTGCCGTCATCATAATTCATAACTCCACACTCTTTCTCTCTCTCTCTCTTCTCACATTTTCAATTGCTACGTAAACCCTATAGCTTGAGAGTCGGGTTGAGACTTGAGACTTGGTGTAATCATATATAGGCTGTAGGCTACGACATTGGTCTCTGCTTTTTGTATTAAAGAATATAATTAATTAAATAATTAATTGATTATCAACCATATCTTATAAAGAAAAAATCATTAGTTTAAATTTTTCTTCTCATTTCTCTTGTGTAAACATGTAAAAAAAAAAAAATTAAATAATTTTTCTTATATAGCTTCTTGCACGAATGATCGAAAATTAAAGGAATTTTGTGCTTCTTCCTAATTAGAAATGATCGCCTCTAGCTTCCTAGAAGAGCTAAGCACCATGAAGTAATTAGTTAGCATTTATTTATCTTTAGCGTATGTTTAAATTAATAAAATGCATACAGATCGAGTTAATTAAAGCTACTAGCTCGCGCCTATTTATATATATATATATATATATATATATCACCCTAAAGATTGGAAATACACCTCCGGCCATATACACCCTCAAAATTTGACTTAAAAAGAAAAAGAAAAAGAAAAAAAAAAAGGGGGTCCCATCAACAGAAATTGTGGGGTGACACTCCGTCACACTCGACTCGAGAACCATCCAAAATGCTATAAAATTGTACAACATGACCACCCCTTAGATTTCTCTTTCGACGTTTTCGTATTTAAAATGTGCGCTGGGCAGTGAGGATTAAGTCTTAATTAATTATTCAACCCATCACCTCTTACTCATAAACATTGATAAAGCTTCGATTGATGATCTTAAACATTAATTTTTTTTTAGATGAATAAGAGACTTTATAAAACAACCAAACCAAAGATTAAGTGTTCACCATTACAAGCCTTTCCAAAAGGCTCAAAAGACCTCACAGAGGCTTAAAACAACTAAAAAACCAAAAACATACTACATAATCAATCAACTCCACACTTCAAACCAGACCAACAAAGCTAAGTAAGAATACATGCAGGCAAATTCCATAGAGAACAAAGAAGGATGTTCTCCCTAGTACTAGGATACTTCCCTTTTCCTGCAATTCAAGCTCTAACCTCCCAAAGGATCTTCTTTAGAATCTGCTCC
Source organism: Carpinus fangiana (assembly GCA_006937295.1). Lineage (NCBI taxonomy): Eukaryota > Viridiplantae > Streptophyta > Magnoliopsida > Fagales > Betulaceae > Carpinus > Carpinus fangiana. Next base: position 82,430 of record CM017326.1, read on the forward strand.
TCTGTGCAAGGCTGACCAGCATGGACCAATTCATTTCTAGTAAGCCAAAGGTTATAAACAGTAGAGCTGAACACCAAACGGCAAATCAGACACTTCAAGGATTTGTGAAACCAGGAACTGCATCCTTGCTGGACAATATCATCCCAAACCACAGGAATATCAACCCTACATCTTGCCATACAAAAATTCCAAATTCTGGAACTAAAGCTACATTCAAAAAACAAATGATCTCTAGTCTCCATCTGATTATGACAAAACCAGCATTGAACATTACCTTTATACCCCCATTTCAGCAGCCTTTCCCCTGTTGTAAGCCTATCTCTCATAGCCAGCCAAAGAATAAAAGCTTGCTTAGGAATAGCAAGTGGAAACTAGACCAGTTTACACCATAAAACCTCATCATTTTTCACCATAAGAGCCTCCCAAGTTTCTGAACATACATACCCTTTTTTTCCTTGAAGTACCCCAAATAGGTTTATCACAAGAACCCAACCTTACTTCATATAAACCAGCTTGAATTTCCACCAAAACCTCTGATCTAGCAAGACCCTAACACCAATTACCATTTTGAATAACAGAAGATAACTTGGCTTCCAATGTACTATGAGCATCATAAACCATCCTAAACCCAAATTTCTCAAACAGGACTCCCATTGGATGCCACCAATCCAACCAAAGGTGAATATGTTCTCCTGTTCCAACTTCATACCTCAAGAATCTCCTAGCAATATCCCTGAGTTTCAAAATTATCCTCAAATTCCAAGAGCAGTTTTGTGAAACTCCAATACTCCAAAAGCTCTTTCTTTTCAACAAATTTTCCTTTACCCAAGCCACCCAAATGGAACCAAACCTAGCAAAAAGACTCCAAATATGCCTAAGCATAGAAGAATAATTCCATATATCAAGCCTTTTCAGCCCCAAACCCCCCTCCTTCCTAGGCAAACAAATATCAGTCCAAGAGACTTTTGCCTTAGCACCACCTACAATATTCCCATTCCACAAAAATCTATTAAACTTTTGTTCAATATCTTTGATGATCCTCTTAGGAAGAATGAAAATACTTGACCAATACACTTGCAGACTGTAAAGAACAGAGGAAATCAGTTGAAGCCTGCCTGCAAAAGAGAGATTTCTTGACAACCAAGAGTCAATCCTACCAGTAATTCGAGTAATCAAAGCCCCACAATCTGCTGCAGAAAGTCTAGAAGATATAAGTGGAACCCCAAGATAGCTCACAGGGAAAAGACCTTCATTCATCCCCAAATCATCCAACAAGACATGCTTAATTCTTTATGAAATACCGGAACAGAAAAAAGAACTCTTTGTGGGATTAGACTTCAAACCAGATAGGCTCTCAAACTCCAACAAAGCACTCTTAATAATCTTGATAGAAATAAGACTAGCTTCAGAAAAAATGAGGAGATCATCTGCAAAACAAAGATGAGTGAGCTTCAAACTAGCACACTTAGGATGGAACTTGAAACCAGAATTTCCACCAGTATAGTCAACCATAATCTTGGAGAAAACTTCCATAGCAATAACAAAAAGATAAGGAGAGAGGGGATCACCCTGCCTCAACCCTCTCTTACCCTCAAAATACCTAACCATAGTACCATTAAGGCACACAGAAAATCTAGGAGATGTAATGCACACTCTAATCCAGTTAATGAATCTATTTGGTAAACCAAAACACTGAAGACAGCAAATCAGAAACTCCCAATCAACAGAGTCATAGGCCTTCATCAAATCAATCTTCAAAGTACACCTTGGTTGCCCTTTATCCTTGTGATAATTTCGAACAAGCTCTTGAGCCAGCAGAACATTTTCAGCAATGCTTCTAGAAAGGATGAAGGCAGATTGGTTCATGCTAATCAGCTCACTCAAAAAAAGAAGCATTCTATTAGCAAGGATCTTAGTGATACATTTGTAAACAACATTGCAGCAAGCAATAGGCCTAAATTCACCCATAGTGGAAGGATTAACTTTCTTTGGAACTAAGGAAAGAATGGTAGCATTCACTTCCGTTAGCAACTTACTAGAAACAAATAAATCCTTAATAGCAGCAATAAAATCTTGGCCAACAACAGACCGTATGGACTTAAAAAATTCCACAGGAAAACCATCAGGGCCAGGGGCCTTATTAGTCTTCATATTAAAAAGAGTATCCTTAATCTCATCAGCAGTAATCTCTTTCTCCAACAAGGCAGCTTGACCAGTAGAAATAGTAACAGAGATAAGATGCCTAATACGATCAGCTTTTGATGCAGTAAACTGAAGTTGATTAATACCTAAGAGCTTCTTGTAAAAACTCTCAGCCACCTGCTTAATCTGCTCCACATCCTCCACTCTATTCCCTTGTTCATCCCACAAATGAGTAATAGTCTTTTTTGCATGCTGAACTTTTAAAGAACGATGAAAAAAACTATTATTCTGATCCCCCAACTGCAGCCATTGATTTCTAGTCTTCTGCTTCAAGAAAGATTCCTCAGCCTTAGTAGTAGAAACATAGGCATGTAAACACTCATTTTCCTTAAGTAAACTATCTGCCTTGCCAAAAGATTCAAGAACCTCTTTTTGAGCAAGATGCAAGTTTTCTTTAGCTTGGGAGACTCTTAGCTTTAGATTACCAAAACAAGTCAAATTCTGTTCCTTTAGCACAGCCTTAACTGCTTTAAGCTTCACATAAAGCCTATACATAGGGTACCCCTCCACCTGAATAGACCATCCATTTTCGACCCAATTCAAAAACCCTTCATGATCCAACAAATAGTTAAAGAACTTGAAAGATTTAGGGCCAAAACTCTGCATAATACCAGCAGAAATAAGAGCAGGAGAATGGTCAGAAATTCCCCCAGGTAGAAATTCAACAATAGTTCTCCCAAACAAACTCATCCAATACTCATTTGCCAAAACCCTATCCAATTTCCTTGCTACAAACCGAGGAACTTCACTTTTATTAGTCCAAGTGTAAAAACAACCACTAAAATTCAAATCCAGAACCTCAATGTCATTCAAACAATTTCCAAACTTAGATTCATAAGAATTAAGCTTAATAGAACCCCATTTTTCAGCCAAAGAATGAACCACATTAAAATCACCACAAATCATCCAAGGGTTATTCAAAACTTTTCCTTTCATATAAAGTAAATTTCTCCACAACATTCTTCGATCAATCCCACTGTTAGCTCCATACACAAAAGAGTGAAACCAGCAATGATTATTATGCAAAAATTTAATCTCACAATTAATACTCTGCATACTCATATCAATAACATTCACTGAATACACGGATTTCTTCCAACAAACCCAGATTCTACTTAAAAAGTGACAATTATAGTTAGCCACATAATCCCAATCAGGAACTATACATGACTTAACCCTATCAGCATTATGTTTTTGAACTTTGGTTTCAATAAGACAAACAAGACTAATATTATGTCTTTGTATCATACTTTTAACTTCCTTTTGTTTTGAGGGGTGATTTAAACCCCTTATATTCCAAATCAAAAAATTCATGAGATAGGAGAAAAACCTCTCATCAGGACCTCCTCTCCCTCCATTTTACTTTTTCCTTTATCCTTTAATTGGTTAACACATTCCTCATTCAAAGCATTATCAAAACCATCTTGAATAGAAGAAAAACCAGCAGCACCTCTCATAACTCCACCATCTGCCCAAGCCAATAGATGAAAGGAATTGGTTCAATGTTTCTGACTATCCCTAACAATATTGTTGGCCACTAAAGTTCTCTTAGCAGATCTAACCACTTTCCATTGATCAGCATCCACAACACTAGGAGTAGCACTCTTAGCTACAGTAACGTTTTTCACCATATCTCCATTATTCACTGCAAATTCCTTTTGTTCAGTCTTCTTAGGAATCCATACTTGCTTTTCCACCTTTGTACATGAATGAGACAAGTGACCAAATGACCTGCATTTTTTACATTTTACAGGCAACCAAGGATATTCAATTCCCACCACTACCCTACCCCCATCAACACCAATAACTTTAACTTCTTTTGGGAAAACAGAATCAATGTCTACTTCAACCAAAACCCTGGCAAAACCAAGCCTAATTTGTTCCTCAATAACAGAATCAGCACACAATGGCTTACCAACACCACTAGCTACATAGCTCAAACATGTAGAATTCCAAAATTCAATAGGCAAGTTATGCATCTTAATCCAAACAGGTACAATAGATAGAGATATCTTAAGTAATTGCATACCTGGGGTCCATTTATGTAAAATCAGAGGTTTATTAGCTATATGCCATAGCTTTGCCTCCATAACCTCATCTCTAGCCTTGATATCCACAAACCGAAACAAATACAGGCCATTCTCCAGCAGAAACACTTCAACTTTCCCATACTGTGCCCATAAGCTATCAACAGTTCGTTTCACCACATAGAAGGGAAGAGGTTTATTAAGAAATTGACCTACCAAAGGAGACCATTTCGAAATTCCTTCCTCAATTGCCTCCTTTGGTGGTTTCACTACAATTCGTCCATCCTCACTTGAAGGAGCAAAATATTTCAATGCACCCAAAGTTTTCTCCGATCGAAATAGACTCCTCTAGTCTTGAACAAAACTCTTCTGATCAACTTTCACATGATCATCATCCAAACACCCCGTTGAGACTCCATTATCAACAATAGGCTCATTTGTAGAGACATCTTCAATTGATCCAACCTGTCCAACCAGCTGCAAAGAAGGCACATCTTCAGCTGCCATCACCTCCTCAGTGCTCAAATCCACCTCACAATCCGAAAACCTTGAGGCTTCATCCAAATCCACCAAAGCCTCCTTCATCAGCAACATTGGATTTTTTTTCCTACCGCCACGGCCCCTATTCGCCTTCCTAGCCATTAAGGCTAAAATAACATACAATCACCGGAGATGCATTAGGGTATATGGAAGCAGTGATTTTCGGCGATTCCTCACCGGAATGGAACTCGCCGGTGACCTCACGTGCCCTCACACGCAGCCAGAAACCCAAACCCAGACGGGTGAACAGTAACTTTAGGAAGAAACCGTTTCTGAGATTATTCTAGAGAGCTTTGCCATGTCAGCAGAGCAATCCAAAAAATCAAATAAAATATTCCATCTTAAACATTAATTTATCGGAAACCTTCCATTATAGAGGTTAATTATCACATCAAAAAAGGAGATCAGAGAGAGAGAGTTAAGACTCGAACATTAATTTTGATATATATATTACTCCCATATATACACCATTTAATTTACCATGAACAACAAAAAGGTAAATTAAATGGTGTATGGGAGGGTTTGAAAGCACGGATGGAAGAAGAAACTAGAAAGAGGCCCCATGAGTTTAAACTTGCATGATCTCGATCTCAAGTTCTCTGTCATTTTCCTTTTCTTTCTAGTGTTGGAAGAGGAATAGATACGTCGAGTCAAACATTTAAAGATCATGAAACCAAAAAATGTTGGTCCAACTGACATCTCCTGCCATCTTGAACGATGTGTACAGTGAGTGACAGAGAGATGGATGTCGACCCTTCAGTTCATAGAGAGGATGATACCAAGTGTAGGATCCAAATTTATACGTATGGGCCCCGTGGCCCATCCAGAAATCAAGCTTCAAGTAAAGGCCCAAACAAAGCATTTATCATCTAGCTCATGTAGATGTTATTCTCGATTATCAAAATCTTCGGCCTTCCCAATAATAAGGTCTGTTGCTGAGTCCTCTACCGTATCCGAAGGTCGTGCTCGTTATTGAATCCTAGGGGGTGTCCGAGGATTCATTCAACCGTCTGATCATACATCACTAAATCCTTGGCATGATTTCTCATGCCGACTATGATGACATCACCGTGTCCCTATAAAAGGAGAGCTCCGCCCCCATTGCCAAAGTATCCAGTCTCCCAGTTCATTTATCTTCTCAAAGTTATCTAATTATCTCTGGAGTTCACATATTGACTTAGGCATCGGAGCTCCCATCGCCGAGACACCACCGGCCACTCTTATCCTATTTTCCTCTTTTACAGTCAGGACTACCCATACACCAAATACATCCACTACGTTTCCAACATCCCAACGAATATGAGCAAGCCACGTCATCCTCGAAAAACTGTGTTCTAACAATTTGGCGCCGTCTGTGGGAATCGATTTTTCAAATTTGTTCTTACTTTTAAATCTATTCCGACAGATGGCTATTCAACCGCAACGAATCCAGCACTTGAGGGTTCCAGTAGCATCCAACTTTTCTAATACTCAGTCAACTTCACTGGAAGAGATTATCGACCGTGTCAGCAATGCCGTTGAAGCCACAACTAGAGAGTTCGAATGCCTCACTTCTTGGCTCCTTCATCGAGGGGAGCACCGATGCAAAGAGAGACGTAGGTTTATCCGATCAAAGGGTAAACACGATCACACAAGTGCGGCTACTGAAGGCCGCCAAGCACAGTCTCAAGGCAGGTAGGACGTTCGTTCTTGGGGCTCATGCCACGAAGAGATCCAGAAACGGCAATCTTATGGCGATCATAGTAGCAAAAACTATTATCCCAATGGTCGTCCTAGCTATTCCCCTCTTAGCCCATCATGCCATGGCTGGTTAACTCCTACCGAGAACTAGGAAGAAGAGCGCTATAGGCAAGTTCAGAAAGGAAAAAGTAAGAAGGTGGCCCCTCCAATTACAAAAACAAGGAGAAACATGATTCCGCCCTGTGCAGACCAGGTAATAACTCCTCGCCTTTCCCATAATTTCAAAGTTCCTCCAATTGAGACCTACGACGGAAGAGGAAATCCTGTAACCCATATAGAAGATTTCCAGACCCATCCCTCTTTCTATAACCTCTCTGACGAAGTCGCCTGTCAAGTTTTCCCCCTAACTCTGAAAGGAGAGGCCCGAGAATGGTTCAACAGTTTGAATTCTCCTAGTAGTTTCAATGTTGTTAAGCGCTTGTTCCTAGATCAGTTTCATATTACCCCAAAAAGAAACAACACCCTACTTTACTGTTCTCTCTCAGACAGGGACAGACCGAGTCACTGAAAAGTTTTGTGAGGAGATTTAATCAAGATCTACAAATCGTCGAAAACCCGAGTGAACAGATCATACTCTCTGCTATGATCAATGAAATGAAAGCCGAAGAACCATTGTTAGCCGAGTTAACTCAGGTATCAACCACATGTACCTTACAACAGTTCACAAATAGAATTGAAGTATATATGCAGAAGGAAGAGGCTATCAGGAAATCTGAGAGAGCGGCAAGGTTTATAATTCCATCAGGAAAAATTCGACCGGAAGACGAGTCTTCCTCAAAGAAAAGGAAAAAAAACTGTTGGCACCGAAGGACTAGATCAGTTTCCCAACCAAAAATGGACTTCGTTGAACACAAGTCTCTCAACTGTCTTCATGGAGGCAAGAAAGGATCCTGATTTTAAACCACCGTAAAAAATGAGAACCCCGCCAACACAACGTAGTAGCCAAAAATATTGTGAATACCATCGTGATCATGGTCATCGAATTGAGGAATGCATCTCCTTGAAAAAGGAGGTAGAGATATTCAGTCAGTAGGGAAAGCTGCAAGAGTTTATGACAAAAGATGAAGGCGTCGAAAATTGTTTATGGAGGAATCCACAGAAAGAAAGGGAGCCTCGGCGCAAACTCACAACCCTTGAGATCCTCAAGGGACTTCGTATCGACAAATGACAACCATCCAAGAAGATTTCCTGAATGCTGATAATTGGGCACTACCGAGGTTGATAAACCGAACACCATCATAGAAAAGGGGTGAGGAGGTCTGACCTGTTAAGAACATCCTTTTTCTTTTCCATGTATACCCTTGTATCCAAAGGAGATATTATAAAAACTTATTATAGATTATATCTCGCTTAAAACCCATAAAGTAGTTTCATGGTATTTCCAAAGCAAATCTACTCTAGATGATGAGTAAGGTAGGCAGCCGAGCATTGTCTATAGGTAAGCCTTTACACTAGAGATTGTTAAAACTTAAGTATCGAAGAAGAAATTCTAGGCATGTCGAAAGGCATACTAAAGTTCTAATAAAAGTCAGTCCTTGACTTACCCGAGAATTCAGCTGTAGTATGTTATGATACACCCGAGGATATGTCAAAGTTTTTTTTTAAAAAAATCCTCAGCTCAAGTGCTCAACCAAGGACAAAGTGACATCTTTCCATTAAGTCTAACGCTTGCCTTAAGAAGATAATCCTCAGCTTGATCAAGGGTGCAGCGCTGTTTCAACACTAGGCTCGGCACAGTCTCAATAAGGGAAGGAAGATTAATTCATTATTTAAAGTTGTAGCTGATAATACAAAGGCAAGAAGAAGATAACCGAAAGGGAAGGCAATATAGAAGACATATGATGAAATAAAATTCATTAAAAACTTCCTACAAGTGCCGATTACAATGGAAAAGTCGGCTACAAGTGCCAATTACAAAGGAAAAGTCAGCTACAAGTGTCGATTACAAGAGAAAGCCGAGCCGGCTGTCAAGATAGATTACAAAAGCCAGCTATCAAAAACATAAAGAAAAATCCTAATACAGGTCTTCACGAAACTACTCCTGAGAATGAACGCCTCTCCAAATCCACAGCTGGTGGCATTGTACATAAGCTGAAAATGATAAACAAGAGGCACCACCGCTATCAAGAAAGGCATCCTACCAGACCAGCAAAGGCTAATCTTCGCCAGACAGTAAATGAAGGATAAATAAAGTATCCCATCGGACCAGCAGAGAAGCGCCCTATCCAAGACGCAGTTAATGAAGTTGCACAAGGAAGGGAGGTTACGATTAATTCGAATGCTTGCCCCGAAAAGCATTACCCGATATGTGAGGTTTAGCCAAAGCCCGAGACTGCCAAAATTGACACCTCCTGCAAAGCTACCGACACTCCCTCTCGATGTCCACCAGGAGACGAACACTAGCGTACGTACCGCTGGCTTTCTGCATCTAACCCTTATAGACGTCGGCCAGTTTCGTTTCAAGCTCGACAATCTAACAATCCCGTAGCTGCACTTGTCAATTTATCAGAGCCAGCTCATGATTTTTCGAGTGAAGCTCACCCATCAGTCTTGATAATTGGTTAGACCGTTCTACGAAAGCATGTTCGCGAGATGATAGAACAAACTTTAAACCCGAAAGCTCCGCTCGAATATCTTGCGGAGTGCGAGAGGTGATTTGCCGGAGGACCCGCTATCAGCAGGCCCTGAGAGGGGGGCAATAGAACCAGTGGACAAAGAAGAGTCCCCGGAGCTATTGGAGGAGCGACTAACGTGGGAACCGAGATCCATATGAGTGAGAAAAAGAAAATGAAAGGGAAAAGATTAGAGGCATGTTTTGACCCAAAGAGCATATATGATATTTATAAAGGAAAATGCGTGGAATAGCCAACATGAGAATAAATGTGAGGCGATAGAACTGACAAAGTCACGGGGAAGACCAACTGACATCGTATTGCGGGGATACATGTAATCCGTTCTCGAATAGAACAATTCGGTGCAATAATGGTTCTGAAAATACTGAACGACAGAAAAGAAACGACGATATGACCAAAAGATTTTTAAACCAAATCCCTGCGTGCAAGATTAGAAGGTCGAATACCAACGACAAATCATATGAATCCTCGGAAAGGCGTATCCTTAGATATTAATGATGTACGATTCAAACTCTTGACGAAGTAAGCTATTTGACCAAAGATTCTCAGCCTCAAAGTCCTCGATTCTAGGACCAAAGTCAGAAGTAAATATTCTCGGCAATGATTCTTCGGTCACGGGGGTATACTAACCAAGAGTCGAGAAAGAGGTTGAGAAAGACAAAGTCTGAAGGGGTGCCGAGAAAGAGGCCAAGAAAGACAAAATCTGAAGTATAGTCGGACGAAATCTGAAGGATAGTTGGACGAAGTCTGAAGGATAGTCAGCCAAGAAAAAAAAAAGAAGACAAATTTTTTCCAGAATATGTTCAAAAAAAAAAACGTCTCCCCAAGATCAGCACCAGAGCGGTGCGTGAAAAACAGAATAGTTCCTTAAGAAGAGATGCTGATTTATATTCGGAACGTACAGCCTCTGTAGTAGAATTGTTTTGAATGTACCAAAGATTAGAACTAAAAGCCTCTGAAGTATGAGTGTTCTAACAAATGTTCAGAACGAAAAGCCTCTGAAGTAGGAGAGTTTCGAACATATAAAAGGCCCGATTAGAACGAAAAGCCTCTAAAGTAGGAGTGTTCTAACAAATGTTCGGAACGAAAAGCCTTTGAAGTGGGAGAGTTCCAAACATATAAAGGCCCGATTAGAACTAAAAGCCTCTGAAGTAGAAGTGTTCTAAAGCCCGATCAGGACTAAAAGCCTCTGAAGTAGGAGTGTTTTAGCAAGTGTTCGGAACGAAAAGCCTCTGAAGTAGGAGAGCTCAAAACATATAAAAGGCCTGATTAGGGTTACAAACCTTCGAAATAAGAGTGTTATTATTCGAAGCACACAACCTATGAAATAAAGGGTGGCCCAAGAAAGGAGTGCTCAAATAAAACCAACAATCTCAGAAGAATAGATGGTCCTAAAGGAGAGGGCACTCAGAGATATGGCTAGAATACACATCTTTCCAAAGCAGAGTGTCAAACCTTGATAACCTGGTTCGACAATGTTGTCTCAAAAAGCAAGGCGACTGAAATATTCTTCCGAGGAATGAATCAATAAAAGGCAGTTGCAATACAAATATTTTGAAAAAGTAGATTCATAGAGAGATAACCGACAAAATACAATCCAATGATCTCAGAAATCATAGCAATAGTAATTCCAGTAATTACTACAAAAAAAATTGAAAGCTAAAAGACGCACAAATTTCAAAAAAATATGTTTATACATCAAGAAGCATTATTCAAAAAGGAGAACACATATCAACAAAATCCTCGAAGATTACAGCTATTGATTAATCAAATCCTTATCATGAAGATCATCCCACAATTCGATGGAAGAATTCACCGACCCTACATAGTCAACATCTGAATATGCTTAATGTTCTATTCTAGGAGAAAGTTTTGCTGCAATTCGGGCTTCAAGATTGTATGTGAGATGCGGATCAAACCCCATACGCTTAATTCCTTTACAATTTGTCATCTCTTCCTGTCCAATGGATAACGCATCTTCGACAATCCTTTTCAGAGGCAGAAGTTCTTTAAAAGCAACCTTGTCCACTCTAGAAAAATTGCCAAGTTTCTGAACCCATGCCTGAAGGGTCTCTATACCTCCCATATAGCCCATATGAAAACTTGAATCTTGTGCCCACGAAGTGAAAGTAAGTTGTCTGTAAAAGCCCTAAGCCTTCTCCTTATACTTATGCAATTGCCCCTTGGCCCGACAAAGACATGCCCTCACATCCAGATTAGATGCCAATAAATCATCGGCCCTGTTACGCTGTGTTGCCACCTCTTCAAGCGAATGTGAAATTCTCACCTCTAGTGCTTTTGAGTCGAGCTCGACTTGAATCTTCACCGAGGAAAGCTCCTTCTGAAGGTTCTGAATTGTTGTTTCGGTCCTGGCGTTAGTAGTAGCAAGAATGGCCTTTAGATCATTAATCTTGGATCAAGCTACCAAGGCGTCCTCATATAGCTGAGTTTCCAGCAGAGTGACACGTTCCCTCAAGTGGAAGAGCTCTTGTTCTTTCTGGACTTGGATTAAAGCAAGCACAGCTTCCGCTCTCTTCCTCAAAAGTTTGCTGTCCGAGGTGTCATTCTCTTGGGATCTCCGAAGTCTGAAGAAGTAATTCATGTTGTACATGAAACCTCCACCATTAATAAGCTTATAAAGTATAAGACAAATTACCGGACCGAAGTATAAAACGCTTACATTAATGAGGTGAAAGATCATGTGGTCCATAGTCTCCTGAGAAGTCATCCCCTTAACCTCCGCCATGGTAGGTGCCGGAATTAGGCTAGCTAGAGTAGTAAGAGGATTGCCAAGCCACTTTTTGCCCAACTGGTTCAGAGTCTCACCAATAAAGCAACAGATAGCCTCTGGGGTTCGACCACTCGTGGAGCCTCCCACCGGCAAAGCATCTGTTACGGCTTGGCTAGTAATCGAACCCTCCTGCCTAAGCCTCAACTCATAATCGGCTATAGATATTGTCTGAATTCCTCCTCGTCCAGCTATTGATGTTGAGACATCTTTAATGGTCGGAGCCTCCACCTCCCTTGTCTCACCATGTTCGAGCCTAGAAGGTTTTCCTATCCCTTCTATATCAGGGGATATCTATGCAAAAGGACTTTCTGCAGCTACGCTAGACAGAATTCACTCGAGATATCGTTCGGTTTCTCTATTTGAATTAGAAAAAGGTGTAGCGTCGGAAGGGATATGAAATGTGTTGTGACAAATACTACCTAAATTAATAGATAATATTTGCTACGTTTTACTTGCAAGTGCACAAGGTCAAAAGATGTAGTAAAGTGTAAGTGCAAGATCGATCCCACAGGGATTGGTAAATTACGCTTAAAATTAGTTTTGCGATAAAAAGTAAGAGAGAAAAATTGAGTTTGATTTAAATAATGCGAAAGAGGTAGGGCTTTGATTTCCACCACTAATCATGCTTATATAATAAAACAATATGCCAATGCTCAAATTACATGATGAATATTCAATGGTTGCCAACCTAAGGGCATGGTGTATACTCCTTAAGCTATTGGTTTCCCTAAGCAACGAATTAGGCATGGTGTATACTCTAACTCTTTTCTTCCCTAAAGGATTTAGCATGGTGTATACTAAGTTGTTCTCTAGGAAAGCATATGAACTGTGAAAACCGACAACCACATGAGACCTAGGGCATGGTGTATACTCCCGGTTTCCCATGTTGATTAACCCAAGAACCCGGTGTGGATTACTTTCGTTACTTATGTTAAACCCAGGACTCGGTCATCCAAATTGATCTAACTAACAAGTCCATACCACATGCATATGTTGATCAGGCAGACACATATGAGGAATTCATGAAAACAGGTATTAATCAAGTTAAATACTATCATGCAATTATCGCAAAGGCGCCAATATTGAATTAAAATATAAACATAATTAGGGCTTCAATCTAGCCCTACTGAAAGGTTTAGTTACACATAATATTGATGCTAATCATCTTCATAAAAGAAACTTAAGGAAAAGAATAAACCCAGAAAATTGTTCTCTTGAAAGCCGTAAATTCTTCTCCGAAAATCGCCTCATTTCTTCTATGTTTACATGCCTATTTATAGACTCTAAGAAGATTCTGGAAACCCTAAAAATCGTAGGGTTTGAATCCTTGTGCAACAAGGATTTACAAACCCTAAAACTAAGAACTTCCATAATAGGGTTGCGGTTGGTTTGGGCTTCACGCCTAGGTGCGCTCGATCGCACTCGGGCTGCGATCGATCGCACTTGGGCTGCGATCGATCGCACTGTGGTCGATCTCCCTCTTTTGCGCACGAACACAGGTGCGTTCGATCTTCTTCTTGGGCGCTCGATCACAGGTATCCTGCGATCGTTCGCACTTACAGTCTCCAGATCCTTCTTGAGCTTCCTCTAGTTTTCTCCAAATTCTCTTCTGTTAAGCCCTAAACTTTCTTTTCTTCCAAAGGCCTGTAAAATAGAGAAAACACAAAAAGAAGTAAAATAGAACAAAATAACACATCCTAAAGGCATAACAAACATAAATTAAGGGGCTTAAATATGAATATTTAAGCACTTATCAAAATGAAGGCACACTGACAGGCGACATCATTACCAAAGAGACCTACTCTTCAACAACAATCACCTTCTCGGGGGATTTGGCCTCAGGGGATCCTAGAGACGCCGGTCGCCTCTTCTGGGCAAGCCTCTGCATTTTAAGCATAGTATTCAGGAAATCGACCTTCAAGGTTTCAAGCATTTCATCGGAGTGAGTTTCAGCGGTCGTTTCAAGAGTTCTGACCTTAGTTCTTTCTTCTGGAAGAAGTCTTATCAAATCAGGTTCTGCCCTGCTGGCCACAACGCCCGACAAAAGACTCCCTGTAGACTCTTCTGTAACTCCGAAGATAACGGAGTGCCTGGTTACTACCGAAATCGGAGACATTTCATCCCTCACTTTGCCTTTCCCCTTTTCCTCTCTCGTCCTCCGAAGATGGTCAACTGATCTGACAGGGAAAGTTGAGCGGGTGGGATGCTCAGGAAATTCACAAGCCTCTTTCGATACTACACCAGCAAGTTGTGTATGTTCTTTTGAAAGAGCTAAGGGAGCGGTTTCCAAGGTAGGAAATTGTTCGGCAAGGGAAGGTAGGATAGTATCACACTCAGAAGATGTAGGAATTCCTCTCTACAAAGCTTCGAGGTTTCGCTTTTGTTTTTTCAAAGAAGATGGTGCAATAGGTTCCGTAGTCGGTTCGAAAATTTCTTCCTGAAAAGATTCAGACCCTTCTTCTTCGATTACTCTAGAAAGCTTGTTCGATGAGGGAGCTGGGATGTCGAGTTATACTGCTTTCGACAATTGAGACTCCGAGATTCGGAGTAACACATCTTTCCTTTTTCTCTTTGATTTCGATCCAACCAGTGTCCCTCCTACTACGGGGTTCGTAACTGGGGGGTACTTCAAACGAGCAGCCAAGGCTGATTGGGAAAAGATGGCATCAAATTCCATCTCCAAAGCATGCTCCTCAGCATACTTCATTAGCTCTCACACATGAGCACTTTCGATTTCGTTCAAAGTGGGCTCGTCTTGCACTGAAGAGGAAAGACGACGAACCTCCCGAGTAACTTTCGGATCTACAATCACTTCGGTGGCTGGACATTCCCAATCACCTTGAGCAAAGAAGAATCTTTCTTTCCAATGCTTGTTACTAGAATATCCTGATAGAGGGACGAACTTGATCTACTGATGAACCTGGAAATTGAAGATATAGTCGGACTTAGGGTTCCTCGATGGCTTGTATATTTTCAAAAACTCTCGAACAGAAAGCTGAATCCTCGGCCAGTGAATCACGCACGCAAAGAAAGTTCGCCATACGTTTAGAGCCAGTTGATAAGGGACTATCTGAAGGTAATGGAGTAGCTCTCTCACCACTCTCGGGAACGGGAATCGAAAACTCGCCTCGAACATATCTTCGTATACACAAATTTTGTGTTCGTTTCCACGAACTACGGCACCTTTGTCCATCAAAGCAAAGCGTAACCTCACAAAAGATGGAATGGAGCATTTCTCGCGAAGTTGCAATTCATCTGCACTAGTTACATTGGTTCTCCAAAATTCTGGATGAGAAGTACCTACATCATCGTAAGGGTCTGAATCTTTTTGGCCCATCCTCATAGAAGGTTCAGAATCAAGATTGAGAAAATCAAGAGAATCTCGAGATTGAAAAGGAAGATAAGAAGTACACAGGCGAAGGAGGCCCAAGGAAGGCTCGAGAACGGGAATAAGGAAATTTAGGTATTCGGAAAAGGGACTTCCTAAGTTAACAAAGTATTCGGCAGAAGGGACGGTTTCTACGGAAGCTTGGAAATACGTCGTTCTTTCTTAAGAAGAAATGCTTATTAGTGTGCTCAAAGCAAACCAAGCCAGAATCGGAAGAAGGAGTGAGGCCAAGGAGATTGAAGGTTTCTTTCTGAGGAAAGAGGAAGGAAAGTGAAGAGATGACGGTTTAAAATTTTGAAAAACAACAAAAACTTAAAGACTCTTTAAAAGCAACAACGTTATTCGTACCAGTAGCGAGCCTTGAGTTGCCACGCATCTGAATATTGGGAAGTGTGTTATTCTCAAGATCGTTGGATGGGTTTCTGATTAAAAACTATGCTTCCACCTTAGCCCTAAGTAATCAAGGCGTCGATCAGATCGTACGTATTCCAATCCTGACAATCCTTCTTCCAAAGCCCTAAAAGGAATAAACATGAATTTCCTAAGGTATTTTTGACTAGGAAATTGGAGGGTAACTGTAGGATCCAAATTTATACGTATGGCCCCGTGGCCCATCCAGAAATCAATCCCAAGTAAAAGCCCGAACAAAGCATTTATCATCCAGCTCATGTAGATGTTATTCCCGATTATCAAAATCTTCGGCCTTCCCGACAATAAGGTCTGTTGCTCAGTCCTCTACCGTGTCTGAAGGTCGTGCTCGTTATTGAATCCTCAGGGGTGTCCGAGGATTCATTCAGCCATCTGATCATACATCACCAAATCCTCAGCCATACTGAGGATTACTCCTACCGACTATGATGACATCATCGTGTCCCTATAAAAGGAGAGCTCCGCCCCCATTGCCAAGGTATCCAGTTCTTCTCCCAGTTGATTTATCTTCTCCAAGTTATCTAATTATCTCTGGAGTTCACATACTAACTTAGGCTGTAGCACCCCAGATTTTAATAGTCTTATTTTAGAAATATTTATTTGATAACATTATTCAATGATATTTTTTGAAAGTTTATAATATTATGGAGGGTGGTAATTAGATAATGGTAATTGGTAGAATAATGTGATAGTAAATGGTAGATGTAATAATAATATTGGTAGGTGAAATAGTAATGGTAGATGTAATAATGTTGGTAGGTGAAATAGTAATGGTGGGTAGAATAAGTTAAAATGGTGGGTGTAATAGTATTGGTATGTGAAATAGTAAAATGAGGGTAGAATTGTAAACAAAAGGTAGAATAGTATCTTAATTTTTCCTATAAATAGGGCTTCTTCCTTCACAATTTTACCACCCTTCTCCCTTCTCTTCTTCATATAGTCTTCCTTCTTCCGCTTTCTACTTGGTCTTTCTTCTTTCGGAAATGTTTACACGAAAAAGAGAGAGAAAGGGCAAGACAAGGTGTTGTAAGAAAGGAAGAACACGAGAGAGAAAGCAGGCTTAAGAAATTAGTTTAGATAAAGTAGTGGGTGATAGTCAGATTGGAGCAGCTAGATTCTTTTGGAAACTTAAGCCTTGGTCTAAAGGTAAATATATTCACTATCCCTTCTAAAGTTATCATGTCATGCAATTTATGTATATTTGTAAATATTTATTTATCGTTATTTACATATTATGATGTTATATGGCATGCATGAAAGATTGAGAAATATGAATTTCTTTTGTGGAAATGATGATTATAAAATGATAATGAAACCCTCATACATGTTGCCCTAAGATGCATCAAAAGAAGTACAATGAAAAGTATAAGAAATGTTATGAATGAGATGTACAAAGAAAAGTATAAGAAATGTTATGAATGTTTATCAAATGAGGGCACATGTATAGAGGAGTATTTTGGCCCCAAGAAAGAAAGAATGAGAGTTCGGTACCGATACTCGGATGGAGGCGAAACCACTAAGGTGGTATTCCATCAACATGACCGTTGAGTGCACCAAGAAAGAGTTAATTGACGGTTGGACATGGCTGAGATCACAGTTCAGTGCCATGGTCACAAGGACCCACAACCCTCGTGCACATGGGTAATAGTGTACATGGCCTTAAAATAAGAAAATGACAAGATAATTGCATCAATGATTTATTATGATGATTTTCAATGATGATTTATAATGATGCAATATAATGATGATTTACAATGATGCAATGATAACGTTTTACAAAAATGATTTATGATGATTATTATTACTAGACGTAATAGTATGTATATGCTACGGGAGATGTAACTATACATATATATATTATTATGGTTGATTGTATACTTATTTGCGAAAACAGTTTTCAAAACTGAGAAACAAGGAGTAAAACTATTTATGGTGGTGGATTTTACTTGCTGGGCCCCCTTTGGGCTCATTCAGTTTTATTTCTTATTTTCAGGTAGAGAGCTTGCTGGAATAGAAGGCCAGAATGGGGGTGGGGATAACTATTAAATTTTCAATATCTTTTCACGATGGTTATTGTAATAATATGAGCTTCCACAATTGAAGTTTATGTTTTCTAATTTCACTTATAATAAAAGCTCTTGATAAATATTTTATATATTTATCATACTCTTTGAAAAATCAAGTACTCTGATAGACCTTATGGATCTTTGCAAAAAAAACAAAATTGTAAAAGAAGAAAGGTGACAAACCTAGCCTTAATGGGTTGGGGGTATTACAATTTTGGTATCAGAGTAAAGGTTATAAGGTTCTATAGACTTTTCAAAAATATATATATATTTATTATTAAATTTTGGGTAATGGGAAGCCACATTCCGGCCAAGTAAAGTCTGTATTTAATGGATGATACATGAGTATTTTTTCTAATGACTAGCTTTTGTTATGGTAAATGGCTACAATCAAGTTAGTGTGAGTAGTATGGAGAATTTTAATATTATGGTTATGTTGATGATGAATATGAAATTCCAAGAATGATAGATGAGCTTGATTTGTAGTACCTACCTAATTGGATTAGTAACAATTTTTGGAGTATCAATTAATAAAGTATGTTTTGATGTATCTAGAGGATTTAGAAAAGATTACTGATTATGAGTAAAAAAAAAAAATCGTATTATGAATTTAGGTGGTGAGATGATTGGCATAATCAACTTGGTGACAAAGTGATTTTGTGGATTTTAGGTTATGAAGTGAGTTGTGTAAATGACTTGGTGACACAATGATCTATGGATGTAAGTTGTGAAATGATTCTTGTAAGTAAATTGGTGATATAAGAGTTTAGATAAGTTTTTATCATGGTTTGGTCAATGACGGTAATGACACTGTGATCTAGATTTTAATATATGGATTGATAAATAAGGATTACATAGTGACATGAAAGTGAATACCTAAGTATTGCATGGATAAACGAAATGAGGGATACCCTAGAATCTATAAGATATTTTGATAATTTCAATTATGACTTAAGGATTTCGATAATTTCGGATGATCGTGAAGACTTTAAGGTACAATTCATGATATCTTGAAGGTGATTCATAGAATTGAGGTAATAAGTTTATGTACTTGAACTAAAATATATTGAGGTGGCGCTTAAAGTTTTGAAGATGAATTGGTGTTCCTAGGTTGTGAATATATTTAAATTTAGGGGCGTTAGTAGATATGATATTATGAGCATTTTGTTACATGCCAAAGCTTTTAATATGATTTTCTTTCACTAAGTAATAATGATTGATTCTTACCCTTGAGGTAATTGAAAGTATAGAGGAAACAATTGGACAACAGTATATATAGTGATATGATCTAAATCCCCTTACAAAATATATGTGTGATGATATTGAGGTATTTTAAAGGTTGACATCATGTGTTGGTGCATGCTTAAATGTCCCATTAAATGTGAGGAAACCCATTGATATGGTTAACTTATTAAACAAATTGTTGTTTAAAATAAGTCATTGCGATGACAGAATGATTACAAGATATTATGAGTACTGAACAAGTACATAATGACTACATAATGAAATGCTCGGAGTGCAAACTCCTCATGATATTAAGGGCATATATTCATGGCATTTTTAGATATATGATTGTGTACTTTGATGCCTTGTTGAAATGTTATCTATCAGTATGATTAACACGATAAATAGAGAGTATGTATGAAGCTACTACGATTATGGAATGAATCAAAATCATAAAGAGAATGTTTGGAGATGAAACTCCTTATATATTACAGACCAAAATGTTCATTAATACGAATAATAATAATAAAAAAAAAAAAAGTATATTTGCATAATAAACCGGTTGTAAGGGTGAGCGGGTGTGCTATTCCAAGAGATTATTTCTGCACAAAGAAAGCTTAGTATGAGTAGAATCATAGATAGTACGTATAGTAGAGTTATCAAAAGGAAGCATTAATTCAAATAAAGTACCTGGCTAGAGCTTGGACGGAGAGATGTGTGATATTTCTGGACATCGACTTTGAGTTTTTCGTACTGTTGTTGGAGATGTTTGGAATCCTTCTCCATTCCATGTATCTTTGGTCCCAAGTCTTCAGCGTATGATAATACCATCTTTTTCAGCTGAGTATTTTCCTGCTTCAATTCCATGTGCTTTTGCTTATAGTATTTAAGCATTCGCTGTAATACCCCAGTTTGATTTCTCAAGAATCTCATCTCTTCATTTCGAACATGAAGACGTCGTGCCAGATCAGAGGTTGAAACAACACCCTGAATACTGAATGCCAACAAATCATTAACAGCGTCAGTATCAGATTTATCAACCAACAGTGCTTGGTCACGTGGTAGTACGAAACCTCTAGCTACTGCCACGGCAGTATGATCATGTAACAGAACATAATCATAAAGTGTGATAGGACGGTTATCAAAAGTAAAGTTCGGATACCACACATTAGAAGGCATGGCTGATACCTTAGGGCGTATAGCAGGCATTGCAGGGTGGGCATCAGGCACGTCAAGCCGTACACTGGGCATAACAATAGGTTGGGTTGTAGGAGCTACATTTAAGTCAAAATTGTTAACAGATGGGAATGAGGCTACCATGTTAGTAGGGTAAGGAAAATATTCGAGAATACAAAGGAGTTGGGAAAGATGAAGTTTTTGGGACAAGTGTGCTGAGAGACTGAACGTCGCAAGGAGGACGAATCACTAAGCTTCTCGAAGCAGTAGACTTCTGGCTTTTAAAGGAAAATTTTCACTTCAATTAAAGCTACAGTAAACAACAAACGACAAAAAGACCTCGGGCAACGATTGGTTAAAGTCAAAAGTTTTCGAAATTTTTGGATCTTGTTTCCCTCATAATGATGGCTGACAACACTTTTGACTTTCGCGACGCTCGGTTGTCAAATTTACTGTTCAATCAATGACTTTGAAATCCACACGTGAGCGGTCAAATGAATTATCATGCCAACGCACACCACGCACGCTTGTTCGTCTCCCAGGGCCTGTCTTATAAATTCATGCCTCTTCGTTATTGGAACACAAGCCTTCTGATCAAATTTTTCACCCATGTTTTCCTATAATGTTTTTCCCATAACTTAGATTTCTTCGAGTTTGAGTTTCTTCTCACTTACCAAAAATGCAGTATTACAAATTGATTCACGAAACCTAACGTTCTATACTCTCATAGTAAACCATTGAAGCAAGATTATCGTTGATCATGTCCTGAAGAAGCAAGATTATTATTGATCATGCTTTCCAGGCCTAAAGGCTTTTTCTTTGGCAACAATCACACAAGACAGAGGAGAGAGAGCACTTGATATGTATGTACTAGAAGTGGTAGGGAGAAGGCGCATACATATCATGTCTTGAGTTGTTCACCATGCACTTATGATAGCAGCTCAGTAAGACTTTCCTGTTTCTCTTCTTCTTCTCTTGACCTTGCAAGACCTCAAAGAAAGATTTTATAACCTAAGCGTTTTGGGCCTTCTAGCTTAGAAACTTACCCATATCGCTTAGATCTTAATATCAATTATCCATTTTTGCAGCTCATCAAGACGCACATGAATCCGTCAATAGTGGATGAGAATCTTACCTTATAAAATAGTGTATTTTCGATTGCGTCGGAATGATCGTTATGAATTTCTTTTGGCAAGTTATGATTAAAGATGTAGTACGAAAAGTTTTCATTGATATTTTGGCACCAACACAAGATTTGAGACAAGGAAATAGAAATGATTGTATATTTAGAATGTAGTGATTTATGATGTTACTTTTGAGGTATATTGATGTAATGAAATTTTTGGGGAAGATATAAATTGTAGAACATTGATGCTATTTACTTTTACGGATTTACGATGATAATGTTGATAATTAATTAAAGCATCATATTGATATTTTTGTATATGATTTGGAATATGGAGATACTAAAGGAAATATAGGTAGAGATGATTTTTCTACACTCTTTGATAAGATCAATTAATTCATATTGAGGAAACTGTTGTGAGCTTACAAAGAAGAAGATGATATTTTGAGATATGAACTAATGAGCTGATAATTGTTAACCGGATGTTTAAGACTTATTAAGAAAGTTAAGACATGAGACGTATAAGGGAACAATTTATGGAAAATATTTTGAGATAAGCCTTCAATAATAATTGAGGATAAGTAAGGATTATCATAAGACTCGAAATATTAGGAATCGTACGATTATATGGAGTTCCTGTATCCATTCTGTCGGATCGAGATACAAAATTTACCTCAAGAATTTGGCGGAGTTTACAAAAGGCAATGGGTATAAGGTTAACTTTCAGCACATCATTTCATCCTCAAACCGACCGGCAAATGGAACAAATTATTCAAACTTTGGAAGACATGCTGTGATTGTATGTTTTATATTTTAAAGGAAGCTGAATCCAATATCTTCTGTTGATAGAATTTTCCTACAACAATAATTATTATGCGAGTCTCTTCAGATTCAACCCAACATAACATATGAGGAGACACTAACGAGAATCTTAGATAGAAAGGATCAAGTCCTTAGAAATAAAAGTATCTCATTGGTGAAAGTTTTATGGAGCAATCACTCAGTAGAAGAAGCTTCATGGGAACTGGAAGAAAGCATACGTAACAAATACCCTCATCTATTTGTGTAAGTTTACGATAGAAGTTTTATGGTTGTAGTATATGTGATAACGTAGTATGAAGAATTATATTTCTTATTACGTGATGATGCATACAAAAGCATAGAGGGTGCAACCATATTGCACAGAAAATATGCAGATAATACCTAAGATATTGCTAACAGCATAACTGATGTTTAAAATAACATTATTTTCTTAAGGTATGTGGGCTATAATGAATAATTGAAAGTGATAATATAATCTGAATTCAAAGATGAGTTAGAATTGAAACTTTAAATTTCGATGACGAAATTCTAATAAGGAGGGAAGATTGTAGCACCCCAGATTTTAATAGTCTTATTTTAGAAATATTTATTTGTTAACATTATTCAATGATATTTTTTGAAAGTTTATAATATTATGGAGGGTGGTAATTAGAGAATGGTAATTGGTGGAATAATATGATAGTAAATGGTAGATGTAATAATAATATTGGTAGGTGAAATAGTAATGGTAGATGTAATAATGTTGGTAGGTGAAATAGTAATGATGGGTAGAATAAGTTAAAATGGTGGGTGTAATAGTATTGGTAGGTGAAATAGTAAAATGAGGGTAGAATTGTAAACGAAAAGTAGAATAGTATCTTAATTTTTCCTATAAATAGGGCTTCTTCCTTCACAATTTCACCACCCTACTCCCTTCTCTTCTTCATATATTCTTCATTCTTTCGCTTTCTACTCGGTCTTTCTTCTTTCGGAAGTGTTTACACGAAAAAGAGAGAGAAAGGGCGAGACAAGGTGCTGTAAGAAAGGAAGAACACGAGAGAGAAAGCGGGCTTAAGAAATTAGTTCAGATAAAGTAGTGGGTGATAGTCAGATTTGAGCAGCTAGATTCTTTTGAAAACTTAAGCCTTGATCTAAAGGTAAGTATATTCACTATCCCTTCTAAAGTTATCATGTCATGCAATTTATGTATATTTGTAAATATTTATTTATCGTTATTTACATATTATGAAGTTATGTGGCATGCATGAAAGATTGAGAAAGATGAATTTCTTTTGTGGAAATGATGATTATAAAATGATAATGAAACCCTCATACATGTTGCCCTAAGGTGCATCAAAAGAAGTACAATAAAAAGTATAAGAAATGTTATGAATGAGATGTACAAAGAAAAGTATAAGAAATGTTATGAATGTTTATGAAATAAGGGCACATGTATAGAGGAGTATTTTGGCCCCAAGAAAGAAAGAATGAGAGTTCAGTACCGATACTCGGATGGAAGCGAAACCACTAAATTGGTATTCCATCAACATGACCGTTGAGTGCACCAAGAAAGAGTTAATTGACGGTTGGGCATGGTTAAGATCACAGTTCAGTGCCATGGTCACAAGGACCCGCAACCCTCGTGCACAGGGGTAATAGTGTACATGGGCCTTAAAATAAGAAAATAACAAGATAATTGCATCAATGGTTTACTATGATGATTTATAATGATGCAATATGATGATCAATGATTTACAATGATGCAATGATGACGTTTTACAAGAATGATTTATGACGATTATTATTACTAGACGTAATAGTATGTATATGCTACAGGAGATGTAACTGTACATATATATATTATTATGGTTGATTGTATACTTATTTGTGAAAACAGTTTTCAAAACTGAGAACAAGGAGTAAAACTATTTATGGTGGTAGATTTTACTTGCTGGGCCCCCTTTGGGCTCATTCAGTTTTATTTCTTGTTTTCAGGTAGAGAGCTTGCTGGAATAAAAAGCCAGAATGGAGGCGAGGATAACTATTAAATTTTCAATATCTTTTCAAGATAGTTATTGTAATAATATGAGCTTCCACAATTGAAGTTTATGTTTTCTAATTTCGCTTATAATAAAAGCTCTTGATAAATATTTTATATATTTATCGTACTCTTTGAAAAATCAAGTACTCTGATAGACCTTATTGATCTTTGCAAAAAAAAAAAAAAAAAAAAATTATTGTAAAAGAAGAAAGGTGACAAACCTAGCCTTAATGGGTTAGGGGTGTTACATAGGCATCGGAGCTCCCATCGCCGGGACACCACCGGCCGCTTTTATCCTATTTTCCTCTTTTACAGTCAGGACTACCCATACACCAAATACATCCACTACGTTTCCAACATCCCAACGAATAGGAGCAAGCCACGAATAGGAGCAAACCAAGGAACATAGGCTTGCACGTCAATCTCAAAATCATCCCAAATTAACTTCGGACGTTTTTGGCATATGAGTTAATTAATGGTAATTTGGTAACTATATATATATATAGTTTAAGAATGTTTGTTAAAATGATCGATCTATGTGGTCTCATCAGGCTATGGTGATGGTGATCCGAATCTCTTGATCAAGAAGAATGAGTTAAGGAAAATGATAAAAGCACAATTTAAACTCAACTTCGACTCAACTTTTTTCTTGAATTTTTTTTAAAAAAATTACATGTGAAAAAGAGAAAAAAAGAAATTTAATTTAAAAATTAAACCAAAATTAAATTTAAATTGTGCCTATATCATATCTCATGAGTTAATGGTTTAGCTTTTCTTTAATTTACTTTGGGGCAACCTAGTTAAACACGGAAAGAGAATTCAAACAAAATGATTTCCTATATTTATGCCTTCTGAATCTGGTCTCTAGGAAATAATACTATTGACTATCCCAAGAAGAATATATTGCAAAACGTGCTTTGACTCTTCATCCAATTGTTAGTTTTTCCTTTTTCTTTTTCCTATACATTCATATTTTTTTTTACTTCAGCACTTTAGCACTTTTGTCTTTTTTTTTTTTTTTTCCTTCTTCTTTCTTTCTTTCTCTGCATTTAGTATATATTGTGACAAAAAAATAAAAATAATTCAATCACACATACATTAAGATGTAATATGGTTTTGACTCGACAAGCTTACGTATCCACAAGCAAGATGATCGGGAGAAAATTAATTATCAAAATATGGAGTACAACAAATACATATAGTAGGAATTGAAGAAAATTTGTCAAAGTCCTAACAATCCTTTAATGCATCCTTATTATGACCATATCGATACCATCATACCAACATATATATATTCTTTCAAGCAACATCGTTTCTCATCAAGACTAAATTATTATTGACTGACTCATAAGTAGATCTTTAACCTAGCCAATTGAAAAATCAAATGACTATTGCAAATGCAAAAGGAGCTAAATTTAATTACTTGACAAATGATACAAAGATTACACTTCACAGCTTTAGATCTTAGAACATACATGAGGCATATTAAGAGGGAAGTAAATATGACGGCTCATATATTAGCAAAGATGGCAATTTAACGATCTCTATAGCAAATTTAGATCGAAGAATACTCAAAATTTATTAATGATATTTTATGTGCCGAAAAAACTATATTATTTTGATAAATGAAATCCTGAGATTATATTCCATTAAAAAAAAAAATTAAAAGGGATACGATTATAGATCGAGTTCATCCTCTATTGACCATTTGTCAACTGCCTTTTTAAATTTCCATTTTTCTTGTCGTCTGCATGCATGACTTAATTAATTTAATCCTACAGAACTCTTTTTTATTTAAGGAAAAGAGTGCATGCATATGTTATATGTATAGGTTGTCCATGTGCATGTAGGGGTGTTAAGTGAGCGAAGCGTCTCGCGAGTAAGTTCGGACTCGGTTCGTATAAGCTCGGTTTGAGCTCAACTCGAATATTAAATAAAGCATTTCGTGAGCATGAATCCTGGTTCGAATATTAAACGAAGCAAGCTCAGCTCGACTCGGCTAAGCTCGTGAGTAGCTCGTATAAGGCTCGAATTGGTAGTTGGTCACATAATTGCTCATATTAATACTAAAAATTGATGATTTTTTTTTTCTTCTAATATGCATCATTTTATAAAATAATGCATATCATCTCTCTTTAAAACTAAATATTTTGCTGTATTGACAAAGGCTCCATACTCGACTAGCCAGACTAAGTAAATGCTCATATGCAAGCTGACTTTTTGAGTCGTTTAAGAGTACTTAAAGTTTAAATTTATAATAAAAAATTAAATTAAATTAAATATAAGAGCTAGCTCGCGAACTGACTCAGCTCGGCTTGACTTATTATGAGCTCGAACTCGAGCTCGATTTTTTTGCTCGTCCTTAAGCTTGGCTCGAGCTTAAGCTTGAGTAAAATTTAAACAAGCTGAGCCCAAACAAAGGAAACTCGTTCAAACTCGACTCGTTTACACCCCTATGTGCATGCATGGGTCGCTTGTCGATGTAGTTCCATTCGACTCCGAGGAGTTAATTCTGTAATTCATGAAAAAATAATTCCGTAATTAATTAATGTAGCATCAAATTATGATTTATGCATTGAGAATGAGATGGAGGGGCTGGAGACGGGTCAACGTTATTAGTGATAATTTTTTACGAATACAATTAATGAGTATTAATAGAAGAATAATGTAATGATATTTTTGTTCATTGGTTTGGTAGTAATATAAGAATGGTCCCATAAAATAATAAGTCGTGATCCCTCCCCCTTCTCTTTGCTAGGGTTTTTTCTCTAGTAGAGAGCGTCGTCGGAGGGGAGTTGTTTTCCCCCTTCGGCCCTCCTCCCCTCTCACTCTTTTGCCTTCCCACGTCCTAGTCTATTTATCTGATGCCCTTAGTTTTGGCATTTTTTTCCCGGCAACCTTTCTCCCCATCGTGATTTTTGTTTTGTGTTTCTTGTTAATTTATTTGTTTTTCTTGTTAGAGTTTGTGTTTATTTCTTTCTTTCTATTTTTGCTTATGTTGTTTATTTTGCTTGTTTAGGTGCACTTTTGTGGGTGATGATCTTGGGGTTTCACTCAAACTTTCCCCTCCATTTGAGTGTGCTGCCGATCTCCTCCGCGTACTCCACCACCTACCGTCCTCTGCTAGGCCTTTTCTCGCGCCCCCACCGCGATGAGCTTTCAACGCCCCCTTCCAATTTTGGTTTCTAGTGAGCACGTGATCGGCTCTTCTTTTCGGTTGCTGTCATTTGCTTGGCGTGCTTCTTTTTTGTTTATTTTCCTGTAATTTATAGGCTTGCTTTTCCTTTTAGTATAATTTTTGTCTTGTTTTTGTTTCCTTGTAATTAGTTTTTGCTTTTATTTGTAATAACGTTCGGTCCTCTCTCTCGATCTACCCGCTTGATGCCCTTCGGGTTTACTGCATTGGTCCAAACCTTTGGGTTATAGATGTAAACATTATCCTGGCTTTTGGGACGAGGAGGATGAGTTTTGGCTTGGGGTTCTTTGCCCTCAATGGCGAGAAATAAGAGTTACCTATATACATTGGTTTGAGTCTGTTTGGTGCAGATCTACTGTTTAAGTTGAAAATTAGTCATAGGTTAGCTAATTTTGTATGAGTTTGGAATGTAATACGTCATCTTTGACGCTTATAACCTCATAGCTTTGGCTATGGTTGCTTCAGAGCTTTATGCTCGTTTATTAATAAATGAGACTGAACTATTCTTTTTTTTTTTTAAAAAAAAAAAAGCATGGTCCCCAAGAAGTTCAATCAGCTAGGATCACGCCTAATGAAGCAAAAGTTACTAGTTCGAATCTCCTTTCCCCTTCTTGTGCGAATATGCCAAAAAAAAATAATAATGGTCAATTTTTATTGTTTATAATTAAATTGCGTTTTAACCAAATTTCATAAAATATCCCACCTAGCTATGAATTTATTTATTTATTGGTCTCTTATGAATACCCAAAAGCCCAATATAAATGTATTTGTCTTTTTAAGAAGTGTCGTTCACCCCCAATAAAATTTATAAGAGCATTCATAGTAGGAGGCTATTTTGTTGAGTCAAACTACCAAAAACGACCTCCAACCACCTCAACAGAAACAACCATTGAATTTTTTTTTTTTTTTTTTGACATGTCCACACAAGAGGGGAATGAGAGATTCAAATTAGCGACCTCCGCTTCATGAGGCATAATCCTAACCGATTAAATTACTTTTTAAGGACAACCATCAAATTGTTGAGGAATTATAGTAGGCCAGCAAATTTGATGGCTTACTGTAAGTCTGTAACTCCTCAACAAAATAAATATTCTTTTATTTCTCTCTCCTTTAATAAAAAAACTATTTTATCTCTCTCATTCTCCCTCTTTCTCTTCCCGTCTCCCTCTTTCACAGTAGCCGTTATAATGTTATATGTAGATATTAGAAGCATTTATTCTTTCATGGCTATCATTATAGCGTCATCACTGTCAGGCCTCAACCTCTTCTCCTCTCTCCCTTCAACACCACCCCCAAAGGACCCCACAATTACCACCTCTGCCCCTCCCTCCCCACCCATCCCTATCCCAAAATATCCTCCTCCAAGACCGTTCATCGCTACACAAAATACTTCAAGCCCGTCAAGAACGGATTCATATCCTCCGACGGGGATCGCTCCGTCTTCGTCAGCGAGTCCGGCGTGTCGTGCCTCCTCCCCGGTGCGCCCTTCGAGTTCCAGTACAGCTACTCCGAGATGCCCAAGGTGAAGCCCCTGGCCATCCGCGAGTCGGCCTTCTTGCCCTTCGAGCCGCCGACGATGCCGAGACCGTGGGCCGGAAAGGCGCCGTTGAAGAAGGAGGATAAGAATAAAAAAATAATAAAAGAAATAATTAAGAAATAATATCTAAATAATAAAAAAATATATATTTAAATAAATATAAAGTTAAAATTCTAATTCAGATTTGAATGTTTTATAAAAATAAATAATTAAAATAAATAAATATATATATATTTTTTATTAAATTAGTCAAATATTAAAGAAGTCGAATGTAAATACTCTAAAGAAGTCATATCATCCTGAATACCCAAAATTCAAGTGTATGACAGTATGAGGATGATGGTAGTACATTCACCTCCAAATTAAACGCTTTATTTTTGTAACCATTCACTTAAATTTAAGCTCATAAAAGTAAAAAAATTATTTTATTAAAGAAAAATGCTTTTTTTTTTTAATTTCTTATTTTTTTTCAAATTTATAGTTTCAAGAAAATTACTACAAATTCCTAGTTTCACCTAATAATGAATGGTAATCAAAATACAGTTTATTACACAATCTCTCTTCCTTGTCTGCAGGTACACCTAGTAGTAGCAGCTACAATAGGTGTTAGATTGTAGAGTAGCTAGCTGGGTCTATACATTTCCTATGTCCTCTGATAAAGTTGTCTTTCACTGACTGTAATTATGTGTCGTAAAGCCTCTCTACTTTCCTCCTTACTGGTGTTGATAAACATAAAAAATTAAAAATAGTATTTTGCTTCTCTGGGGCTTTTGTAATAAAGGTTGAGGTATGTCTCTCTCTCTCTCTCTCTCTCTCTCTCTATAGCTAGGTAGCCGAGACTGATCATATTAACCTCCTTCCATGGCCGGAGGTATTTGGCTGCTTGTCCTAGTAGTTGGTACGTTCGGATTTGTGTTGGGTCTCATTTTGAACCATTTCTTGCCATTGCTGTTGAGGCTTGGTCCTGTCCCAAGAGGGAGTTTTGGTTGGCCTATACTGGGTGAAACCCTTCCTTTCTTGAAGCCTCATCCTTCTAATTCTCTGGGGGGCTTTCTTAAAGACCATTGTTCTAGGTGAGCAAGCTCTCTCTCTCCCTCTCTATATATATACAGGCTTCTCATGAAAGGGACACAAAAATTAAAAATTAAAAAGCAGTATTTTTCAGGTATGGCAAAGTGTTCAAATCGCATTTGTTCCTGTCTCCCACGGTGGTGTCGTGTGACGAGGAGCTGAACTACTTCATACTTCAGAATGAAGGGAAGCTGTTTGAGTGCAGTTATCCGAAACCCATCCATGGCATTCTCGGCAAGGCCTCCATGCTTGTTGCTGTGGGTGACACTCACAAGAGGCTTAGAACTGTGGCGCTCTCCCTCATCACCATTTCCAAATCCAAGCCTGGGTTCCTCAATGACATCGAGACCACAGCCATCCGCATACTCCATTCGTGGAAAGATAAATCACAAGTCATCTTTTGCCAGGAGGCCAGAAAGGTATCTTGTTCAACTATTTGGAACAAGAAATCCAGACAAAGTTTATTTTATCTTTTTGACTTTTCTTTTTTGGTTGCACATGCAGTTCACATTCAATGTAATAGTAAAGCAGGTGTTAGGTTTAACCCCAGATGAGCCACAAACAAGCAGAATTCTTGAAGATTTTCTCACTTTCATGAGAGGGCTCATATCCTTACCTCTCTATATTCCTGGAACTCCATATGCAAGAGCCGTTCAGGTCCTGCAGCTAGCTAATTAATTCTTGATTCCGTTTGTTCTAGATCTTCACTATGACAAAAGGGAGAAGATAAGAAAAGAAAAGTTAATAGATAGCTTTGTTTTATACAAAACAAGCATATATAAGCTTCTTTTGTTTTGTTGCGAAAAGAAGGGCATGTGACTCATGACTTTTTATATTGACCAACGTCTCTTTACAGGCTAGAAGTCGGATATCCTCTACAGTTAAAGCAATTATAGAGGAAAGGAACAGAAATTCTGGGAATTCTACAAGGAGTGATTTTCTTGAGATACTTGTGCTTGTCAACAACTTAACTGAGGAGGAAAAAGTGAGTTTCGTTTTGGATTCCCTTTTGGGTGGCTATGAAACCACCTCTCTGTTACTGGCCATGGTGGTTCATTTTCTAGCTCTCTCACCTCCTGCATTTCAACAGCTAAAGGTAACCATTTCCCTTTGAGTTAAGATTGTACATATTTGTGTATATATATATATAACTTCTTGTCGACCTCAATTGTTCCTGTTATATATATATACAGGTAGAGCATCAAAAAATAAAAAGCATGAAGCAGAACGGGGAGAATTTGAACTGGGAAGATTACCGAAGGATGGAATTTACTCAAAATGTAACTACTTTTATATATGTCGTGTTACTCTTTTTCTGATTTGCCTCTTTGAGGTGTCAGACGATAATTAAGATTTCTTTCTCTTCTTCACATGCATATATACCTAATTGTTTTGATCAAGGTCATCAATGAAGCTCTCCGATATGGGAACATTGTAAAATTTGTGCACCGAAAGGCTCTCAAAGATGTCAAATTTAAAGGTAATATTTATATGCATACGTATGTATGAAGTGTACAGATACTACTTGACCCACAATCATGCTTGCATGAGCTTTTTCTAGTGTCAAATACTTTTATGATCTGTGCTGAAAAAAAGGTCCTCTTGTTTACAGATTATCTAATTCCAGCTGGTTGGAAGGTCCTGCCTGTATTTAGTGCAGTTCATTTGGACCCAACTCTTCATGCAAATGCTTTCCAATTCCACCCTTGGAGATGGGAGGTAATTACATCAACCTCAAACCCACACCCAGTTGCAATTTCCTTAACTAACATGGGCTATGCATTTAATAAATCTTTGTGTTTAATGTTTGACGTGGCACTGCCACGTCGGACAAAAATTTGTCCCCCAATTTCCTTGTACGTTGCCGTTACCTCCTACCAGCTCCAAGAGATGTGGTGAGTGCGGCTGCCAGATTGCACGTGGGGTAGACGTGACCACCTCCGATGGCCCCGAGGTTTGGTCGGGGCGTGACCACCCCAATTGAAATTGGGAGGAAAGTTTTTCGTCATAATTAATGTGACTAATTTCCAAATGAAATTGCGTGAACTTTCTATAACACCTTACCATCATCATAAGTAAAAAGTACATATTCCAATCACCGCGAAACCCATAAAGTAGGCCTTGTAACCAAGAAATCAGCTTGTTGCGATGATGCAGAGATCTTGTTTCAATTTCAATAAATGTGAATTTTCTATGTGAGCCCCTACTATTAGGTTTTCGTGTAAACTAGTTATTTTACAGCATCTAATCTGTGACACATCATCGATCTAAGAAAAATACAAAAAATGAAAGTGATTGAGAACAACCATACCAAATCAAAATGAAAAAAAAAAAAAAAAAAAAAAATTCCTGTATTGGGCAAGACCCAGGCCAGTCCCACGCCTGACTCGCTTCAAAACCTGTTTTTAAAGCCCCAAAACTCGATTTTGGATTCAAAACTAAAACCTAAATGTAGAATGTTAACCCTATAGGGTTTTTATCACCCTAAAGGCCGGAAAAGTGGCTCATGGCGCTAGAGAAGGTGACTCACGGCTGGGTTTGGCCAGCCAGCCGTGGCTGGGTATATGCTCCGAAGTTCTCTCTTTGAGTTCAAATTAGCTCAAATATAGTGTATTTTGGTCCAAGTTATTTTTATGCAGTTTTTATGTTTTTACTTATTTGTCGGTTATTAGTTAGGAGCTGTAAAAATAGGGTTTTAAGGCTCATCCTGATATAAGTTAAACTCATTATATATATAAAACAATAGAATATGAGTTGATAGCATCTAATACATGATGCATTGTTACTTATACCACGTGAAGAATCAATTGGTCTCATATACCAAATCTTGAATTGAAAGCACATGCAAATAGAGAACTTGTGTTTAGAAGCATTCTTGTAGGATTCTCCATTCTCTCTTCCATTTGGATCAAGAATGGAAAGTATCTTGATTTTTAATCATTTCCTCATTCAATTAGAAGAAGAAGAAAAAAGGGAGCATGAAGCGTCCTGTCAGATTCTGGCATGGTCACTTTAATACTAAATTCAGTATTAGTTGGAGAAAGAAATGAGCTAAAAGAATTCACAAAGGAGTGTTTAATGAAGCCAATCTCGTGAGTGAGCCCTTTACGAAGTACTTTTTTGAGCTTGATTAGTTCTGGAGGGGATCCTTAGGATAATCGATTTGATTCAGTGGCCCCCACTCCGTTATATGAACATCCCTTAGCCCATGAGAATAAATGGGCGTTAGGACTTAGGAGTCTAGGTAGCAATAGACACAAGACGTAATTAATGTCATTTAATTATATTTGAAGGTTATTCTTGGGTACACCACAGTTAAACCAAGACATGCGTCAAATTTCATGTGAAATTTTAGGATAGCTTTTGTGGTTTATATTGTTGGTACTTGTACAAGAAAAGTTGTGGAAATAATTCTCTGATAAAATCTCAGAGCCAGGATCAAATGCGCAAGAATTTTACTCCCTTTGGTGGAGGCTCTAGATGCTGTCCTGGTTCCGAACTTGCCAAAGTTGAGATTGCGTTCTTTCTCCACCATCTTGTACTAAGTTTCAGGTAATCAATTTTATTGTAATAATAATAGTTCAAGACAAAATAGAAATAAATTTATATATTTATCTACTTGTAGTTGATTTGGTATTTTTGTAATTAAGCTTTTATGGTCTATAATACCTACATTTTGTTTCTTGAACTTGTAGGTGGAGATCAAGAGACGATGATCTACCCATAGCATATCCATATGTAGAATTTCAAAGAGGAATGGTATTATTTCTGGACCATTGTTCCATATGAGCCCCTGTTTCTCTTTATGCTTTCTTCTTCAAGTTGATTACGTGAAGGCTGAAAGGAGTTCCTTCCACATCCATATCTCAAACCACACCACCCCCCCCCCCCTCCTCTTTCTTCCCGTGGTTGAAATTCAACAGTCCCTTATGGGATTCCACTTGTTCTTTTCACCTCTGTTATAGCTAGTACTATATTGCAGTGGTTCTAGGGAGACATGATTGAAGCAACATATAATATATATTTCTGTGGAATATGCATCGTGTAATTTTCAGTGATGAGTACCAAAGAGGTCTTCTTTGAAACTTCCATAAGTGATTGTTGTGTTATTTCCAGAGAATGTCACTACAGCATTATTTCATCAAATGGGTCCCCCCCCCCCCTTTGGTTTTTGGAAGCATATATAGTATGTTATCTCATATTTGGGGTGGGGGGGTAGTGATACAAGAAATAATATGTAGTCTAAGAAAAAGAGAGGAAAGAAGGACAAATATTGAAATATGTAGAACTAGCTCGAATACATCAGTTTCTATAGGCTGCCTTCACCACAATCGGACTCCCCACATGGTGCTTTTCATCTGACCATATCAACTTTCCAAACACATAGTCCTTAGAGGCATTGGCTTCTTTAACCTTCAGGGTAACATTGAAGCTTTTCTCTTCACCAACCTTGTTAAATTTCAAGCTCTTGGGCTTGACAAGAACTGAAATTCCACTTGGTTCGTGGACACGAGCTTTATAAGTTCCTGGGGAACCTACATTCTTTAAGGTTCGGGTCACTGTGATGGAATCAGCTAGTAGAGGTACTGTGATTGAAGGGTAGTTGAAGTTGGTGAGACTGATAGGGTTGGGGCAACTATAGGGGCTATCTGAGAACATTGACACTTGTGTTTCATTGTATCCTAGAGCGCATATGAAGTCAAGGTAATCATTAACTGTCAAGTCATAAACCAGCCCTGGATCCATGGCACCGTTTGGGTGAACGTGTCCTGCTCCATAACTGAATGGCGTTGCCTTAGAGTAAGAAGCATTAAGCAGTGGCTCCCTGCTGTTGTCCTGCGTTTTAGCTGTAAAATTGGGGAAAAGCAAGATTAAGAAAGAATATTGGAAGAAGTAAAAACACAGTGCAAGCACTAGTCTTACTCCCTTACCGGTTGTCATGATTGCCGAAATAATAGCTGCAGGACTCCAAGTAGGATGGAGGGTTTTAAGGAGACCGGCAATGCCAGAAACATGAGGGCATGACATTGAAGTGCCTGATACCGAATTGAATTGAACTCGGCGCTTGTCAAATTCTTGGTTTGTTGGACCTTGTGCTTCAGTATAGGCTGCTATGACACTAACTCCTGGTGCAGTGATATCAGGCTGAACATACAGCAGTTACTACAGAATACATGATCCATAATTTTGACACAAGAAATAAGAAAGACATGTATAGTATTGGTGTAAAGGAAACCTTAAGGATCTCAGGCGTTATGGGGTTTGGTCCCTTAGATGAGAAAGCTGCCATGAAAGGTGCCGGCTTTGTGCTCAAAAGTGTCGTTGCACGCGTAATGTAAGCTTTTGGAGACCTGTCAAAAATGGAAATTTCTCTTTAAAATTATGCTCCACCAACTCTATGCATAGAAAATAGGCTCTATGCAGCTACCCTTAAGCTAAAGATCATAACAATATTGTTAGTGGTGTGTCATCTTACTTGGTTGAATTGGTGTAAGTGAAGACAGTGACGCCATTGGTGAAATTGATGTGGGAAGCAGGGAGGACATGTGCATCGGCAATAATCTCGTTCCCAGTAAGCTCAGTGTTGGCAAGAACCATCCCCACAGCTCCTGCCGATAGAGCTTGCTCACCCTTGTCGACTCTTGCATTTTCACCACGAAGACACACCAAAATCTTTCCCCTCACCTTTCTGGGATCAAGAGTTCCATTCTTACATAGCAGACTGCATAACAAAGAGCGAGCTTCATTAAACACATTGCACATATTTACATGATCGTGTTAAACAAAATTAATAAAGTAATGCTCATGATAGAAGGAAGGAGATAGAATAATGAGAGGCTGTTGAATTGTGCTGTATATGCTTACGCATCTGCAGCTGATACGTTTGCTGCTTTGGCATCTGCAGCGCTAATAAGTGAGTAGAACTTGTTGCTTGGCAAGGCTGTAGGTGACAAGCTTTGTCCCTTCAATCAAAGCCAATAAACTTAAATATTGTATATAAGAAAGGAAAACGAAACTTGCAATATTGTATATAACTATAAGTAACAATAGCAAAAGCTAGTTACCTCCAAGCGCATCTTGTTCCCAAGGACAACATAGCTGCGGAAGTCCCTGTCCATGGTGCTGGCTCCCACAGTGATCTGCCATGGCGCAACATTGGAGACAGTAGCAGCGGTAGGTCCAGAATTCCCAGCTGAGCAAACCACCACAATGCCGTGCTTAACAGCATGGAAGGACCCGAGCGCTACGCTGTCATTGAAGAAGGGAGTAGGCTGCCCTCCCAGCGACACAGACAGAACATCAACTCCATCATGGATGGCCATGTCAAAGGCCGCTACTATATCTGCGTCAAAGCATTCATTCCCACCCACCGGAGGCCAGCACACCTTGTAAGCTGCCACCCGGGCTTTTGGCGATCCGCCCTTTGCCGTTCCATTGCCCAGGCCGAAGACACTGGCTCCCGCTACAAAATTGCCACCGGCTGTTGATAATGTGTGAGACCCGTGGCCTTCATTATCGCGTGGTGTGTTGAAGGTGGAGTTTAGTGGACCAACCACCGTAGCATAGCCTTTGTTGAAGTATCTTGCTCCAATTAGCTTTCTTTGTTGCACCAATTTGGCACAAAGAATTGCCATATGAGATTAAAAACAACATAATTATTTAATTGATATTTTAACATGTAGAATATTTTAATTAAAATTTGAACTCACGAGGATGATTTGATACTATTTCCATAAAAGCCGATGTACTTAGCTCCATATGGGATTTCTTAGGGGTGATAATTTGTGTTCGCATGTGTTGTGTCGATCGAGCTATGTGTATAAAATTATACAGGTCAACCCAATCTTTAATAAAAGAATCTCTTCATTGAACAAAATCACGCTTTATAATATTATTTATAGGATTATCACCAGGATGTTGGCTAATAGATTGAAACTCATCCACCCCAAACTGGTTGCTCCTAAAAAAAATGATGGAAGTCAACAAGGCTCCTGTCTCTAAATTGGAATGGAACTTCTCCATCACCAACCAAAGCCATATGAGGGTGGCCCAGCTAAAGTCAAAGTTACCGAGTATAGGGGACTTCTCCTCCCACACCCATTCAAATAGCTTATTGATTTGGAAAGGCTTCATGATTGACTTCGAGGCCTGATGCCAAATTCACCAAAACTTTTCCATCCCCATCTAGTCCTCCCATTTGATTGCCTTTATCCCCTCTTTCAAACCTAATCCCTAAAACTCTAGTAACCTAACCTAATCCCTAGTATGATCATTTTAGATCTTATCGCCTCTACCAACTTCTGGAATGCTCCTGCCATCTCCTCACTCTTTGATGAGCTGAGTGGCGAAGGCATCTTTAGATCATTCTCATCTTGTTCCTTATTTGTTGGGGAAATTCCTGCTCTAGGGATCCAAAATATTACAATATTGATTTGT
Source organism: Carpinus fangiana (assembly GCA_006937295.1). Classification (NCBI taxonomy): domain Eukaryota; kingdom Viridiplantae; phylum Streptophyta; class Magnoliopsida; order Fagales; family Betulaceae; genus Carpinus; species Carpinus fangiana. The sequence goes on from CM017326.1 coordinate 119,855, forward strand.
TACCCTCGAATAGGCTCCCTACTTCAAGGAAAGATTTGGGGAGCATGGCCTGAACAGTGCTACGTACTACTCCCAAATCATAAAAAATCATTAAAAGTTTGATATTCTCTCTCTTCACAATAATAAATAAATCATTAAAAAAATATATTTAAATAAAAAAGTAGAAGTAGTCCCATAGTTTAGGGAGCACAAAATTGTAAGTACTTTAAAAAAGTGAACAATTAAAATAGAGAAATGTAATTTTTTAACTAAACTAATTAAAAAGTAACTTTATAAAACAGAATGAGGATGCCCTCAATTAGCATTAGATTCTAATTAATACCTACAAATCCCCTTGGACTGTGGGAAGGATCCCTCTTTAGTTGTTCGATCTTCCTGTGTATATATATACATAGAAAACACTGCTGAAGTAATGCATTAGATTAAAGAAGAGATGTACATAGCACAGTTTGTATGTAGGGTGTTTGTTTTGGGTATAAAATGTCAGCTCCAAATCCAATAGAATTTGAATCTGTCTAATAAAGAAATTAAGATTTAGAAAACCCGTGTCCTGTAGAAAATTTGGACCCAATGATGGATTCTCATATGTCAAGCTAGATGTAAAGCAGTTTTAATTATATATATAATATAATATCTGTCTGAATTCATATTGGTAAGTACTTGTTGTCTTGATTTTGACTACATCTGTAGAGATAGAAAGATTGTATGGCTTAGAAAAAATATATTAATTTAAGATATGATCACATGGATGGTTCACCAATCACCATGTTGTAAACGACAACTAATTTTAGATCCCTTATTTGGCAGTTTTCTTCTTCTTCTTGTAAACGACAACAAAGAACTTGTAGATCGACTAGAAAGGTAGTGGGATCTTATAGAACATTAAACGAACCCAATTTTCCATTTACGATGGGACAACAGCTGCTGCACTCAACTCCTCTATTGTCTCAAATGACGGCCGGCCATCTTCCGCAATTCACATTGCAGTCAATTCGGACGCAATTGTGGGAGGATTTCACGTGGCTTTTAGTACTTCACATATGACGTTACAGATTTAACGGTGATTTTACAGATTTAATTGTCACCCGGTAAGTTTTTTTTTTTTTTTTTTTTTAAAAAAAGATGTTTAGACTTTCTTCCCATTAAAACCATCAATCATCATGCACGGTCAACAAATTACAGACAATCTTGGTATCTGATTTTCATTAAACTTACATAGGGGTCGGGTTGTAAAGAAATTCGTGGGTCTAACTTATCTCATAAAATCGATCTTACAAGAGAGGATTGTCCATTCTTAATAAACATGCTTAAGGTCTTGTCCACAGGTAATATGAGACTATTTTCTCAACATCCTCCCTAACGTGCAGGCCGATATTTTTCCTGGTCCTTGTCACGGGGTAAGTAGTGTGAGCTACATTTGTCCTGTGATAGGCTCTGATACCATGAAGAAATTCGTGGGCTTAACTCATCTCAAAAAACCGATCTTACAAGAGAGGATTGTACATTCTTAATAAACATGCCCAATGTCTTATCCACAGGCAATGTGAGACTATTTTCTCAACAGGTTGGCTGCAATTTAAACAACAAATTACAGCTCATTATTCCTATTCCACAAATCATGTGGTATGGCTCCATTAAAACTTAGGTAGGGGTCGGGTTGACTGCAATTCAAACAACAAATTACAGCCCATCATTCCCATTCTACAAATCATGTGGTATGGCTCCACTAAAACTTAGGTAAGTCGGGTTAACTGCAATTCAAACGACAAATTAAAACTCATCATTCCAATTCCACAAATAAAGTGGCAACCTTGGGAGAAAATTCCAAATGATTCAAATGAATATGCTTTTTATGGATACCAGTGATACATGAGTGAGTCCCCACGCCACACTACATCATCTTAATTTGTCTCCTAAAAAGGTAGGTTTCATTTAGTCAACTTTGTTGAATAGAACCTTCATGTTCATGTTGGGTGATCATCGGCTACATTTTTCAATAAAACCAAAAAAAAGAAAAGGTTTTTGCTGTGGCCCATAGCTAGGCCCTAGGCCCTAGGGATTCACTCAACGCAGATGACACTTAGAGAGTGAACCACAATAAAACTAAATTAACCTTCTTTAACTAATATCTGTTTGTGGGTATTATTAATAGATTAGAAAAGAAAAGAAAAAAAAAAAAGGGGGAAAAAGTAGAAAAGAGTACCTGTTGCAATGAAAGGCAGAATCAGTGTCATTTTGGCAGATTCCTTTCCACTTTGATGGAATCGGTCCCAAGATGAGTTGATCAGAAAAGCTCTTGGATTCGGGCCACACACCTAGCTAGCATCAACCAATACGTGAGAGATGAGAGTGAGAGGCTGATCGAAGGCTGAAGCAAACTCCAAGATTTGGGCAGAGACAATGAACTTAAAAAAAGAAAAAGAAAAAATGTATATTCTCATTTCCACGTTATCTGGACTGTCTACAAAAGGGAAAGGCTGCAGTATGATTCTGTTCCGTTTGTTGCCAAACCTAACACTCTAACAGGAAGCATCTCCTCTGATCTCCCACCCCACACACACTTGTCTAAAGTTTGGATAATAAAAATCCAAAACAGATTGATGAATCCATAATCTCAACATTTTCCCATTTCTAGGCAACCACTCTCATAGCTTCTCTACTTATTTTCTTATTCATTTTTAATTGGTTGGTTGTTGATATTGAGGTATATTTGGACTTTGGGTGCGTGCTGACAATAAAATAATTTAAAAAATAAAAAATAAAAAGTAATATTTAAAGAGAGAAGATAAGAGAATAAAAAATTGTTGAACTGGTTGTAACTAAAATATATAATTGTAGAATTAGAGATGCTCTCATTAATTAGGATTATAAATTCGGAGTGCCACTTATAAAGATATTAATTATACATCTTACTGCTATAACTTTCCTTCCAATATTAACTTGACAATCCATAATTAATAAAATAATTAAGCATGACTTCTCAATTTAATAATTAATATGTATATATATATAGCTCTTAATCATTTTACTAACTATAAACTATCAAACCAAACTTATAAAAAAATTGAAAAGCCCATACATTTCCCATGGTGGTCCAATGGCCAAACACTACTTAAGAGTTCAGAAGACCCTCAATTCTTTATGAATATTTCTAATACGTGAACATGGAATGTTCTATAAAGGATGCTCCACCAAAGGTTAGAACAATAAAAAATCAAATATTATATTATTACCTTAAAACCCTTGTCCAGCTTTTGTCCATTAACATGATCAATTTCATGACAATTAAAGATATTGTTTGTGTTGCATGTAGAAGTCAACGCTCAAAATTCAAATTATATAGATAAGATCTATTAACCAAACGTTGAACAAAATAAATAAAGATGATGTGGACGTCACTGAAGTGGAGAACCAAAATGAGAATTCAAAGTTGAAGAAGAAATTAATTAAACAGTACTCGCCTGTGTCAAGGTTTGCAATAATTGAATCTTCCCCATATCTTGCCTTGTTCCAAATTGAGTTTTTAGCAATCACCCCATCATGCTCAAGTCCCAGGAAGTCCCATGAACGAGTTGTGTGTAATTTTCTTCCCTTGTTCAGGAAAATGGACACCACTTTCGGATGCTCTGCATTTTCATATATAGTTTATATATATATATATATAGAGAGAGAGAGAGAGAGAGAGAGAGAGAGTCTGAGAGAGAGAAGACAAGAGAAGCAACTTAAGGAGAGAGATTTCTCACTAGCAATCTGAGCTGCTACTTGATCGTCTAATGTTGCAGCAAAGCCATTGATGTGCCTTGTGTATGAGTAAAATATGGATTCTTTTGCCATAGCATGACTGCATGAAAAAAGATGATAAAAACACCCACCCGCATCAAATTATGTAAAGGCAAGAAATGAAAGTATACGTACCTTCCCAAGAAGGATCCAAGAAACTCATAGTGAGACTCGGTTGCTCGATTGAAATCAATGGAAGAGGGTTCTGGGCCATGTGAATGAGCTCCCAAGTATACCACATAGGACTACAAGAAGGGATTATATAGTGAAATCATGAACATAATTTTAACCCCAACTACATGGAAAAGTAGTATTTCTTTTTCTTTTTAATTATTCTATTGTAATTAAATAAAATAATGCTTACCTTTTTGTAGGCAAAGGTAGATCTGTGCAGTAGAGAGAATAGAAGAAATGACAGGAGGTAAAGGGCAGGACTTGACATTCTCGTTGCCTATTTGTTTTGGTAATACTCCTGCGCTTTACCCCTGTTTTCTGCCCCTGGCTTCGATCTGCCTTCTTCAATGGAACAGAAAGTTGCCACTTGTTTGGGGTTGAGCTTTATAATTAATAGGGGGGGGGGGGGGGGGGGGGGNGGGGTTGAATTGAAGAAGTTGGTAATATCACATCAAATGGCCCCATAATTTATTTAATAGATATAAAGAAATAGAAAAATGTAGCAATTAGTGGACCCAGATAGAAAATATAGAATTAAATTTGAATGTGAAGGTTGCTATCACTATCAGTATAGTGTATAGCAGAAGAGCATGAGGAATAGGAGGAGCCCATGGCCCGCAACAGCAAAGCGGCGAAGGATAACATGAGCAGTAAGCGCATGCTAATACAGTGGATACGACAACATCGGTCGCCGTTGCTGGGGCCACTCCACCGACTTAATTCCTTTTCTTTCAGGCATCTTTCTCCAGGCAACTTCCTCTTGGACTTGGCATGGGGAAAAAAAGTGGGTTTTTTATAAGACAGCATTGCAATAATCCAAAGCAATTTGCAGGGAAAAAAATAAGGGCACATTTTTTTTGTGGGTGAAGCTGGACTGGGCCTTTCTCAGCCTGCTATGGTTTAGGTCACAGAGCCCAACTCTTATTGGAATTGGGAACCGGGCGAGACATCATACGTGGACCTATATATGGTGATGAGTCTGATGAGTGGTGGGTAGCCTTTCCACCGCGACAAAGGGCCCAGCTTTATAGACTTTTGAGTACCAATTGCTCTGATTCTAATGGGCGCGCGATAGAATCAACTAACGAACTGGTAGTATAACAATGGAGGAGGATGCATGTGAGGCTGAGGATAACTAACCTGCTACCTCATTTCAATTGTTTCTGACAAAGAATCAGACAATGCCCTTAACTTGCCAGTGGGCATATATATATATATATATAACACTACTCCGCGCGCACATTAATTAGAGGACAAAAGCTAGTCATTCCAAGTAGGGGTGTCAACCCGGTCCGGTTTCTCGGTTTTTGGCCAAAACCGGAAACTGGAACCGGGGTACCCCGGTTCCTTGTTTTGGGAAACCGGAACCGGAACCGGCACCCCGGTAAAACCGGGGTCCCGGTTACCGGCCGGTTCCGGTTGTACCCGGTCCGGTAACCGGTTTTTTTAAAAAAATTACTTTTTTGGCTTATTTTAGGTGTTGGGCCTAAAATAAGCCCTTTTTTTTTTTTTTTCATAAGTTGGTTATTTTTTAAAAAATCTAGTATTTTTGTCCAAATTAAAAGGGCTTTGTTGTAATTGTTCCAAATAATTGAAAATAAACCTAAAGAAGCCCAAAAATCCTAAAAAAATTAATGTTTTTGCCTATATGGACCTTAGAAATAAAAATTCAATTTTTTAAAATACCCTAAAAATCATTTTAAATTAGGTACATAAAGAAAACTTTAAAACAATAAAAAGTAAAAACAAGTATATAAACAAACAAAAAAACTAAAATGTAAAGCCCTAGCTAAAAAAAATAAAAAATATATATATTTAACCCGGTTCCTGGTAACCCGGTAAAAACCGGGTACCAAAAACCGGGTACCGGAACCGGGGTACCCGGTTTTTGGTTTTTCCAAACCGGAACCGGAACCGGGACCCCGGTTTCCCGGTTTCCCGGTTTTCCGGTTCCGATTCCGGTTTCCCGGTTTTTTTTGACACCCCTAATTCCAAGGACCAAGTACACACTATGCGCCACTACTCATGCATTCTCCTATTTTCCTAGTGATCACTCTTTCAGAGATTCACACGAGAATTAACCCCAACTACATGGAATCAAAGTAGTACTTCTTTTTCATATTGGATGAAAGAAGGTATGAATACATAATGCTTACCTTTTTTGTTGGCAAAGGTACGCGGATCTCTGCAGTAGAGAGAATACAGGAAATGACAAGAGGTAAAGGATTGGTTTGATACTCTCATTGCCTTTTTCTTTTGATAATACTCCTACGCTTTATTCCTATTTTCTTCCCCTTCAATGGAACAAAAGTTGCCACTTCTTTGGGTTTGAGCTTTCTAATTAACTAGCACATAACTCGCGCTATGTGCGAGATTCTTCATTATAATTTAATTTTAAAATTTAAACACATCTCCATATTATTTTTCATGTAAAAAAAATCTATCATACCAAACAGTTCTTGAGGTTTAAGGTTGGGCATGCAGAAAATATTCATCTTTGGATGGATTTTTGGCATCCTATTGGCATCTTACTTGAGAAATATGGGATATATGACTGTTTATGATGCTCAAAGTAGTGCAGAGGCAAAACTTTCTACTGTTATTCACAATAGAGATTGGTTATGAAGGCCTGCTAGGTCTGAAGCTTTGGTAGAAATTCAAGCTAGGCTTTCTAAAATCAGTTTGGGCTCTAGTGATAAACCTATTTGGATTGCCTCAAGGAAAGGTATCTATGTTATTTCAAATACATAGGAGTCTCTTAGGGAGAAAAGTGAGCAGATTGATTGGTGGAAATTGGTTTGTTTCCCCCTTGCCATTCCTAAGCAAGCTTTCATTTTGTGGCTTGCTATGAAGGAGAGGCTGGTTAGAGGAGATAGGTTGCTAAACTGGGTATACAAAGGAGATGTCAAATGCATTTTCTATAGAAATCAATTGGAGAGTCGTGACTATCTATTTTTTGAATGTATTTTCTACTATAGAATTTGGAGGTTTTGCATATGTTTAATTAGGTGCAAAGTGGCTAACCCTTCTATAATATGGAAGGATATTCTGCAGCTAGCTGGGATGCAGTAATTGGAGATGTAAAACATTAGGGGCCATTTGATTTACATAATAGACCCTAGGAATGAAATTGACATTCCTATGGAATAATCATTATTTTATTTGGTAGGGGTCTATTCCTGAAATTGCCATTCCTATGGAATAATCATTATTTTATGAGAATGACTAATCTCATACGCACACAAGAATAGCTATTCTATAGGAAATGAAACAGATTTTCCAAAAAACCCTTTATTGTTTTTTATTTTACTTTAACCCTAAAATAAAATAAAAAATAAAAAATAAATATTCCCTTTCTCTTTCTCTCCCACTTTCTCTTCTTCTTTCTCTCCCACTCGTCTTCCTCCACCACACATGAAATCACTGGTTCACTCTCCTTCAATTAAATCCGAAAATCACAACCCCCCCCAATCCTTACCCATNAACCAAATCGACATCCATCTGAAAATCACACCCAAAAAACAAAAAACAGAAAGTTTTGTTATAAAATAGTTCTAAGCTCTGTTTGCAGGAAAAAAAATCGGCTAACAAAAAGCAGAACGATAAAAATTCCCCACAATGTTCTAGCAATTGACTTTGTTCAGATCTGCAGCGGTAGAATTTTGGGGTCCCAAATCCTTACCTTCCAGCATCCTCTCCGACCTCATCATGGGAATGGAGCCGATCTGCGGTCAAGCCTTCAGAGCCAAAAGATTCAAACTTCTTGGCCTCACCATGCAACAAAGAGTGATTCTGCTTCTATTAACTTCAATTCCCATATCATTTTTGTGGCTCACAGGGTGGTGCGACCACCCCCAGGTCATGCAGGGGTGGCCGGCCACCCAATGGAGTTGCCAGCCACCCATGGTTTTTTTTTTTTGTTTTTTTTTTTAAAGAAGGGTGGGTTTTTTGGTAATTTTGGTTTAACTCTCCTTATAGCACTAGCAACAAGATGCCCTATATGGCTATATGTCATACGCTTTCCTATGTTTAGGAAAAAATTCAAAAAAATTACAAAAACCTACTTACATCAAATTCAATATATTTAACCAACCCTCAAGAGTTGTTACAGTATTTCCCAATGTGTAGGGAACTAAAAGTGGTTCTCTATACATTATTTCAATATAAACAATTCTCTTTCCTCTCTCATATTTCCTTTTTTTTGTCTTTAATTGAGGATTATGTTGAAATTTTGTGAAAAAAGTGAGGGTAAGTAGGAAAATTGTATTTTACAAAGAAACAATATTTTAATGATATAGGTAAAAAGTAAGAAATGCTATTATAAAATATATTTTCATAGGAAAGTAAAAAGTAGTTTTGTCCCATAAACTTAGAAAAAATCTACTACTAGTGCTCTTAGAATACATATATTATTACCAAACTAAAGAATACGAATAACTATTTCATTCCGCCTTTCTCTATTCCTAATAATACATATTACTTTTCCTAACGGAATACCCAATTTGCGAACCAAACGGGCCCTTAAAGCCTTGCTTTGTAATGCAGCGCGACTTAGTGAGCTGCAGCGAAGAACAACAATAAGCAGCGGATATGTAATTCTAGATCGTAAGTCTATCAACGATCTAAGAACTCTTCTCAAAACCTATAGTCTATCTACGATTTTAAGGGAAAAATGGGAAGAAAACTCAACTCTAAGATTCTTATTTAGAGAAAACTGATAATAAACAACAATTGTCTTGTCTAGAGGCTATAAACATATATTTATAGCCCAAAACCTAATAAAATATGACATAAATACCCTAAAAACCCTAAACCTAATAAAATAACAAAATAAAGATAATTAAATAAAACATATGCGGCTATGCGTCCGAACGGAACATCTGGCCGTTCGGACGAGACTCAAGCAAAACATAAATAAAGCATAAAAATAACAAAACGTTCGGACGGCTAGATCACCGTTCGGACGGTCTTCGGTTGTTGGACTGCTGATCTGCATCATCCTCCCCAAGTTGGAGAGAATTCGTCCTCGAATTCCGTCGGTACTTTCCACGGTCATTCGGATGCACAGTCAACTCATTCCACTCGCCCATCATCAAGACTAAAACAAAACAACATCCCCCAATAAATGCAACACTCTTCATCATCGGCATACTTTGAGTATTATATTTGAAGTTATTCACACCAATTTCTTCCACCATGCCAACACCAATGTCAAGATTTTGTTTAGGAAACGTTGATAGAAAAGTTTCAACCTCAAGAAAATCAACATAATTAATTTTCTCAAGACCCCATTGAGATATTTCACTCTTTGGACTTTCTTCAAACACAAGGTGAACATCATTCCCTTCAACAATATTTATGGTATCAAGAATTAAATTTACCTCTTCCAATAGATCCTCTACGTCATGATAAATCTCATAGATTGGTGGAGATGTCCAATCTACCGATAAATATTCATCAATCAATTTGGTTGCGACCAAAGAAATTCGTCGATCTTCAAGCACCTCCTTGAAGTCGAGAACCTCTCCAACTGCCGCTACCCGATCCATGAATTCTTTGGGTTATAGATCCCCTTAGAATTCTGAAATATCGAGTTTGAACCCATCCACCCACTGAGTGGCATGAGCTTACACATGGTGCTGACGTCCGTGCGTTCGGCGCTCTGCAGAAGGGTTTCTGGATTCATTCCCATTGTGACGACACAAGTTGGATATTTGAGTAGGCGAGGTTTCAATTTAATCCTCCAATGCCCAAAATTGATCCCCCTTGTATTGCCATGGTTCAGCGTTAGATGTGCCTCCCGCCACCACGAATAGCGGTCTTGGTTAGTAACGACAATCGTTCGGCCCACCACCCATATGCCGCAAATGAATTGCCGGTTGCTCCTTACGTGTTGTCTCTATGTGCACATACACCTCGTTCATGTCTGTAAAGCGGTTGCTCTTCCCGATTCATGAAATGTAACTTAGCTCTGATACCAACTGATGCAGCGCGACTTAGTGGGCTGCAGCGGATATGTAATTCTAGATCGTGAGTCTATCAACGATCTAAGAACTCTTCTCAAAACATAAAATCTATCTACGATTTTAAAGGGAAGAAAATCTAAGATTCTTATTTAGAGAAAACTAATAATAAATAACAACTGTCTTGTCTGGAGGCTATAAGCATATATTTATAGCCCAAAACCCTAAACCTAATAAAATATGACATAAATACCCTAAAAACCCTAAACCTAATAAAATAACAAAATAAAGATAATTAAATAAAACATATGCGGCTATGCGTCCGAACGGAACATTTGGCCGTTCGGACGGGACTCAAGCAAAACATAAATAAAGCATAAAAATAACATAACGTCCGAACGGCTAGATCACCGTTCGGACGGTCTTCGGTTGTTGGACCGCCGATCTGCATCACTTTGTTGTCTGGTTTTGGGTTGTGCCGTGTATAATATTTAGTGCACTCAAAATGAACTCAAGCATGCAAGTCATCCAAGCTCATAGGAGCAGATTTTGAAGAAGATACCGTGGAAAGTTAGAACCAGAACAGTTAGGAAAGGAAAGTTTCAAAAAACTAGGGAGAACCTTGTGCTTTGTTCTTTATGGAATATTTGTCTACATATTTGCTCTGTTGATGCAGTTTTTGCTGGTTTGGTTGTCTCTGTTTTGTGGTTCGTTTCTAGTCCCATGTGAGAGCTTGTAACTGGATGGTTGTATTGGTTTGGTTTTTGAGTTTTGAGCATAATGAAATCTCTTATTCACAAAATTAAAAAAAAAAAATACATCGCCCACCACTTAGGAAAGGAAGCATTAGATAAAATATGGAAATTACTCTCCCCGGCCCCAATATATTGATGAAATAGTTACATGATGGAACAAGAAGGTGGCTCATAAATTGGGTAGGAAACTGGCACATGATACGACGGCGGCCGCATTGTCAACGGAACTACTTCAGGTTTTTTCTCTTCTTCTTTCTTCTCTTCTTTTTTGTCTTCCGCCACGCTTACGAGTTCTGCATGCCCAAATTTCTTTCGGATAATCGTTACAAGTTTGACGGTGTCAATACTGTCGTCGCCTTTCACCTCTATTTGGTCCTTGTCCTGCCCTTTCAAAGAGGCTGCTTCCACCCCTGGAACGCTAACTGCAATCCTCATGGCTTTGGTGCGGGCCTCTTGTCCAGCCATGACACAGAAAAATGACACCTGCCCATCCATGGGCACCATGAGCACCACAACTTGCTGCAAAAAAAGAAAAGAACATCAATAATTAGAAAAAGAAAAAGGCTTTTCTTTCTTTATTTATGATTGACTAATATTAATCAAGTTAAACAAAACTGTTAGTGTATATGTGGGGCTTGTCCCACATTGATAAGATTAGGAGCCAAGGCTCCTCTCTCCCTCCTATACAAGGAGGCTATTGTATCCATTCTATATTATCACAATATAATACAATGTAATCCATTGTTGCCTTCCGCTCTCTCTCTTCTTCTTCCGCTCCATAATATATTAATAATATATTTAACATGGTATCAGAGCCACCTTTTTGTGGCCGTCAATAAACATCAATGACGTTTTTCGGTGCTCCTACCGTCGACTTTCTAGTTGTCGGCGCACCAAACGGTATTCCCACTCCCTTTATTTTTTGGCGCTCCCTTCGGCGGCTGCCCATCTCCAGCCGACCGTGTCGTCAGTTCCTCCGGCAACTTCTGCCCGAGCCTATCGCGCCGCCACCGACACCCCTCTTGGCCAAAAGAACCACCAAAAGTGGTGTCTCGGCCCCGGATCGGTGGATCTGTGCAATTTCAGCCCATTCCGGCATTGCTCATGCTCCATGCTCCTCCCCAAACGACAGATCAGACGCTCCGAGTCCAGATTCGAAGATATCACCACCGTCCAAGCTTCCACGCGCCTACACGCGTGTCCAGAAGGATCTGCCAGTTTGCAAACGAGCTTCACGCGATCACACGCGCCGCCATGGTGTGGCACACGCCGGTAGCACCTCCCATGCGCCCTAGCACCTTTTGGCGCGTGAAATTCACGCTCCCACGCGCTTCATGAAGCCGTCGGGCTTTGGCGCGTGCACTACACGCGCCAGGCGTTCTTCCACTCCACGCGCTTACTGGCACGTGAGATGCACACGCCCTTGCAACCAGCACACTTTGGCACGTGCACTACACGCGCTAGGCTCTCCAGCTTCCACGTGTCCTCCAGAGAGCTGCCACGTCAGCCCTAGCCTCTGCCATGTGTCAAGCTCCCAAAAAGAAAATCCGAATCCACTAATTTCGACCCGATCCAACGGGTTAGAACCGGATCTTCTCAAGTGGGTCAGACCTTCAATTGGTCCAGGGGTTTCGGTCTTTTAGGCCCATTTAAACCAGCTCATTCAAATCGGGTTTAAAGTAGATCCAAAACCATCGACCCGGTCCAGTGGGTTAGACCCAGATCCACCAATCTGGCAATCCAATCCGTCAACTCAACCAAGCAGGTCTCATTTTGGTTCGGATCCTCAACCCGGTTCATATTATGTTTGGGTTAACCATATTTAATGGTCCATGGGTTATGGCCAAATATTGGCCCATTTAACCAACCCGATTAGCATATAAGGCTCTCAATACAAGTCTCAAGCCCAATGTTTTGGGTCCAGCAGCTACCTCCAGCCATCTCCAGCCACCAGCTGCCGCTACTCGCCGTCGTCCACCGCCTCCGGCTGCCCAACTCCGGCCACCTCCGACAACTTTTCTGGTGGACTTAAAAAAAAAATCATGTTTTTTGTTTTTTATTGTTTTTTTTTTTTTTTAATTTATGTTTTTGTTTTCCAACCTCAATATTTAAACACATTGAGTTTGAGGGGGGATGTTAGTGTATATGTGGGGCTTGTCCCACATTGGTAAGATTAGGAACCAAGACTCCTCTCTCCCTCCTATATAAGGAGGCTATTATATCCATTCTATATTATCATAATATAATACAATGTAGTCCATTGTTGCCTTCCGCTCTCTCTCTTCTCTCTCTTCTTCTTCCGCTCCATAATATATTCATAATATATTTAACAAAAACAATTAAACCCATTTCTATATATACCTTCATGGTGCTGATTTGTGGGATATTGTGAGAAAGAATGGTACGTAAAATTGAAAGTGATGAGGAGAATTGTTGTTATAGCAAGTCGATCGTTTGGATACACTCGTATTTAAAGGCCTTGGAGGCGCGACTCCATGCAAACAGCTGCTCTTGCTCTTGCTCGGGAATTTCCCAAGTCAACAAGTCATCAAAGGTTGCATGCTTTTCTTGACTGGATCCTCTGCACGGAGAGGAACCGGTTAGTAGGTCTAGGAGGTTTTTTTTTTTTTTTTTTTTTTTTTTAAATGCCATCTTAAAATGACTAAATGGATCTCCTTGAGAGCAATATCCTTCTTCACTACTACTCTCCTTCATCTACTCCATCTTAACTTATTAGATATGATGAGATTCTAGGTCCTTTTGCCTTAGAAATTGTAGTTGACGTTGATTGATATGGCATAAAGTTTTGATTTTTTTTTTTTTTTTTTTTTTATTGAATAATAAACAATATTATTTTATAGTCATTTTTTTATTTGAATAAGAATAAAAAGTGAATAATATAATATAAAAAACGACCAAAATATGAGATAAATGATTGGAAATCAGTTTAATTAAGCACACGCATTAAAAGGGAAGTAAAAATGTAACTACTCCAATTAATTACTTGTTACTATGAGTAGGAGTATTATCAATTCGTATTTGTATGTCACGTCAAGGCATAGGTATAGGATTATATATGTTAACTATAACCTAACTCATTTAATTAACGGGTCAAACCTCTCAACTTTAGCTCACTAACTTTATGTTAGGTTCATATCTAACTTGCAAGTCGTACAAAATATTATTAGCTCTAAGAGGGAGTGCGATTAGAATGGAGACCATAGATCCATATTTATGATTTAAGTTCTGTTTTGTTGTTTTTATAAGTAGCGTAACATATATATATATATATATGCTATTAAATCCCGATTTGATTATACATTACCAAAGACACAAAGTAATGCAATTTACCCTTAATTATTCATTTTGTAATCAAAACTGGCCATGCATGATTATAGTAGAATTCAAATACATATATAAATGGCATGAAAAATAATAAATACCATGCGTGCAGTAGTATATATACATAATTGGTTGTTGTGGTTGTGGGTAAGGCATGATGCATCATCATCGATCATATCCAGGCATAATGCACCATATATTATATATATATCGCAGATGATCACAAAAAGCAATCGACTTTTCTATGAAAAAAAGTAAAAAACCAACGACCCACTTTCTTCTAACCAATTACACGAAAGATCGAAGACTCAAGTCAAGATGTCACAGGTGGGGTTTAGTCCTATTTTTCTTTTTTGCAGTTAAGCTAATCTCTACACAAACTCACGATTATCCCAACCAATTAATAGAAGACAATTACATCATCTTCGAAAAATTGTGTTCTAACACGAAAGATCAAAGAGTCAAAGTCAAGACCTCACAGGTGGGGTTTAATCCTATCAATTCGTCACTGGAAATATATATACATAAAGATAAATACAATTCAAATTTAATGAAAGAGTTAATGCAGGTGGGGTCGTCTGCTTCGTTAATCTAATTTAGTTGTGGGGACTGCTTCGAAATATATGATGATGATTGATGAGTACATCAACATGTCGTTTGGCGGAATTAATATATATTAACGCGGCTAGTCCGCTGACTCGTGAATCAACGAGGCTTTTAATTAGTTCACTTCAATTATTCAATAACGTACATACCCGGCCAAGGACTTAATCAAACCAAGATTCTATGTCCAAAAAAAAAAAAAACCAAGATTTTCTAAAAATGACTCCGGCCCACCATGCTAGCTAGCTACCCGTAAACCTATTCTTCCACACACAAAATTATATTATATCATTACCATATAAATATATATTTCAGGGAAAATTTTTATTTAAAAAAACGAGTTTTTTTTTTTTAATTTTGTTTTTAAAAATGAAAAAAAAAATAACAATTTTTTTTATTCAAAAAAAAGAGAAAATTTTATTTAAATAAAATAAATATAAATAGAAAAAAATTCAATTTTATAAAAAAATCGAAATTTTTTATTTTTTTCTTATAAAAAGTGAAACTCCTTGGATTTTTTTAATTTTTTATTTCAATTTTAAGTTTTTTTTTTTTTTTTTTTTAGAATTTGTAGTATGTTTTGTTTTTATTACTAAGGCTTCGTTTACTTCGACGTAAAATGGTTTCCGTCGGAAAATATTTTCAGATAAATCATTTTCCCTGAAAATGTTTTCTGCCGAAAACATTTTACGGTGTTTACCGCGCGTACGGAAAATCAAAAAAAATTATATATATTCATTAAATCATATTAAACTCTAAATTTACGGGTAAGTCCCGGGACTTGCCCGGGACCCCCCGGGACTTGACCAAGACCCGCCGGGACTTGACCAGGACCTATCCGAAACTTTAATGGGACTCGCCCGAGACATGATCGGCAGCTGCCCAAGACCTGCTAGGGACCTGCTCAGGACTTGACCTGGACCAGCCAGGGACTTTATCGAGACCTGTTCAAGACCTGCCCAGGACTTGACCAGGACCTGCCCAGGACTTGACCAGAACCTGCCCGGGACTTGTTCGGAACCTGGCTGGGACTTGCCCGAGACTTGACTAGGACCCCTCCGGGACTTGCTCGGGACTTGACCGGGACCTGCCTGGGACTTGACCAGGACCCACCCGGGACTTGTCCGGGACCCACCTGGGACTTGTTTGGGACTCGCTCGGGACCTGCCCGGGACTTGAACGAGACCTGCCTGGGACTTGACCAGGACCCGCCCGGGACTTGTTCAAGTCCAGGGCGGGTCCCGAACAAGTCCCAGGTGGGTCCCGGTCAAGTCCCGGGCAGGTCTCGATCAAGTCCCGAGTGGGTCCCGGGCAGATCCCGGTCAAGTCCCAGGCGGGTCCCAGGTAGGTCCCGAACAAGTCCCGATCAAGTCCTGGGCAGGTCCTGGTCAAGTCCCGAGGGGGTCCCGAGATGGTCCCGAGCGGGTCCCAATCAAGTCCCGGGCAAGTCTCAGCCGAGTCCCGGACAAGTCCCGGTCAGGTCCCGAGCGGGCCCCGAACAAGTCCCGGGCAGGTCCCGGTTAAGTCCCAGGCGGGTCCCGGTCAAGTCCCGAGTGGGTCCCAGGCAGATCCCGATCAAGTCCAGGGCGGGTCCCGAACAAGTCCCGGGTGGGTCCCGATCAAGTCCAGGGCGGGTCCCGAACAAGTCCCGGGTGGGTCCCGGTCAAGTCCCGGGCAGGTCTCGATCAAGTCCCGAGTGGGTCCCGGGCAGATCCCGGTCAAGTCTCGAGCAGGTCCCAGATAGGGCCCGAACAAATCCCGATCAAGTCCCGGGCAGGTCCCGGTCAAGTCCTGGGCAGGGGTCTCAGTCAAGTCCCGGGCAGGTCTCGGGCAAGTCTTGGGCGGGTCTCGAGAAAGTCCGGGCGGGCCCCAGGCAGGTCTCGGACAAGTCCCGAGCTGGTCCCGAGTGGGTACCGGGCAGATCCCGATCAAGTCCGGGGCGGGTCCCAGGTAGGTCCTGAACAAGTCTTGATCAAGTCCCGGACAAGTCCCGGGCGTGTCCCAGTCAAGTCCCAGGCGGGTCTCGGGCAGGTCCCGGCCAAGTTCCAGGCGGGTCCCGGTCAAGTCCCGAGCAGGTCCCGGGCGGGTCCCGGACAAGTCTCGGACAGGTCTCGGTCAAGTCTTAGGCAGGTCCCGGGCAAGTCTCGTTCAAGTCCCGGGCAGGTCTCGGGCCAGTCCCGGGCGGGTCTCGGTCAAGTCCCGGTTGGGTCTTGGGCGGGTCTCGGACAAGTCTAGGGAAGGTCCCGGTTAAGTCCCAGGCATGGACCGGTCATGTCCCGGGCGGGTCCCAGGCAGGTTTCGGACAAGTCTCGGGTGGGTCACGATCAAGTCCCGACAGGGTATGTCAATTTGAGAATGAGATGCTCAAAATCGAAAATTGGTTTACGGTTTTCAAAACCGTAAACCATTTTCCGAAAATTAAAGAAGAATTTTCGGTCAAAGGGAAAATGTTTTCCGTTGACTATTATTTTACGTCTTAGTAAACACCGTAAAATACGGAAATCATTTTCCTGGAAACCATTTTACGTCGAAGTAAACGGAGCCTAAGTGTATATAGTTTCGTCATTGAGGAGACATTGATAATGTTTTGGAGGATACGTGAACTTTCTATAAAAAAAAAAGAAATGAAAATCCCTAAGACATGAGAAAAGAAGAGAGGAAGTTGGATTTATATTGTAATATGTATATATATATATATATATATATATTGGTAAGAAAGTGATGATTTATGGTGGAATACATCACCAATCCATTGAGGAAGCATTAATTAGACAAATTAAACAAATGGAAATTACTCTCCCGGCGTATTGATTGATAAAATAGTCACATGATGGAGCAAGAAGGGGGGCCGTAGGGCTCCTGATAGATGATTGGGTGGGAAGGCACACCACCCCCAGAATATTGATGCGGCCACACCGTCAACGGAACTACTTCAGGTTTTTTCTCTTCTTCTTTCTTCTCTTCTTTCTTGTCTTCCGCCACGCTTACGATTTCTGCATACCCGACTTTCTTCCGAATAATCGTTGCAAGTTTGACGGTGTCAATACCGTCCCCTTTCACCTCGATTTGGTCCTTGTCCTGCCCTTTCAAAGATGCTGCTTCCACCCCTGGAATGCTAACTGCAATTCTCATGGCTTTGGTGCGGGCGTCATGTCCAGCCATGATACAGAAATATGACTTCTGCCCATTCATAACCACCCTGAGCACCACAACTTGCTGCAAAAAAGAGAGAAGAATATCAATATATATTATAATTATAAAAAAAAAAAAGAAAAAAAAAAGAGGCATTTCTTAATTATGTTAAACAAAGCCAAGCCATTTCTATACCTTCGTCATGGTGTTGGTTTGTGGGATATTGTGAGGAAGAGTCTCTCTCTCTCTCTCGTATTTAAAGGCCTTGGAGGCGGGCGACTCCAAAGTCCAAACAGTTGCTCTTGCTCGGGAGTTTCCCAAGTCAACAAAAGTCATCAAAGCTTGAAAGCTTTTTCGTTTGAAATTGTGTCTACGTAAACCTACCATTCTAGCTAGCTAGCTTAATATTAGATCCATTATGTTATCGTATATCATTAATATTAAGTTAAAGTTTTTTTATTTCATACCTATAAGAACATTTAAAAGCTAGACTTTCTCCACTAGTATCATTTACAGTTATAAATTCTACAAAATATTTTTCTACTTTTATTGAATTTTCTAAAATATTAACACATCGTAGAATGAGAGACATTTGTTCTTGATGACTTGTATTCGGGGTACAATCAAGTATAATTGAAAAATATTTTGTTTTTCTAACTTTTTCAATAATATTCTTTTTAATTTCTGTTGCTAACAAATGTATCAATTCATTTTGTATTTTATGTCTAAGATAACGATTATGAATTTCACCACCTTGAATACGCCGAATATGTTATTGCATTACTGGATCGAATTCTGCAATCATTTTAATTAGACTTAAAAAATCTCCATTGTTTTCTTAGAAGATCTTTTCATTTTGTCCTTTAAATGCCCATAAATAGTTTCGTCATTGACGGGAGACTTATCTTAGCCCATAAATAGATTTCCTTAATTTGCAAGTATTCTGACTTTTATGTACCTACCATAATGTGCTCATGCACGCTTTTGGAGGTGCCTAAGGTTTTTCTTGAAAGCTTTTCTAGTAGGGTGTTAGCTGAATCCTTATAGGAACTCACTAAATGTTCCTTAACAACCTTTATAAAATCTTTGGCCTTAAAGTATTCAGGAATATAATCCCAAATACATTTGGTAATATGAGATTTTTGAACATCAAACTGAGGCAATTATAATATTGCACCCACTGTTCATGACTAAGAATCTCATTTGGTGTACTTTATTCTGCTGGAGTGGGTGATTTCTCTACACAGAACACCAAATTAAATTCCAAACACCATAAAGCTAAAAACATATTTTCTTTTTCAGTCAGAAAAATTATCACTAGAAAGTATTGGAACATAAAATACCATTAACTGAAGCAACAGGAATGCATGCAATTACCAAGATAAAATACTTTAATGCTATGACGTAACTTTATTTAAATTAACCAATGTTAATTTAATAGTAAATTCCAACCTACTTGTGGGTAAAGGCTACATCACGTATGAATTTACTAAATAGCTTTATTAATAAGACTAGTAAATTTAAACATTAATAAATAAAAATTTCATGTACCTGTGGGCATAAGAAAATTTTATTTTTAATGCCAAATTTGCCATCTTATTCAAATTAAATCATAAAATTAATAACCTCTATTGGGCCAAAGTCATTAAATTTATGAATTAATCACAACATAGACGTTTAATTTTCTTTATGAAGTTCATGTTAATAATCTTTATATGATTATCATTATAAAATTCGGATGCTGTGGCTTTTTCTAAAAATATTATAATAATCATAATTTCAATAACATCTAATTGCCATATAGATGCCAAAATTCATCTTTGAAGTTTTTACAAAAATTTCTTTACCTTATTATCATCATGACTTAGGATGCTGTGGCTATTCCATTGTCACTTTGATTTTCACTACTTTATAATGGCACCATAAAACTTCAATCTTTATGTTGATCACAAAATATCCCATAGCATAATAATTTTAATAAATATTTATGCTTAACAAAATAAATGATCACATGGGATATAAATAAGCATGCAATAAATATTTCCAAAACAATATAAAGCAATGTAATGACTGCAAACGACCATTGAACCAAAACAGAAGAATGGCCTGATGGTCAAGCTTTCCTGTCTCAGATATGTGACTGTTCGAGTCTCCACACCGACAAAAACGAAAATTTCTTCTTTTTTTTTTTTAACTTATGGGGCGTGTACAGCACGCGCCCAGCATGCAAGTGGGCTTGCATTCGGGTTGGGGATCCAACCTTCAGCGGGGTCTGAAAAACAGATTTGGATCGGGTCTCGCCCCATACGGGTTTAAAAACGGGTTTAAAAACGGGTTTTATCATTTTTCATCAAATTTTCGCACTGAAACCCGATTTTAAATCATGGTTTTGGTTCAGAATGATAAAATCTTTTGATTTATGGGTTAAGAAACATATGGGTATTCCAAAAATCAACCAAAAGAAATCATTCTATTGAAGAAAATACATGGCCGAAATTTTGTTACAAAGATTTCAAAATTGTTCAAAAATTATTGTGTTTTACACAATCAAACCTCGTAACATTGATCTTTAAAACCACAAAAGAATCATTAAACATTAAACTTCAAAAGATTCGGCCAAACCATACCCATTTTTGAAACTTGAGAACCCAAAACCAAAACCAAAAACTCAAAACAAATAAATAAAATATCCATATCTTCTCTGAACACACAAACGTACAATGACTCAAGAAATGATCAACAAATTCATACTAAACAACATGGCATAGAAGTAGGCTCTGATACCACTAATGTAAGAATTTGGGAGAATATTTAACATATACACATCAAAATAGAAATATTAACATCTGGTCATTGTTGTTTAAGTACTTGAATTGAGTAATCCAGAAATCAGACTTGAATGTTTGTTAAATTCTCAATCTAGAATCCACAATTTGCAATTCTAGAACAGATTTTATAACCCTCACAATAGGTTGGAGAGTAATAGATACGAGTTTTTGGTCTATATTTCTCACATTTATCTTTCTGACTTATAAAGAATCACATGTTTATTTATAAATCTAAGACCCTTAAAAGATTTATTGTAACATTGTGTCCGTTGAAGACGTGAAGTCTTGTCATCTCACAGGTTTCCTTCCATGTGCTGTGCGTAAGTGCTTGGGTTTGTCATAATATATATTTTTTAAAAATTGTTATTTGTTAAGTGATGTGTGTGAGACTTGAGTGCCTGAGTGGCACTCAAGTGGGTTTGTCATAATTTTTTTTGTTTTTTTTTTTAAATTGTTAAGTGACGTGTGGCCGTGGGTTTGTCATAATTTTTTTTTTAAAATGTTATTATTTTATCATGTGTCTTATTAAATTAGGGTCTTATTACATTGTGACTTTTTTAAATTACTTATTTACCATGATTAGAAGCCTTAAATTTTGATTAAAAAAAAATGGGACTTATTATTATTATTATTTTAATTTGTGCCTTACTAAAAAATTTTTTTGGGCCTTATTAAATTGGGAGTCCTAGGCGTAGGCCTAAGTCGTCTAGCCTTTGGGTTGGGTAGTCTCGTTCATCTACCCGGCCATCTTAACTTAGATATGACGAGATTCTAGATCATGTTGCCTTAGATATTGTAGTTGACATGGATTGATGTGGTATAAAATTTTGAATTTTTTGTATTGAACTGTAAAAAAAAATTACTTTGTAGTCTTTTTTTAATTATTTGAATAGAAATAAAAAATTAATGATGTAATATAAAAAGTGACCAAAATATGAGATAAATTATTGGGAAATCAGTTTAATTAAGCACACGCAATAAAAGGGAAGTATAAATGTAACTACTCCAATTAATTACTTGTTATTGTGAGTAGGGGTACTGTCAATTTGTATTTGAATGTCGTGTCGAGGCATAGGTATAGGATTATATATGTTAACTATAATCTAACTCATTTAATTAACGGGTCAAACCTCTTAACTTTAACTCATTAACTTTATGTTAGGTTCATGTCTAACTTGCAGGTCGTACAAAATATTATTAGCTCTAAGAGGGAGTGCGATTGGAATGGAGATCATAGATCCACATTTATGATTTGAGTTTTGTTTTGTTGTTTTTATAAGTAGCATAACATATATATATGCTATTAAATCCCGATTTGATTATACATTACCGAAGACACAAAGTAATGCAATTTACCCTTAATTATTCATTTTGTAATCAAATTAAACTGGCCATGCATGCATGATTATAGTAGAATTCAAATACATATATAAATGGCATGAATATTGAATAATAATAAATACCATGCATATATGCAGTAGTATATATACATAAATTGGTTGTTGTGGTTGTGGGTAAGTTAGGCATGATGCATATATCATCATCATATCCAGGCCTAATGCACCATATATATATATATATATATATATATATCGCAGATGATCATAAAAGGCGATCGACTTTTCTTTGTAAAAAAAGCGACTTTTCTAAACCCTAAAACCAACGACGACCCACTTTCCTCTAACCAATCACACAAAAGATCGATCGAAGACTCAAGACGTCACAGATGGGGCAATTCGTCAGTGGAAATATATATATATATATATATACATAAAGATAAATACAATTCAAATTTAATGAAAGAGTTAAATGCAGGTGGGGTTTAGTCCTAGGTCGCCTTCGTTAATTTAATTTGGTTGTGGGGACTGTCAGTCGTGTTTTTCTACAAAGACCATTGTTGATGATGATTGATGGAGTAGATATTTTTGGCTGCCAAATTAGCTTCATTTAAAAAAAATATAAAATTGAAGAGGAAAGATGTTAAAAGGAGAAAGCATATATCGAATTTAAAATCAAGAATTATTGATAAAAAATGGATCAAATTATACATTAAATTTATTGGCCTCTAAGAATTATTAATCATAAATTAGAGGGTATTTGGTAAATCTCATCACACTCTCCCACAAAGAATAACAATGCACTGTTTATAAATTAAATAAATTATTGGTATGAGAAAATGAAAAAGTTGTATTAGAAAGTAGAAAAATTTATTTTGTAGTAATTTTTTTATTTGAATAGTAAATGATGTGATATAAAAAGTGAATGATTTGATATATTTTTTTTTTTTAAAAAAAAATGAAGTGAATAGTCTGGTAGAATGTGGGGGAATGTGTTATAATGTGGTGTTGTTTGCCAAACAAGGCCTTGGTATCTACAAAAATATATAAAATCAAGAAACAAGTTGTGAGGCATTAGAATTCAAATATTAGGGCCTGTTTGGTTCGTGGAATAGACCCCTAGAATGGAATAGCTATTCCTATTGAATAGTTATTCTTTTGTTTGGTAAGAACTTATTCCTATGAATAGTAATTCCCTTGGGAATTACTAATCCCTTACACATAGGAATAGTTATTCCTCTAAAAAATGAGAGGAATAGCTATTCTTTTCCAGTGGGAATAACTGATTCATTTAAGTTGCCACAAAAACCCTAAAGCTTCTCACTATTCCAGCCTTTTCTTCATCAAACAGTCCATCTTTCTCAAATTTCAGACCTTTCGTCTTCCTCAACTGCAACTCGTCGCCTTCCAACCAGGTATCTCGTTCTCCATCTCTTCTATCTCTAATCTTTCATCTTTCTCTTTGTTTTGGTGTTCATACATCTCCATCTTTCTTTTTTATTTTATTTTTTTTTCATCCATTTCTTCTGTTTCGATGCTCATACATCTGTATCTATTTTTTTTGTTAAAAAAATCAAAATCTTTAACAAAACCCAAAAATAAAATGTTGTGGGTAAAGATCTCTCTCTGTTTTGGCGTCTTTGTGTCACTGTGCGCATATATATATCCCTCTCTCTCTGTTCGTCTTTTTGTGTATATATATATCCCTCTCTTGTTTCGTTCTTCTGTATATATATATATATATATATTTATCCCTCTCTCTCTTTTTCGGAGTCTTTTTGTGTGTATATTCTCACTGTTTCGTCTTTTTGTGTATATATATAACTCTCTGTTCGTCTTTTTGTGTATACATATATCCCCTCTGTTTCTTTCTTTTGTGTATATATATATTTATTTTTTTATAAAAAAATGTATAATATAAATGAAAAAAAAAATGTCATTTACTTGAAGGAATAAAAAAAAAAAATTATAGTATAGCTATTTATGTTTAAAAATAAACAAAAAAAATTCCTTAATAGAAATAAATTATATTTGTATTATAAGCATATTTTAGGAAATTTGACTACAATATAATTCTATTCCTCAACATATTAGATTGTACAAAACAAAAGAATACATTATAAATGTTATATTCAATTTTTACAACCAAACTAAGGAATAGGAATATGTATTTCATTCTATTGTCTTCTATTCCCAGGAATAGCTATTCATTTTCCTGATAGAATAGCCATTCCGTAAATTAAATGAGACCTTAGCATATAAAAATTTAATTAATATCACTCAAATATCTAAAAAAAAAAAAAAAAAAAAAACATAAACACAAATGACGAAAAAAAAAAAAACAATAAAACTCTTTCTTCTCATATAAACGTGATTAAAAAAGAAAAAAGAAAAAGGAGTGGCAGACAAGCAGGACTCTGATTGATGAGTACATGTCGTTTGGCGGAATATTAACGCGGCTAGTCTTCTGACTCGTGAGTCAATCAGGCTTTTAATTCACTTTGAAGTCAATTATTCAATAACGTACATACCCGGCCAACGACTCCGGCCTGCCATGCTAGCTGGCTACCCGTAAACCTATTCTTCCACACACAAAATTATATTATATTATATCATCATCATCACCATCATCATCATCATCATATGATGATGATGATATAATATAATTTTGTGTGTGGAAGAATATATTTCAGGGAAAATTTTTATTTAAAAAAACGAGTTTTTTTTTTTTTTTTTTAAAAAAAAATTGTTTTTAAAAATGAAAAAAAAAATTAACAAATTTTTTTTTTATTTAAAAAAAAGAAAACTTTATTTAAATAAAATAAATATAAATAGAAAAAATTTCAATTTTATAAAAAAATCGAAATTTTTTTATTTTTTTTCTTATAAAAAGTGACACTCCTTCGATTTTTTTAATTTTTTATTTCAATTTTAGATTTTTTTTTTTTTTTTGACTTTATTGTATTTTTTTGTTTTTATTTTACTAAGTGTATATAGTTTTGTTATTTGGGAGACATTGACAATGTTTTGATAGTTTAAAAGATATTGTCACAGTTAAAAATATGAGGTATATTATCAATTAAATAGTAGTTTAAGGCGGGTACTGGAATTTTTCCAAAAAAAGAAAAGAAATGAAAATCCCTAAGACGTGACAAGAGAAGAGAAGAGAAGAGGAAGTTGGATTTATATTGTAATATGTATACATATATATTGGTAAGAAAGTGATGATTTATGGTGGAATACATCGCCAATCCACTGAGGAAGCATTAATTAGACAAATTAAACAAATGGAAATGACTCTCCCAGCGAATTGACTGATAAAATAGTCACATGATGGAGCAAGAAGGGGGGCCGTAGGGCTCCTGATCATAGCCAATTGGGTGGGAAGGCACACCACCCCCATAATATTGATACGGCCACACCATCAACGGAACTACTTCAAGTTTTTTCTCTTCTTCTTTCTTCTCTTCTTTCTTGTCTTCAGCCCCGCTTACGATTTCTGCATGCCCGACTTTCTTCCGGATAGTCGTTGCAAGTTTGACGGTGTCAATACCGTCCCCTTTCACCACTATTTGGTCCTTGTCCTGCCCTTTCAAAGATGCTGCTTCCACCCCTGGAACGCTAACTGCAATCCTCATGGCTTTGGTGCGGGCCTCATGTCCAGCCATGATACAAAAATATGACTTTTGCCCATTCATAACCACCCTGAGCACCACAACTTGCTGCAAAAAAAAAATAAAAAATAAAAAAAAGGAGAAGAATATGAATATATATTATAATTAGAAAAAGAAAAAAAAAAAAAAGAAGGCTTTTTCTTTAATTATATTATGTTAAACAAAGCCAAGCCATTTCTATACCTTCGTCATGGCCGGTGTTGGTCATTTGTGGGATATTGTGAGGAAGAGTCTCTCTCTCTGTGTTGGGGGCAGGAGGAGAATTGTTGTTATAGCAAGTCATTTGGGATACACTCATATTTAAAGGCCTTGGAGGCGGGGTCATGCACTCGTGTGAGTCGTGTTTGGCTCTCTTTCCCATAGACATTTTGAAGATTTTGTCCATTCAAATGCTTTGATTGAATTGGGTTTCAATGGAAACAAATTTACCTGGAGCAATCATAGGCAAGGTCATGTGAATATTAGGGAGCGTTTGGACAGGGGTCTTGCCAATAAGGATTGGGTGCATCTTTTGCCCAACTCTCTTATCAGCATTATTCCTGCCTCCAACTCTGATCATTGTCCCCTTCTCTTATCTACGGTTGGCACTTATGAAGATCTACCAAAACCATTTAGGTTTGAGGCTTTCTGGACAAGAGATCATACCAGTCATGAAGTTGTTGCTAATGCCTGGTTGATGGATGTTCCTGGCTCTCCAACTTTCTCTGTTAGCAGAAAATGGAAAAGCACAAAATCTGCCCTCAAATAGTGGAATCATCGCCATTTTGGTAGAATTCAGTCATGCATTAAGAAGTTAATGTCAGATATTAATGTGATTCAGAGCAAGCCTCATTCCATCTCTAATGCATCTATAGAACAGAATCTCCAAGCTGAGCTTCAAGAACAATTATTGAGAGAAGAAATTTTGTGGAAACAGAAATCTAGAGAGCTCTGGCTTACCTGCACTGATTTGAATACTAAATTTTTTCATGCTTCTACTGTCTGTCGAAGAAGGTACAACTCCCTAACTTTCATTAAAGCTTATGATGGTGCAGTTCTTAATAGCAGGGAAATCATAGGTGCTTATATTGTTGATCATTTTTCTAAGTTGTTTACTTCAACTAGTCCTATTCTCGATGATTCTTGAAGTAAACTTTTTAAACCTGTTATCACTGATGAGGAAAATGCTGACTTGTGTAATATTCCGGATGAAAGAGAGATTTATGATGCCATTGTGAATCTAGGACTTAACAAAGCTCCAGGCCCTGATGGGATGACTGGGTTATTCTATAAATCCTACTGGCCAATTGTTAAACTTTCTGTGATTGCCTTAGTTCAATCTTTCTTTAGAGGGAGTTTTCTTCTGAAAGAATTTAACCATACTAATATTGCCCTTATTCCAAAGATTGACAACCCTTCTCAGGTTCATCATTATAGGCCTATCAGTCTTATAAACTTTAATTATAAAATTATCTCCAAGATACTTTCCAACAGATTTAAGCCTCTGCTTCACAAGATTATTTCTCTTACTTAATCAGCATTTCTGAAAGGCAGATCAATTTAGGACAATACAGTTTTAGCTCATAAGCTTTTTCA
This sequence comes from Carpinus fangiana, assembly GCA_006937295.1. Classification (NCBI taxonomy): domain Eukaryota; kingdom Viridiplantae; phylum Streptophyta; class Magnoliopsida; order Fagales; family Betulaceae; genus Carpinus; species Carpinus fangiana. The sequence continues at coordinate 147,018 of CM017326.1, forward strand.
TTCCATGAAACAGAAAAAAAGGTAATGGTGGCCTAATGGCCTTGAAGTTGGATATGGATAAGGCTTTTGATTGTATGGAATGGGATTTTCTTATCCGGATCTTAACTTTTCTGGGTTTTAATTCCACCTGGACTCATTGGATCAAGCAATGCATCTCCATTTCTTCTTTCTCTATTATGATGGATGGGTCCCCGTATGGCAATTTCTCTCCTTCACGAGGCCTCAGGCAAGGAGATCCCCTATCTCCTTTCCTATTTATTTTGGGTTCTAAAGCCCTCTCCAGAATTATCTTCAAAGAGAAGAATTTGGGTAATCTTCATGGCATCAGAATAGCTAGGCGTAGTCCTGTTGTCTCCCATCTTTTATTTTCTGATGACTTAATTATCTTTTCTAAAGCTAACATTTCTGAAGCTAGAGTGATCCAAGATTGTCTCTCCACTTATTCTAGATGGTCTGGGCAGAAGATAAATTTTTCCAAGTCTGCTATTTTCTTTAGCAAAAACTGCAAGCCTTCGTTAAGAGGTTCTATTAAGAGCATGCTGGATCTTCCTCATCTTTCAGCAAAGGCTAAATATCTTGGGATTCCTCTATTTTTTCATAGAAGCAAGAAGAGATCCCTGGCTGATTTAAAAGAAAAGATGTTATCTAAGATTGTTGGTTGGAAATCAAAGTTGTTGTCTCTGGCGGCTAGAACCACTCTCATTAAATCAGTTGTCAATGCCATTCCTTCTTATACTATGTCTTGATTCTTGCTGCCCAAGGGTTTTTGTAAAGAACTCAACTCTTTATTAAGGAAATTTTGGTGGGGTTTTCCACAGGACAAGACGCACAATCTTTCCTTTTTGGCTTGGGATAATATCTGCGAACCTAAGGCCCTGGGTGGGTTGGGTATTCGTAATATGGAGACTATGAACTTATCTCTGCTTGCTAAATTGGGCTGGAAAATTATTACAAAACCTTCTCTTTTATGGGTGGCAGCTTTGTCTGGGAAATATATATGGAGTGGAATCTCCTTTCTTAATGCTTCTTTTCGCCCTTCGGCTTCTTGGTTATGGAGGGGTATTATAAAGGCAAGGCAAGTTGTGGAATTAGGTGCTTGTATGGCAGTTTCTTCTGGTCAGGGAATCAATATATGGAAGTCTCCTTGGATTCCTTCTGTGCAGCTTTTCAAGCCTTTTCCTAATCCTAATCTAGTTGATCTTCCAGATTTTGAGGTTGCTGATTTGTTGAATGAAGGAAGCCGATCATGGAATGTGTCTCTTTTGACTGACTTGTTTGACTCTAATTCAGCTCAACACATTCAAAACATTCACTTATCTCATGAAGTATCCAGTGATAGGTGGACTTGGGCAGCTTCTTCGAATGGGTAATTTTCTGTTAGGTCAGCTCATGAGTTAGCCTCTCAGGATTTGGCTTCTCGTTCTTCTCCACTCTCTCCTGAAGATTGGTCTTGTCTATGGGGGTTGAAACTGCAGCATAGATTAAAACATCTTCTTTGGAAGATGGCGTGGAATATTCTTCCCGTTCGTGCTTCTTTGGCCAGATTCGTTAGCTCAATTGATCTGGATCCCTGGTGTTGCCCTTTCTGTAAAGACCCTCAAGAATCTCTTTCTCACATTATGTTAGAGTGTTCTTTTGCTAAGATTTTATGGAGGAGCTCTCATTGGCCTCTTATTACTGATGCTTTTTATGAGAAGCCTTTTGCAGATTGGATTGTTGCTATTTTGAGGCCTCACTTGAAGCTTGCTATTCCCATCCAGGAAGTACGCAAGTTCCAACTTCATGCAGCCATCACTTTGGATCATATATGGTTTTCCAGGAACCAACTTGTCCATCAAGCTCTTATTCCTTCCCCTTCACGTTCCCTCATTCAAATTGCTTCTATGACAGCGGATCATTGTAAAGCTTGGACCGATTTCACCTTGACCACCATTTGGTCTCCTCCTTTGCCAGGTACCACCAAGGCAAATTTTGATGTGGCTTTATCTTCAGATTTTGCGGTGGCTACCACGGTGGTAAGTGATTCTAATGGTAACATCATTAAAGCTACTACTAAGAAAATTCTTACTAAGGATGTTGCCTTAGGTGAAGCTCAAGCGGCCCTCTTAGCAGTTCATACTGCTGTTTCTTGCGATGTATATTCTCTCATCCTTGAAGGGGATGCCCTCAATGTTGTCATTGCCATTCAACAACCCCAGCTGTTTGAGGGTTGGAATTTTTCTAATGTTGTTTTGGTTTTGGATATTTCCATGTATTTGCATTCTTTTTACAGCTGGAAGGCTGAGAAAGTTTCTAGGAGTGCTAACTTTCGAGCACATTGTTTGGCTAAATGGGCCGCTTCACACCTAGTGTTTGGAAGTATTCTCATAGGATCATCCATTCTCTCGTCTATTCGGAACAGGAGTGGAAAAGATCCTCCCTTGTAACCTTTTTCCCCCTTTCAATTAAAAAAAAAAAAAAAAAAGGCCTTGGAGGCGGGCGACTCCAAAGTCCAAACAGTTGCTCTTGCTCGGGATCGAGTTTCCCAAGTCAACAAAAGTCATCAAAGCTTGAATGCTTTTTCGTTTGAAATTGTGTCTACGTACTACTCTCCTGGGAAGACCAATGTATTTTGTGCCTTAATTTTGAAATTAGGCTTTATTTTTTGTAACATTTAAAAAATAAATAAATAATATTTCTTTTAATATTTTTATTTAAAAATCAATCTTCTTGCTTTTTGATGCAAAATTACTGATTAAGTTTTTATATTTAAGATTTTCTAACATTTTTTTTTTCAATTAATAATATCGCTAATCCATTTAATCTCTCTTGTGACATTGTTGATCTTAGGTATAATTTTATCAATTTTAATTTTGAAAAACTTATTTACGCAGAAGCAACTATAAGAGGTATTGTCAATAAAATTTTATAAGCGATACATGCATTTAAAAAATAATCAAGTCTTTTTATATAATTTAATATGTCAATTGGAACACTTTCTTATATTTGTAAAATTTATGTAAAACTTTTAGTTCTGAAAATAAATATAAACCATCAAGATCATAATTGATATCATGCTTTAGGAAACCTTCTTGATTAAAACATCTATTTTGCAAACTATCATCATCTAGTAAATTTAATTTCTTAAAATTAAATAAAAAATCAAAATTATTTTCATATATTTGAAATTGCTCAAACCTACTTTGAATTGAAGAAATAGCTTGATCTACCATATATAAGAAGTAATCAATTCCAAAAGATTCTTCAGCAGATTCGTCATTAGCATTAAGGGTGTTCAAGCGGAGCGGTTATAACCGCCTCACCAACCGCTAACCGCTTATAACCGCTTTTTTATAACTGCTAACCGTTAATCGCTTTGTAAAGCGGTTATTAAAAACCGCTAACCGCCTAGGGCGGTTGCGGTTAGCGGTTTTAGGGGTATAAAAAAGCGGTTATAACCGCTAACCGCTTTTATTTATATATAATTATATAAATATATATTAATTAAATATAAAAAAACAAAACAAAACAAAACAGCGTCATTTTGGTGTTTAACACCAAAACAACGTCACATCCCCTCTCTCTCTCGTTATATATTATTTATATTATATAAGTCTATAAGATGAAACCCTATCTTGTTCTCCTAGACATTCATATTTCACACAAGCCGCAGCCTCTATCTCACAGAGTCTCACTCATTAGGTTTCATCTTAACTTTGAGTTCTCCCGAAGCCGCAGCCCCTCTCTCACTCGTCTCCGTCTCTGTCTCACTTTCGTCTTTCAAACTCTCACTCGTTAGGTTTTGATTGTTGTATGTTTTGATCTTGGTTTCAGACTTTCAGTGAATGGTTTGTAGTGTGAAATAAACTCAAAAGATATGAAAAATGAAGGCCCAAAATATAAAAAAGTCCAAAAGCCCATTTTAAAAAAAAAAAATGTTTAAAAAAGCGGTTATAACCGCTTATTAACGGTTTGAACAACCGCTAACCACCGATTATAAAATAACCGCTAACCGCCTAAGCGGAAGCGGTTGCGGTTATTGAAAATCTGACAACCGCTTAAAGCAGAGGCGGTTGTGGTTATTGCAAATAACCGCCGGTTATAACCGCTTGAACACCCCTAATTAGCATTCTCATCAAACTGTTTATTTCTACGATTTATACATTTTTCCCGAAAATCATGTTCTATTTCCATTTTGGTTGCAATCTCTTTAGATGAAATCATAGCGGATGTAAATCCAGTTTCTCTATAGTTTTTAAAATAAGAAATTAGACCTTATAATTGATCTATATATAGCAACATCAATATGCATATCTTTCGATTATAAATTTTTACTAACAGTATTAACAGCAAATAAAATATCATACCAAATAGTCATACTCAATAAGAATTCAAAATTTTCCATCTCATAGGTTGTTAAACAATTAGCTTCACTTTTTGGTTTAAGATCTTCACTTGTTTTTGCTAATTGTAACAAATCGTTTCTTATTTGTAGAGTCTAAAATTTTATTGCTTTTAGACTTTCAATCCGACTTTCCCAATGTGTTTGTGATAATGGCTTAAGAATTAAACTTGACACATTATCTAGTAATATTTCCCATCATTTATGTAGATGAGAAAAATAAAGTATATATACGTTATATAGTTCCAGAAAAAGATATAGTTTTAAGATATGAATTAGCAATATCGCATAGCATAAGATTAGAATATAACAACCACAATGTGTGTAAAATGCTTTAGGATTTATATCTAGTGTGCGACGAGTCTCATCTCGCACGACTCAAGTAAGCTTTTGGTACTTGATACATGCATATTTACTTCATTTAGTCGTGAACATATTATTTTCCTATGAGCTAACCCAGTTTGTGGTCTTATATTTGTGATAGTAAGTAGCGAAGCTACTTTATGCGTTTTTCCTACCCATCTTGAGTTTATACAGGGAACCCCCAAATGCACAAGACTCATGTAAGCTAGCATAGTAGAATATCTATCAGGCGAATGTCATGCAAATCAATTCTACCAAGACTAACATAGACCTTGCCTCGGGATTGCCTGGCGAGGCGCGAACACCTTGTCTCAGGTTCGTTGGACAAAGGATACCTATTCAGCAAGCTCACCGGCAATGAGTCGGTGAAGGTCGAGTCACGGGTAAGCCCTACACGCATATTGGGCCCCACAATGCCTAAGGTCACTATCAAAAGCCTTGTGATCGACGCTCCACACTTGGTAAGAAGAAAAAAGGTAACTAAATTTATAAGTTCACCAAAGATTCCTGATGTCCGCCTATTTACCCAGGTCGGCCATGGGAATCGGGGGGTAACTGTTGAGGAGAAAATATCTCCCCGTGAGTCCCACCTACTTACACTTATTTATCAATATGCCATCACTTACTCACAAGGTGATATGTGTCCACCTTTGTTGCACCTAAGAATAAAAGGAGAAAGGTCTCCCTTTGTCCGAGACTTTTCTCCTCTCCTACAAACCTGTTTAAAAAGTGTTGTAATATTTGTTACAAACATTAATTTTCAGACATTAATTTACTATTACTTATTATATATTTTACCTTTGGGTCTTAAACTAGATTTATGATGAAATGATATTAACTTTTAATTGTTTTTATGGTTTGACCATTGACTAGAGGAAAAACGGCTTTGACCCTTATTATCAAATGTTTTACGGTTTTCTTTTATGTCATGACCATTTGGTCATAAATCCCACATATGACCGTTTGGGCATAAAGTGCTTTCAATGCCTTTGGATACTATAGTAAATATCCACATGTTTGTACAAGGCACACTACCACTACGAGTAATTTTGAGGATATATATATACACAAAATCACCCTAGAGCAGTACATATAAGTACATATAAAAACCCCAAACATGTGGCAATGTTCTCTTATTTTGTTTTCNTTTCTGCACACATTCTTGATGGGCACCACCTATGTGAGTGTGGACGTGGTGCCGCTTTCTATGAGACTTTGGCAAGTCTCTAGAGCACTCACGAAACCCAGAGGCACATGGCCTGTATAAGGCGCCAACCCGCTATAGAACAATCCAATTTTCTTTATTTGATTTGATTTTTATTATTTGATTTGATTTGATTTTTTTTGGAGAAAGTTATGTGGGTGATAAGTTTGATTAACTTGTGAATTTGGTTAAAAGAGTCTAACTCTACCACGATTCATTAAGCTCTTACTTATTTATCCTAGTTGCGGTTAAAACCTTCGGGTACCACATCGATGCATACTTTCAATCTCCTCTTATTCTAATGTTTGAAACATGTGGGGGATTGTTGTAATATTTGTTACAAACATTAATTTTCAGACATTAATTTACTATTACTTATTATATATTTTACCTTTGGGTCTTAAACTAGATTTATGATGAAATGATATTAACTTTTAATTGTTTTTATGGTTTGACCATTGACTAGAGGAAAAATGGCTTTGACCCTTATTGTCAAATGTTTTACGGTTTTCTTTTATGTCATGACCGTTTGGTCATAAATCCCACATATGACCGTTTGGGCATAAAGTGCTTTCAATGCCTTTGGATACTATAGTAAATATCCACATGTTTGTACAAGGCACACTACCACTACGAGTAATTTTGAGGATATATATATACACAAAATCACCCTAGAGCAGTACATATAAGTACATATAAAAACCCCAAACATGTGGCAATGTTCTCTTATTTTGTTTTCTACTATTTGTATTTTCTCTATGTGGGTTTTTCATCAAGAAGATCAAAGGGTTGTTCAACTAGTCTTCGTTCTTGGAAGTGCGTCTTTAACGAAGATAGACGCTATAGTCTAATCCTGGGAGGTTGCATGTCAAAGGATCCGATCGCACCGAGTTATACACTCCGGGAGGCACGAATCAACCTTTAAGGACAACGCTCTTGCGTGATTCTATAGCATATTGTGAGATCCTTCTATATTATACTTTTCATCTCTTGTATTTTATTTACTTTATTTTTAATATTCAGATTATAATTATTTTATATCAATGAGAATTTGTGCACCATCCAAAATTATTTCCAACATTCTTAAAGGTTGAGTATGATGGTTGCACAAAGATTTTATTAAAATCATAACAATAGTATTTAAAATTATGAGAAGTAAAATACTATAAAAAGTTTGTGGTATGCAATTCACATACGAGAAAGATGAAATCAAATATTGAGTGAAAAGATTTTGTTATGAAAAAAATCTGATAATTGATTATTTATCAGAAGAGGAGCTAAATTTCATGTGTACATATTGGATATTTTGACTAGAAGAGTTTTTGATTATTTGACCTTAAATTGTGTTAATTTAATTTGTTTGTCAAATAATCTTTTATTGTTGGGTTACTATTCTTATAATAAAAAGAGTTAAACCTTTTTATGGATTTGTAGAACTTAGCACTTTTTTGTTATGTTGTGTTAAGCTTATTGGAAAACATCCATGATGATTAATAATAATAAAAGTGAGTAGTTACTCATATTGTGATGGAGAAAATATATAGACATTGCTAATTGTGTGTAGAGAATACAATTTTTGCCAAAGATTCTTGCAGGTAAGCATATAATAAGAGAAAGAGACATGGTGCGATCGGTTCTCACGACATCTAGTTGGTGTGTGGTGATGACACTATATTTTGGAGAATCTTCGAGTAAAACTGTTGGTTCTGCTGTGAGTTCTTATACTCTGATTTATAGGTCTTAATTTTTTTTAAGACATGATATACAATTTCTATTATTAAAAGAGAAAGAGAAAAAAAAAAAAAAATCAAGTGATGAAGATGCTCCTTGATTGAATTAAAGCTGGTGAAAATTTTTATAATTATATGAATATTATAATTTGATAACTGATGATCCTTTGTTGAGGACTCTATTTCAAAATTGAAATAGTATCCTGCATTTATGTTAGCAATGGCATGCTAGATTAGCATTAATAATTTAAAAGTATTTGCTAATTTTTCATCTATATCATTTAGTTTTCAAATTTCTCTGACATGATGGTTTAGAATAAAATATATATGATTATTGATGTTCTTATTGAGGCTCATTTGGTATTTGGAAAAAAATTATTGTACTGCAATATTTATACCAATGGCATATTTTGGCAATGAGTCAATAATAATTGATTATTGTTTGGTTGAGCCTAATACTTTACATATTTACTGGAGCTATAATTGAAAAAGATTTATTTACTATCTTCAAAGAAAAACTGTCAATTGACATAAAAGAAATGAGTAAATGACATATCATACTTAGAGAAAGATGAGCTCATAGAAGTTTTTCTTAAAGCAATTGAGTGCTATTAATGAAATTTTATTTCATTTCATTATGACTATTTGGTTTATTCCATTAATATTTAGTATGATAGATTTATACATGTAAATCTTGGCTACATCGAGGGAATGAAAAGAAATTATAATATTGGAATAAAATATGAATGGTATGATTGTCAATTTTTAAGCTATCTACCTTCATTATGACTATTTGGTTTATTTCATTAATATTTAGCATGATAGATTTATACATGTAAATCTTGGCTACATCGAGGGAATGAAAAGAAATTATAATATTGGAATAAAATATGAATGGTATGATTGTCAATTTTTAAGCTATCTACCAAAGTGTGGGGGGAAGCTATTATTTTGGATTGTCACATTTATAAGCATTGTTTTGAATACCTTGAAATGTGGGGTTATATAGCAAATGTTATGTTACCCTAACCTAAAATGAGGAAACTTAGTTTTAAAAACCTATGATGTGATTTTATTGGTTTTGCATGTAATAATTAATGCTATAGATTCATTACTATCAAGAGTGATGTTTTAGATTGCAATATTATTATTGAATCTAAAATTGTTATTTTCCTTGAGCATGTGTTTCCTTTGAAAAATAAGGAAAAAATTATTTCATGAATTTTCTATTGCTTCTAATAAATTGTTGATGACGTGTAAGAATTAAGAAGAAGCAAGCAAGCTAGAACGAAAGGAATTTCGGTAATGATTTTATTGCTTATATTTTTTATGATGATCCAATATATTATGGTGAAGTAATTATTCTATTTGATGTGTTTGTTTTGGTTAGAGGCTATACATAATGAATTAGAATAAATTATGTCTAACCATTATTGAGAACTCATTGAGTTATTTCCTAAGACCAAATCAATTGGTTATACACATGTGTTTAAGAAGAAGTTTAAACTGGATGATACAATAGTAAGTACATGGTAGACTTGGTAGCTAAAAGTTACAAGTAAATGAAAAATGTTGATTATTTGATATTTATTTTTCGGATACTAAAATTGCTTCTATTTATAAATTTGTTGCACATCAAATGGATGTTATATTGCTTCTCTAAGTAGCGAAGAGATTTATATGGAGCAGTCCGAGGGACTAGTAATCCCCGGTGAAGAATATAAAATGTACGAACTGGTAAAATCCTTGTATGGATTAAAGCAAGCTACTAAACAATGGCGTTTGACAAGGTGATGCTGTCTAATTTATATTTGATTAATGGTGTAAGTAAATGCATAGCAAGTTTTACAATAATGAATGTGTCATTATTTGTTTATATATGTACATTGATGTTGTACATGAAGCCAGATTATTTCTTGCATATAATTTTGATATGAAAGACATAGTAAAGCTAATATCATATTGGACATTAAAGTTATTAGAGATAATGATTGCATTATTTTATCTTATACATATTATATTGAAAAGATACTTAAAAGATTTAAACATTTTGATTATCCGCCTATGTCTTCATCATATGATTCAAAAATATACTTAGTTAAGAATCATAGTGATCATGGTGTTTTGCAAGAAAAAATATGTACAAATCATTGGTAGCTTGATGTTTTGACAAACTATATACGTCCTGCTATTGCATATGTTGTTAGCAAATTGAGTAAATATATTTATAATCATGGTATTGAGCATTATGATGTTATCTCTAAATTATTGAGATTCTTAAAGTGCACAATTAATTTTAGTTTGTTAGATTATAATTATTTTGCTATCTTGAAAAGATATTATGATGCTAACTGCGATTTTGATTTAAATGAGCAAAGCCTACTAATGGCTATTATGTGTTTACTCTGGTTGAATGAGCTATCTCTTTGAAAGTCCTCAAAGCAGACTTGCATAGCAAGGTTTACTATGAAGTCAGAGTTGATTGTTTTGAAGAAGGCAGGAACTGAAAATAAATAGCCGATAAGCCTATTGATAAATTAATTTGCTTTTATATGCTAATTCAGTTCTACCTGTGTTTTCATTGTGATTGACAGGCTGCTAAAGCTTGAGCAAAGAATTTATAGTGAGAAAGTGCACAATATTGTGAGGTAGCTTATTGAGACTGGTATATGTCCATGGACTTTGTGAGGTCATTAAAGAATTCTGTAGATTCTTTGACCAAGCCACTAGCAAGAAGGCTAGTGAGAGAAGCATCGAGAGGGATATGATTGATACCCAAATTATTACATTGTGATTGATACCAAACCTCTGTGATTGAAGATCCCATTAATGAGGTTTAATGGAAAATGAAGTCACATGTGATCACGGTATGTACTGTCAATTTATGTTTATTAACTATCTTTTGAGAAGATTAGTGATGAGTCCATCCCTATGGTGTAAGACAGTACAAGATGCAGAGTGATTAAGGGTGAGCTTAAAGCTCTTAATGGGTCCATAGTCCCTACCTATTGGGATGGGGTGTTCCCTGCACACACTCTTGATGGATACCACCTATATGAGTGTGGAGGTGCTATCTCCTATGAAACTTGGGTAGGTTTTTAGAGCACTCATGAAAGCCATTTTATGATATAACAACAAAAGATGCAGAGTGAGTAAGGATGAGTTTAAAACTCTTAATGGGTCCATAGTCTCTACTTGTTGGGATGAGATGTTTTCTGCACACATTCTTGATGGGCACCACCTATGTGAGTGTGGACGTGGTGCCGCTTTCTATGAGACTTTGGCAAGTCTCTAGAGCACTCACGAAACCCAGAGGCACATGGCCTGTATAAGGCGCCAACCCGCTATAGAACAATCCAATTTTCTTTATTTGATTTGATTTTTATTATTTGATTTGATTTGATTTTTTTTGGAGAAAGTTATGTGGGTGATAAGTTTGATTAACTTGTGAATTTGGTTAAAAGAGTCTAACTCTACCACGATTCATTAAGCTCTTACTTATTTATCCTAGTTGCGGTTAAAACCTTCGGGTACCACATCGATGCATACTTTCAATCTCCTCTTATTCTAATGTTTGAAACATGTGGGGGATTGTTGTAATATTTGTTACAAACATTAATTTTCAGACATTAATTTACTATTACTTATTATATATTTTACCTTTGGGTCTTAAACTAGATTTATGATGAAATGATATTAACTTTTAATTGTTTTTATGGTTTGACCATTGACTAGAGGAAAAACGGCTTTGACCCTTATTGTCAAATGTTTTACGGTTTTCTTTTATGTCATGACCGTTTGGTCATAAATCCCACATATGACCGTTTGGGCATAAAGTGCTTTCAATGCCTTTGGATACTATAGTAAATATCCACATGTTTGTACAAGGCACACTACCACTACGAGTAATTTTGAGGATATATATATATACACAAAATCACCCTAGAGCAGTACATATAAGTACATATAAAAACCCCAAACATGTGGCAATGTTCTCTTATTTTGTTTTCTACTATTTGTATTTTCTCTATGTGGGTTTTTCATCAAGAAGATCAAAGGGTTGTTCTACTAGTCTTCGTTCTTGGAAGTGCGTTTTTAACGAAGATAGACGCTATAGTCTAATCCTGAGAGGTTGCGTGTCAAAGGATCCAATCGCACCGAGTTATACACTCCGGGAGGCACGAATCAACCTTTAAGGACAACGCTCTTGCGTGATTCTATAGCATATTGTGAGATCCTTCTATATTATACTTTTCATCTCTTGTATTTTATTTACTTTATTTTTAATATTCAGATTATAATTATTTTATATCAATGAGAATTTATGCACCATCCAAAATTATTTCCAACAAAAAGGAGGATGAGACTCTTGTCTCTCCCTCCAAAAAAAACCTCTCCATCACACACATCTCTCTCTCTCTCTCTCTCTCCCAGAGACTCCACTTTCCCCCTCGCCTCTCTCTCTCTCTATCTCTTTCATATATTTCACTCTGCACACACAAATTAATGGATGTTAAAGGCAGATTATCATTATATCTTTTTATCCATATATCATATTCTAATTTAGACATTGAAGAGTCTTCAGCCCCAACCGGAGACCCTCTAACCATGCTCTTATTTTGCAGGAACACCATAGATATACAGGAATTCCACTTATAGCTCAAGCATGAAGAAAAATCGTTGGCTAGCAAGTCCTTGGACCGAAAAACGCACCAACAAAACTTATATGGTTTAATATGAAAAAAAAAAAAAAAAGGTTCAAGAGAGGGTGTGAGAAGCATGGATATATAAAACCGATTTGAAGAGGCTTGTGAGGGTGATGACACTAATGCTTATACCTGTACAAGTTGCAATGGAACCTAATGATCTTCTCTCTCCCACTTCACATGATGATATGAAACACCCAGAAGAAGATCCATAATGCTTAGAAAACTGTGCTAAATTTTTTCTGTAACTTGTTAACTACTAATTAATCACTGCACGACTTGCAAATTAATTTTTCTTCTTGGATTTCTAAGTATATCAATTTTTTTTAAAAAAAATAAATAAAATTATAGTTGTAGTAATTTAAAAAGCATTGATCAGGCCTCTATTTATATCCATAATTATTATGCATACCGCTATATCTTAAAGAGAAATGATTAGTGTCAATATTTTTTCTATCTTATTTTACAAATTAACCATTAGATTTGTGGACCTTACATAAGTTAATGATGGACCTCACAATTCTAATAGTTGATCTATTGAATTTATAGAAAAATATAGAAAGAATTATGGGCAAATTATTGACATTAATAATTTATCTATCTTAAATGCAAATACAATCATTGAAATGGAGATTAGTAGTTTTATAATTAATATTTTATTTTACTTTGTTGTGCAAAAATTATCATAATTACAATTAAATAAGGCAAGACAATTACACACAAAATAACACCAAAATTTAAGTTGTTCTCTCAGTTAGGGGTGCGCACAGGTCGGATTGGGCCGGGTATTGGGTATTTTGGTACTCTCCCCGCAACCTTGCGGGTATTAAAAATTAGACCCACAACCCGGCTATAATGAGCAATATCCGCCAGATATTGGGTTTGTGGGTCGGGGCGGGTGATGCAGCAGGTGATGCAGGTTTGCAAACCTTGTGGGAGGCTGGGAGCTATGCGCCTTTGCAAAGAGCCACATACGAAAGAGAGAGAGAGAGAGGAAAGAAGAAGAAGCTGAAACAAGAATAAGAAGATACATAAGGTCGCAGAGGAAAGGGAGTGAGACAAAGAAGAAGAAGAATAAGAAGAAAGAATAAGCACAAGCGGCGTGAAGTGAAGAATATGAATGGGTTATTGTGGGTTTATTTAACAGGGCCGGCCCAACTGCTAGGCAAGTTAGGCCGGCGCCTAGGGCCCCCAAAATTTAAGACCCAAAAAAAATTTTAATAAGGTCCAAAAAAAATTTTAATAAGGCCCAATTTTTTTTTAAAAAAAAAAAAATTTAAACAAATGTAAGGCTCAAAAAAAATTTAATAAGGCCTACAAAAAATTCATCCAAATTTAAGGCCTCTAATCATAATAAATAAGTAATTTAAAAGGGCCCAAATGCAATAAGGCCCAAATTTTATAAGACCCATGATATAATAATAGCAATTCAAAACAAAAAAATTTATAATAAACCCACCAATCCGGCAAAGGCACATTCCTTTCTTGGCTGTAGAGCACACTGCACAAGGCCACAAGCACAATACTCCAAGTTTTTAAGCACAATGAGAATAAAACATTATTCATTTCGGGCATAGGCACAAGTTGCCGCACAACGGACACAAGCAAAACTCTAGACTCTAGAGAGTAGAAATAATTAATAATGATTGTTGACTTGTTATACAGTATGCTTTATATATTAGGGGCCGGATGAAATTCATTACATCATACATAAAAACATAATGAGATATTTTCTCCAAAACCTTCAATTTCCATCTTCCATTCTTCGTGCTCAAATATTTCTCTCGCCCAGGTTTTACTGTTCAATTTGTTCCATTGTTCCTTTAACAAATCATGTTCTATTATTCCATTTTTATAATTTATTTTATTATAGTCTAAATATTTTTTTTGATAAATTGTGTTTGTTTAATTTGTTAATATTTTGAATAAGGTGTATCAAAGAGGTACGGATTCATAAAAAAAAAAAAAAAGAAGATTTCTTTTTGTAATGTTTGTTTCTGTGCTTATGATTTTTCTGGTTGGTTTTGAGTGAGTGTTTGACAATTTTTTTAGTTGGTTTTGTTTTTTCAGCTCAATTGGTTGGTTGGTTTTGTTTTTTCAGCTCATAATTTATTTGCTAAATCAGTTTTTTTTTTTTTTTTTTTTTTTTTTTTTTTTTTTTTTTTTTTTTTTTTGCATGTCTACACAAAAGGGGGGTGGGGGATACAAACTAGTGACCTCCATTTTCATTAGGCGTGACCCTAGCAGATTGAGCTACCTCTTGGGGACCCAAATCAGGTTTTTTAGTAGACATGTTTAATTAAAAATATTAACAAATTAAACAAACACGATTTTAAAAAAAATATATTCTGATTATAATAAAATAAATTACAAAAAATAGAACAATAAAACCTGATTGAATCTCAAAGAAAAGTTTTAAATAAATTTGTTATTAGCAATAAACAAAACATTGAGGATAATTTAGGTGAACAAGTAATAAATGAATAAGAAATTCATCAAAAGAATTATAAGATAATGAAAATAGTATTGATGTATCTAACTCTATTGTTACGAATATTTATGACCATAATAGAATGCAACTTGCTAATGAAAGAACTAATGACTAAAAAAATTTTAGTGCTAAATTTAAAAACAACAATGAACATATTACTAACATGAACAAAAATAATAATAATGTTAAAATAAATACTATTTAATTAATAATTAAATATTTTTTTTAAAAAAGGCCCAACTTCAAAATTTCGCCTAAGGCCCCAAAAGACATTGGGCCGGCCCTATGTGGGTATTGAACATTAACAATATCCGGCTATAATGAATAATATCCACAGCGTTTAGAGTTTTGCGTGGCAGGGCGGATGATACGAGTTTGGATGGGTGATGCGGGTTTGCAAGCCATGTGGGAGGCTGGGAGCTACGCGCCTTTGTAGAGAGCCGCATAAGAGAGAAAGAGAGAGAGAGAGAGGAAAGAAGAAGAAGATGCAGAGGAGAGAGGGAGAAAGAGAAAGAGGAATTAGGAAGAAGCTGAAGAAAGAAGAAGAAGATGCAGAGGGACACAAAGGAGAGAAAGAAGAAGAATAAAAAGAAGAAAGTGCAGAAGAAGAAGAAGAAGAACAAGAAGAAGAAGAAAGAATAAGCAAAAGCTGCGGGAAGCGAAGAAATATGGATGGGTTATTGTGGGTATTAAGTTTTTACTTTAGATTAAATCGAGGAATACTTTGGACTAAATTACCGAACACCTGTGATTATGTCTAATTTAATCATGATAAATGCATTTGGCATGCATGCCACACTTTTTAATATAATTAGCAATTTTCTTACGTATAAAACTATATAAGTCAATTCTTATAACCCAATCCATTTAATCAAATAGGTCAAATATCTTAATTCTAATCAGTTAATTAACTTTATTTTAGGTTCATATCGAATTTACAATTCTTGTAAAAAATGGCTAGTTTAACTGTCGTTAATTTTTTTTGAAAAATTGCTGAGATTTTCATTGATAGAATCAGAAAAAACAAAGTGAAAAAACACTTTGTGGGTACAATCAAACCAGAGCAGATTGCTCAGTGGAGATAATCTGTCTGATACAATCTGGACAAGAATCCTCCCACGATCTATCTCCTGACCAACGCAAGGCTTCTCTGGCAAGAATGTGGGCTGCTTCATTTCCTTCACGACTAATATGAGTGCATTTCCATTGGTTGAGAGATAGCAAAACCATTCCTATATCCTCAATCAAGTGACCATACCTACTGCATACAAAACTCTTTTTACTCAGAGCATCACAGATCACTTTTGCATCGCCTTCAATCCAAATGTTTTGGAATCCCATAGTTATGCACAGGTTCACGCCAAAATAAAAGGCCATACCTTCGGCCACAGCTGGTTCTACTCTACCTCTTCGAACTAAGCTTTTTGCAGCCAACAACCTCCCATCAGAGTCCCGCACAGCAACACCCATTCCAAATAGACCCCTGGTTTTGTCTAGTGCTGCATCACAATTGACTTTTACCCATGCCATAGGGGGCTTTTTCCAGGATTTTAGGCTTTCTGCCCCAAGCTCCACAGAGTGCGTAAGTCCCTGCTTTTGAATCCTGCTCAGGTCATCAATTGCTCCTAAAGCTTCACGGACCACTTCATTTGGATGGGAAAAAATCCCTTCATGAATAAATCTGTTCCTACGGAACCACAGTTTACGAGAAATTGCAATAAAAGCACGAAATACTTCCTTATCACCCCTCAAGTAGATATTTTCTGCTAGATTAAAGAAATCAGTTCCCCTGTGGCAAGCTTTTTGAAAAAACGTCGTGCTCGCCCCCCAAACATGTCGTTAATTGAATCCATTGAGTTGATGATGATGATGAAATATATATATATATATTGCACGTATGCACTGGTTAGTGACGTACAAACATGCTTAATTGTAACCATTATTTCAGCTAGCTAGTTGGCTTCTGGGTAAGTCGTTCTAAAGTTTGGTTGTCATGTATGGGATATTAATTCCAGGTCTATCCAAAAAATAAAAATAAAATAAAAATAAAAATAAAGTATCTACATACTCCTTTAAACTACTACCAAATTGACAATGTACCTCTCTAAACTATTAAAACATTGTCAATGTCCCTTCAAGGCTAGCAAAAAGATAAAAATGCCCCTATATATTTTTCAATAAAACAAAAATACTTTTATCAATTCAAAAAAAAAAAATGAAAATTTTAAGAAAAAGCTTTTTATTTTTTATTTTTTTAAACGATTTTTAATTTAAAAAAGGGGAAATTTTTATTTAAAAAAACTATTTTTTTATACAAATTTTGTTTTTAATAACCAAAAAAAATATTTTTTTAACAAAATTTTTATTTAAATAAAATAAATATAAATAGAAAAATTTTCAATTTTTATAAAAAAATTGAAATTTTTTAATTTGTTTTCTTATAAAAATGGTCACTCCTTCGATTTTTTTTTTTAAAAAAAAATTATTTCAATTTTAGGTTTTTTTTTAGAAGTTTTAGTAATTTTTGTTTTTATTTTACTAAGAGTAGTTTCATTATTGGGGGGACATTGATAATGTTTTTGTAGTTTAAGGAATATTGTCACAATTAAAAGTTTGGAGATACATCGTCAATAGGATTGATATATAGTTTAAGGGGTCGTATGTGAACTCTTCCAACAAAAAAAAAAAAAAAATGAAATGATGAAAATCCCTTAGACGCTAGAGCCTAGAGAAGAGAAGAGAAGAAAGAAGCTGGATTTATATTGTAATATATATTAATTGGTAAGAAAGTGATGATTTATGGTGGAATATATCGCCCATCCACTGAGGAAACATTAGACAAATTAATTTAAAAATGGAAATTACTCTACCGGCTTATTGATAAAATAGTCACATGATAGTGCAAGAAGGGGGGCCGTAGGGCTCCTGACAGATAATTGGTTGGTGAGGCACACCACCCCCATAATATGGATACGGCCACACAACTTCAGATTTTTTCTCTTCTTCTTTCTTCCCTTCTTTCTTGTCTTCAGCCACGCTTACGATTTCTGCATGCCCGACTTTCTTCCGGATAGTCGTTGCAAGTTTGACGGTGTCAATACCGTCCCCTTTCACCTCTATTTGGTCCTTGTCCTGCCCTTTCAAAGATGCTGCTTCCACCCCTGGAACGCTAACTGCAATCCTCATGGCTTTGGTGCGGCCGTCATGTCCAGCCATCATACAGAAATATGACTTCTGCCCATAATTCATAACCACCCTGAGCACCACAACTTGCTGCAAAAAAAAAGGAGAAGAATATCAATATATATTATAATTAGAAAAAAAAAAAAAAGGCTTTTTCTTTAATTATATTATGTTAAACAAAGCCAAGCCATTTCTATACCTTCGTCATGGTGTTGGTTTGTGGGATATTGTGAGGAAGAGTCTCTCATTTGGGATACACTCGTACGTATTTAAAGGCCATGGAAGTTGGAGGCGCGACTCCAAACATTTGCTCTTGCTCGGGAGTTTCCCAATTCAACAAGTCATCAAGTCATCAAATGTTGCGTGCTTTTCTTTGAATTTGTACGTGTATACTTACTTATTGACCGGAGAGGAACCGGTTAGTAGTTGAAATGTATCTCCTCAAGAGGATACTTCTCCACTACCCTCCACGGCGGCCAATGTATTTTGGGCTTAGACGAAAACTTTGAAATATTTAAAAATAAATAAATAATATTTATTTTAATATTTTTATTTAAAAATCAGTTTTCTCAAAATTACTGATTAAATTTTTATATTCAAGATTTTCTAACATCTTTTTTTCAATTGATAATATGGCTAATCCACTCAATCTCTCTTATGACATTGTTGATCTTAGGTAGGATTTTATCAATTTTAATTTTGAAAAACTTTTTTTTTTTCTGTAGAAGCAACTGTAACAGGTATTGTCAATAAAATTCTATATGCGATACATGCATTTGAAAAATAATCAAGTCTTTTTATATAATTTAATATGTCAATTGGAGTACTTTCTTATATTTGTAAAATTTTTTTAAAAACTTTTAGTTCTGAAAATGAATTTAAACCATCAAGATTATAATCGATATCATGCTTTAGAAAACCTTCTAGATTAAGACATTTATTTTGCAAACTATCATCATCTAGTGAATTTAATTTCTTAAAATTAAATAAAAAATCAAAATTATTTTCGTATATTTGAAATGATTCAAACCTACTTTGAATTGAAGAAAATATCTTGATCTACCATATATAAGAAGTAATCAATTCTAAAAGATTCTTCAGCAGATTCGTCATTAGCATTCTCATCAAACTGTTTCTTTCTAGGAATTATACATTTTTCACGAAAAACATGTTCTATTTTCATTTTGGTTGCAATCTCTTTAGATAAAATCATAGCGGATATAAATCCAATTTCTCTATAGTTTTTACAATAAAAAATAAGACATTCTAATTGATCTATATATAGCAACATCAATATGCATGTCTTTCGATTATAAATTTTTACTAGCAGTATTAACAGCAAATAAAATATTATACCAAATAGTCATATTCAATAAGAATTCAAAACTTTCCATCTCATAGGTTGCTAAACAATTAGCTTTGCCTTTTGTTTTAAGATTTTCATTTGTTTTTGCTAATTGTAATAAAGCGTCTCTTATTTGTGGAGTTTAAAATTTTATTGCTTTTAAACTTTCAATCCGACTTTCCCAACATGTTTGTGATAATGGTTTAAGAATTAAACTTAGCACATTATCTAGTAATATTTTCCATCATTTTGTAAATGAAAAAAATAAAGTATATATACGTTGTACAATTCTAGAAAAAGATATAGTTTTAGGACATGAATTAGCAATATCGCATAGCACAAGATTAAGACTATGACAACCACAATGTGTGTAAAATGCTTTAAGATTTATATCTAGTAGTCTTTTTTGTACCCCTCATTCTTTTCCCTTCATATTAGATCCATTATCACATCATTGTCCTTGTATATCATTAATATTAATTTCAAGTTTTTTTTATTACGTCTATAATAACAGTAGATGATACTCCAGTAGTATCATCTACTGTTATAAATTCTACAAAATGCTCTTCTACTTTTATTGGATTTTCTGAAATATTGACACATCGTAGAATGAGAGATATTTAATGAGAGATATTTGTTCTTGATGACTTGCATTCAGGGTACAATCAAGTATAATTGAAAAATATTTTGCTTCTCTAACGTTTTTAATAATATTCTTTTTAATTTCTGTTGCTAACAAATGTATCAATTCATTTTGTATTTTATGTCCAAGATAATTATTATGAATTTCACCACCTTGAATATGCCGAATATGTTCTTGCATTACTGGATTGAATTCTGCAATCATTTCCATTATACTTAAAAAAATTTCATTGTTTTCTTGGTATATCTTTTCGTTTTGTCCTCTAAATGCCAAATTATTCTTACCAAGATTCTTTACTACAACAATAATTCTCAATAATACCCTTTTTCAATGATCTTTCTCTTTGTTAATTTGTTCTTGGACATTTTTATCAATTGTTTTATTTTTTAACAATCTAATTTCTAAATAAACCCAATCATTCACGTTAGTAATATGTTCATTGATTGTTTTTATGACTTTTAAGTTTAGCACTAAGATTTTTCCAGTCATTAGTTCATTCATTAGCTAGTTGCATTCTATTAGGTTTTGAATTAAACAACTTGCAACAAAAACAAAATACTCTATCTAAATCTTTTTATAGATTAGACATTCTCTATTAAGTTGCTTCCCATTTGATAATTTTCATATATAAGATGCATAAAAAAATGCCTAGAGTTCTCATCTTTAGGAAAATTTATATTATTGTATCTAGCTTATTTGACTATTTTCTACTAATAAATCCCTTAATTTTGCACCAATATTTTTTCATTGGCCTGGGTCATAAATATTTGTAACAACAGAGTTAGATATATCAATAGTATTGTTAGTATCTTTTAATTCTTTTTTATGAATTTCTTGTTTATTTATGAGTTTTTCATCTAAATTATTCTCAATATTTTGTTTATTGCTAATAACAAATTAATTTAGAGCTTCTCTTTGAGATTAATAAGCTTTACTACTTTTCTCTTCTTCTTTTTTTCTTTTTCTTTTTTTTATAACTAGATGCATATTTTCTAGTAGACAAATTTGATTCAAAATATTAACAAATTAAACAAACACAATTTATCAAAGAAAATATTCTGATTATAATAAAATAAATTATAAAAATAGAACAATAGAACTTGATTTTTCAAAGGAACAATTGAATAGATTGATCAACAAAACCTGAGCTGAGCGTGATCAAGAGAACCTGGACTGAGGGAGAAAAAAATTTGAGCAAGAATGAAGATGAAGGTTTTGGTTTTGCAGACTGTAAGAGCACTCATTGCAGACTCTTTAAACCCACTTTTTGGTTATTTTGAAGAGTCAATTTAATAAAAAAAAAAAGGCTTAAAATGCCACTTTTCAGCCTCTCTATTTTAACAAAAAAACTAACACTATAAACAGTAAACCTTCAAACTTAAAAATTACTATTCACTCTCTATTCATTAAACAACTATATTTTCTCTTTCTTCCTTTTTCCTTTTTCATTTCTTTCTCATTTTTTCTTTGCTTTTCTATTCATTTGGACATTATTAAGTTTTGCATGATTTTCTTAATTGTTGTTTAGGATACAGTGGGTGCCTACAATTGTTAAAATTAATCATGTTAGAATTTTCCTTGCTTCACTTTTTATAAATAAAATCTTCATTTCATTTTAGGATTGTGAGTTGCTTTATATTTGGAGATTAAATTCTTCATTTCAATAAAATCTTCAATGCATATTAAATAAAGATTAAATTATTACAAGTAAACAATAACTTAGTAAATTATAAAAACGGTTGAAAATATGACTGTTATGATAAGACAAAGTTTCAAAAATATTACCGTTAGAATAAGACAAAGTTTCAAAAATATGATTGTTAGGATAAGACTAATTTTTTGAGAATATGACTGCTAAGATAAGACACAAAGTAAAAAATATGACTGTTAAAAAAAATAAAAATTTTAAAAAAATATTACCGTTAGAATAAGACAAATATTCGTAAAATAGACCATTAGAAAAATATAAATATTCAAAAATATAAAAGTTAGAGCAAGAAGAAACAAATCTTTGAAAAATAATATATAAATGAAATAGTGAAAGTGAATTGTTCAAGTAGAGATACTGAAAAGTGTGCTCTAAAAAGGTGGGCTGTTAAAATAACCAAAAATGTACTTTTAGTTATTTTAAAGAGTAAAATTTGAAAAAACTGCTGTAAATGCTCTAAATATATAATGAATTTTAAGAATTTTGATTTTGTATAACACTATTTTAACAAATCAACTATCATTATTATCTCTACTCTTTAGAGTGGCAGTCTAGAGAGCAGAGTTTGCTTGTGACACAAGCCTTGTGTCCGTTGAAGACGTGAAGTCTTGTCACAGCCTCACAGGTTTCCTTCCATGTGCCGTGCGTGAGTGCTTGGGTTTGTCATAATACTTTTTTTAAAAAAAAATTGTTATTTGTTAAGTGATGTGCGTGGGTTAAGTGACGTGTGGCCGTGGGTTTGTCATAATTTTTTTTTTAAAATGTTATTATTTTATCATGTGTCTTATTAAATTGGGATCTTATTACATTGTGGCTTTTTTAAATCACTTATTTACTATGATTAGAGGCCTTAAATTTTGATTAAAAAAAAATATTGGAACTTATTAATTTTTTTTTTAAAAAAAAGGAAATTTGGGCCTTACTAAAAAATTTTTTTGGGCCTTATTAAATTGGGGGCCCTAGGCGTAGGCCTAAGTCGCCTAGCCTTTGGGCCGGGTAGTCTCCTTCATCTACTCAGCCATCTTAACTTAGATATGATGAGATTCTAGATCTTTTTGCCTTAAATAT
>CM017326.1:170126-321105 GCA_006937295.1 Carpinus fangiana
GCTAGTATTCCTCATTTTTTGAGAAAAATGAATTATGCTCTCTCTCCTTTGCTGACAGGGGGATTAAAAAGACAAAAAAGGAAAGAAAAAAAAAAAGAAAAAAAGAGAAGATGTGGGTTTTTTTTTTTTTTTTTTTTTGGTTAATTGGTCTTATTTTACAATGGGCTTATTATATTAGGGCCTTATTTTAGAGGCCTTAAGTTTTTATTGAAAGAAATGTTGGGCCTTATTTAAAAAAAAAGGGCCTTAAGTTAAAAAAAAAATTAAAAAAAATAGGCCTTATTAAAAAATTTTTGAGCCTTAATAAAAAAATTTTGAGCCTTATTTATTGGGGGCCCTAGGCAATGGCCTAAGTGGCCTAGCCATTGGGCCGGCCCTAATTGTGAGTAGGGGTATTGTCAATTCGTATTTGTATGTCATGTCGAGGCATCAGGCATAACTATAGGATTATATATGTTAACTATAACCTAACTCACTTAATTAACAGGTTAAACCTCTCAACTTTAGCTCACTAACTTTATGTTAGGTTCATGTCTAACTTGCAAGTCGTACAAAATATTATTAGCTCTAAGAGGGAGTGCGATTGGAATGGAGATCAGAGATCCATATTTATGATTTAAGTTTTCTTTTGTTGTTTTTATAATTAAGTAGCGTAACATATATATATATTATTAAATCGATCCCGATTTGATTATACATTACCAAAGAAAGAAAGTAATGCAATTTACCCTTAATTATTCATTTTGTAATCAAAACTGGCCATGCATGCATGATTATAGTAGAATTCAAATACATATATAAATGGCATGAATAATAATAAATATTAAATACCATGCATATTGCATGCAGTAGTATATATACATAAATTGGTTGTTGTGGTTGTATATACACAAAAGGCGATCGACTTTTCTTTGTAAAAAAAAAAAGCGACTTTTCTAAACCCTAAAACCAACGACGACCCACTTTCTTCTAACCAATCACACAAAAGATCGATCGAAGACTCAAGACGTCACAGGTGGGGTTTACATTGGAAGTATATAAATACAATTCAAATTTAATGAAAGAGTTAATTCAGGTGGGGTCGTCTGCTTCGTTAATCTCATTTGGTTGTGGGGGACTGTTCGTCGTGTTTTTCTACAAAGACGATGATGATGATGATGCATGCATGATTGATGAGTACATGTCGTTCGGCGGAATATTAACGCGGCTAGTCCGCTGACTCGTGAGTCAACCACGCTTTTTATTAGTTCACTTTGAACTCAATTATTCAACCAAGATTTTCTGAAAAACGTTTTTAGAAAAATCTTGGTTTGATTAATTCCTTGGCTGGGTAACGACTCCGGCCCGCCATGCTAGCTAGCTACCGGTAAACCTATTCTTCCACACACAAAATTATATTATATCATCATCATATGTATGTATATATATATTTATATTTATATTTCAGGGGAAAAAAGGATCACCTTCATTCATTTAGTATATTTAGGTGGGCAATATTGTTCTTATTTTTTGAACAAATTTATCATCCTAAATATATTAAACGAGTACTCTCCATTTCATTTAAAATAAAAATGATCCATTTCCTATTTCTGGAACCCCTTCATAACATTTTCAAAGAACATGAGGTCTTAATTGGAATGGTCTTAATTGCAAGATAATTAAAAGCGCATACATACCCTTGCCATGAGATGGCAACCTGCATCAACAGAAGACCAGATCTAACCTTGCCATGGCATAAGATTGCCCGAGAGCATACCCTTGCCATGGTACGACGACGACCCATCTTAGATTGAGAGAGTGATTGGCATCGATAAAAACTCTCTCTGGCTTAAGACTGTCTAAGGACACATCCTTGTCGAAGAGGTGGGGCAGTCTAGTTATCGAGAACTCTTGCCTCCGTAGTCTTGGCTCTACACACACAAATTAATGGATGTTAGAGGCAGATTATCATTATATCTTTTTATTCATATATTATATGCTAACTTAGGCATCAGAGAGTCTTTGGCCCCAACTGAAGACCCTCTAACCATGCTCTTATTTTGCAAGAACACCATAAATATACAAGAATTCCAATTATAGCTCAATCATGAAGAAAAATCATTGCCTAGCAAGTCCTTGGAACGGAAAACGCATCAACAAAACTTTTATGGTTTGATATGGAAAAAAAAAAAAGGTTCAAGAGAGGGCATGACAAGCATGGATATACAAATCCAATTTGAAGAGGCTTGTGGGGGTGATGGCACTAATGCTTATACTTGTACAAGTTGCAATGGAAGCTAATGATCCTTTCTCTCTCCCTCTTCACATGATGATATGAAATACCGAGAAGAGGATCCAGAATGATTGGAAACTTTGCTAAATTTTTGTAACTTGTTAACGATTAATCACTGTACGACTTGCAAATTAATTTTTCTTCTTGGATTTTTAAGTATATCATTTATTATTTTTTTTTTACATGTTCACAGGAAAAGGAGATTCGAACTAGTGACCTCCACTTCATTAAGCGTAGTCTACAGATGATTGAACTACACCTTGAAAACTTTTTAATTCTAGACTTGTAGTAATTTAAAAGGCATTGATCAGGCTTCTACTTATATCCGTACCGCTATATCTTAAAGCTAAGAGAAATGATTGGTTAGTGACGTACAAACATGCTTAATTGTAACCATTATTTCAACTAGCTGGTTGGCATCAGGGTATGTTGTTCTCAAGTGTAGCTGTCTTGTATGAGATATTCCAGGTACGTCTATCCAAAAAAATAAATAAATAAATAAAGTCTCCATACTACCAAATTGACAATATACCTTACCTCTTTAGACTATCAAGACATTGTCAATATCTCCCAAGACTAACAAAAAGATAAAAAATACTCTTATATATTTCTCAATAAGATAAAAATACCCCTATAAATTCGAAATAATAATAATTTAAAAAAAATGAAAGATTTTTTNTGTAGTAATTTAAAAAGCATTGATCAGGCTTCTATTTATATCCATAATTATTATACATACCGCTATATCTTAAAGAGAAATGATTGGTTAGTGACGGCTTAATTGTAACCATTATTTCAACTAGTTGGTTGGCATCAGGGTATGTTGTTCTCAAGTTTAGTTGTCTTGTATGGGATATTCCAAGTCTATCCAATAAATAAATAAATAAAGTCTCCATACCCCTTAAACTACTGTTAAATTGACAATATACCTTTTTAAACTACCAAAACATTGTCAATATCCCTCAAGGCTAGCAAAAAGATAAAAATGCTCCTATATATTTCTCAATTAGATAAAAATACTCCTATAAATTCGAAATAATAATAATTAAAAAAAAAAAGAAAATTTTTATTTAAAAAAATGATTTTTTTATTTTGTTTTTAAAAATGAAAGAAACAATTCAAACAAATTTTTATTTAAATAAAATAAATAGAAATAGAAAAAATTTCAATTTTATAAAAAATTCGAATTTTTTTTTTTTAAAAAAAAATTCTTTTAAAAAGTGCCACTCCTTCAATTTTTTTTAATTTTTCATTACAATTTTAGGGTTTTTTTTTTTTTTTTTAGAATTTGTAATATTTTTTGTTTTTATTTTACTAAGTGTATATATATAGTTTCATCATTGGGGAGACATTGATAATATTTTGATATTTTAAGAGATATTATCATAATTAAAAGTTTGAGTAGTATATTGTCAATTAAATGATAATTTAAAGAGGTACGTGAACTTTTCAAAAAAAGAAATGAAAATCCCTCATACGTGAGAAGAGAAGAGAAGAGAAGAGGAAATTAGATTTATATTGTAATATGTATATATATTCATAAGAAAGTGATGATTTATGGTGGAATGGTAAGAAAGTGATGGTTTATGGTGGAATACATCGCCAATCCACTGAGGAAGCATTAATTAGACAAATTAAACAAAAGAGATTACTCTCCCGGCGTATTGATAAAATAGTCACATGATGGAGCAAGAAGGGGGGCCTTAGGGCTCCTGACCATAGATAATTGGGTGGGAAGGCACACTACCCCCATAATATGGATACGTCCACACAACTTCAGGTTTTTTCTCTTCTTTCTTGTCTTCCTTCACACTTACGATTTCTGCATGCCCGACTTTCTTCCGAATAATCTTTGCAAGTTTGACGGTGTCAATACCTTCCCCTTTCACCTCTATTTCATTCTTGTCCTTCCCTTTCAAAGATGCTGCTTCCACCCCTTTTACGCTAACTGCAATCTTCAAGGCTTTGGTGCGGGCGTCATGTCCAGCCATGACACAGCAAAATGACACCTGCCCATCCATGGGCACCCTGAGCACCACAACTTTCTACAAAAAAAAAAAGAGAAGAATATTATCAATATATATTATAATTAGAAAAGGAAAAAAAAAAAAAGGCTTTTTCTTTAATTATATTATGTTAAACAAAGTCAAGCCATTTCTATACCTTCGTCATGGCCGGTGTTGGTTTGTGGGATATTGTGAGGAAGAGTCTCTGTATCTCTCTGTTGGGGGCCGGAGGAGAACTGTTGTTATGGCGAGTCATTTGGGAGACACTCGTATTTAAAGGCGCGCGACTCCAAACAGTTGCTCTTGCTCGGGAGTTTCCCAAGTCAACAAAAGTCATCAAAGCTAGCTTGAATGCTTTTTCGTTTGTAATTGTGTCTACGTACTAATCTCCCTTCATCTACTCCATAGATATGATGAGATTCTAGCTCCTTTTGCCACGTGGATGGATGTGATATGATACAAAGCTTTGATTTTTTTTTTTATATTGAAAAGTAAAAAAAAAAAAAAAAAAAACATTTATAGTTATTTATTTATTTATAATATAATATAAAAGGTCAGAATGCTTTGATGATAATTTTTTTGTGAAAAAGTTTATAAAAAGGGGGAAAGGGTTTGCTAATTAAACAGACTGATTTTGCATTGTTTAGTAGTCATTATAAGTGACAAAATTAAATATATATGAGGTCAATGATGCGGAAACCAATTTAATTAAGCACAAGCATTCAAAGGGAGGAGGGAATTAATGTAACTACTCCTATTAATTTGTTACTGTGATGAGTAGGGGTACTGTCAGTTTGTATTTGTATCTCGAAGCATAGGTATTTATATATATATTAACTATAACATAATTAATTTAATTAAATCAATCAAACTTAGCCTCTTAACTTTAACTCAATAATTTTATCTTGGATTCATGTCTAACTTGCAAGTCGTACAAAATATTATTGGATCCGGCTTCTATGCAGTAATGAAAACTACTGCATAGATGTTGTAGCCCAAACAATATCGTTTTGTGTTTAGTAAAAGTAGGTCTTTATGCTAAATGGTACAGTTTTAATAAAAAAAATATAACTCTTGCCCTATAGGACTCACGCCGTTACATAGTCACCGGAAGATAAAAAAGCTGGTTGAGTTGCAAGTTGAAGGAGAAATCTTTGAGCAAAAGAGAAGAAAATAAAATGACAATTTGCGCATTGAAGAGCTTATTATTTGATGGCGGTGAGCCTTGTTGCAGGTTGTAATTCTTCATCTATGACGGGCGAGCAAGACAGAGAGAGAAAGAGGGGAGAGAGAGAAATGATGTTGTTTCTTGTTTCTTCTCCAATGAAGTAACGTTTGTCTTTTTAATAGAGAGGAGCTCAGGCCAAACAATTGATTCGGGTATCCCATTCTCCCTCTCCCTCTCACTCTCTCTCTCTCTCTCTCTCTCTGTAAGNGGTTGCTTCTCTCCCTCACTGGCTACTATCTATCTCTCTGCTAATTCTTTTTGTTGGAGCTTTCAATTTTTTTTGTTGAGTTCCTTTGATTCTGGGTTGGTTTTGGGTGTCCGTTATGGAAGGGGTTTGGAGTTGATGGTCTTCCGGAGTGATTGTTTAAATAGAATGACAACTTTTTTTAAGAATCCTCATATGTGTGCAAAAAAAGGGATTTGGCTTACAGAGAGAGACGAGAGAGGAAGAAAGCGTCAATGGTAGGCACTCCGGCTAGGCCTCTTGCAATTGTTTGGCCTGAGAATCTCATTTTTCTTCTCGTGTGGGCTATTAATTAATTTAGTTTGTTAAACACAGTTTGCTGTTTGGTGTAACGGCATAAGTCTTATTAGGCAAGAATTATATTTTTATTAAAATTGTACCATTTTGCAAAAAAACTTACTTTTACTAAAACCAAAACGCTGTAGTTTGGGAAAACAACATCTATGCGGTAGTTTTCACTACCGCATAGAAGCCGGATCCAATATTATTAATTCCAAGTGTGAGTGCGATTGAAATGGAGATCGCAGCTAAATTCATTTTTATGATTTAGATTTTGTTTTGTTGTTTTTATAAGTGTATAGTTAACATATACGCTATTAAATAAAGGAAAATGGTAGGGGTTCTCTCCATAGGTTTTTCTGGCGTTCTCCCAATCTTACGTAAAACATGATTTAAGAAAAAATAAAATTGTAGTGGCCTGCATCACCTATTTTTTTAGGTATTAACATTAAGTTTAAGGCATTAATACCAAATTTGTGAGGCATTAATATCAAATTTATGATGATCAAATATATTTTTGGTGATATCATCCCTAAAGGGTTAACCTTCTACCCATAAGTTTTAGTTTTGAATTCAAAAATAAGTTTTAAAGCATTAGAACCTAACTACTAACTCATAAAAATTAATTTGTTAGCAAAAAAATTTTTTTGCTACTACAATTTTATTTTTTCTTAAATCATGTTCTACATAAGATTGGGAGAACGCCAAGAGAACACTGCAGAGAGAACCCCTAACATTTTCCTTAAATAAATATGTGAAATTAATAAGAAGCATAAAATAGATTTGTTTATTAAATTATTGTGCAAATTCATATATAAAATATAAATGGCATGATCGACGTATAATAAATAGCGGTAATATATATACATAAATTGTTACTGTTGTGGGTAGGGCATGATGCATCATCATCATCATCATCATCATATATATCCAGGCAGGCACGTACGCATGCACCACCGCAGATGATCATCAGTTCATCGCTTTCCATTAGTACTTTTCTTTGTAAAAAAAAGCGACTTTTCTATGAAATAAAAGCCACTTTCTTCTAACCAATATCATTTCAAAAAAATAAAAATAAAAGAAAGAAGAAGATAAGTCACAACGCATGGCTATATATAATGCTACTTTTCTCTAAGACCGATTGACAATTATTATTATCATGTGATGGACCGACCAATTAGAACTTAGAACACAAAAGACGACACAGGCCGGTGGGGGGTTAGTTGTATATGTCATCAATTTATTCGTAATTGGAATATATACAATTCAAATTTAATGGCCAAGATTAATATTAATGGTTGATGTTAACGGCATGGTCGTCTGCTTCCTATAGCTAGAACTGATCCTCATATTAATTTGGTTGTGGGGACTGTTAACTGCGGTTAGTCCGCTGACTCGTGAGTTAACCAGGCTTAGTTAAGTCACGTACCTACCCTGTACCCAACCCAGGGTCCCTGACCCAGCCAGCCCAGGACTTAATCAAACCAAGATTTTCAGTAAACGACTCCTGCCCGGCCGCCATGCTCCCTGTAAACGGTAAACCGGCCTATTCTTCCACTGTTCCACACACAAAATTATATTATAATTTATATCATCATCATCATCATCACACACGACAGTGACGAATCATCAGAAAAGTCCAATATTATATTATGCTTTTTTATATTTTTATGTTATATTAATATTTGTGCAACTCATTACACTTTTTTAAAGAAAGACATTGAAATTTCAATAATAATTTATGATCATTTGCTTGACATTTTTGTCATTGAATCTTACTAATTAATTACCTCTCCATGCATGTACATTATTATCTTTTTCTTTTTCCTTTTTTTTAGTATTAATATTGTTCATGCTTTAGGAAAAGGGATAAATAATTAAAAAATGAATACGGCATTTTATTTTAATTATAAGGATCAAAATATTATCACTTTTTATAGTTTCTCATTTACTTTTTATTACTATTAAAATAAAATAAAAATTCGCTACAAAATAAATTTTTTTTAAATATTTTTTTAATTGTTTATACTATTCATTATTCTCTTTTTTTCACACACAAAAAAAAAAAAAAAAAAAAAACATGAACAATGCTAGGAGAAGAGGGTGGGGGTTAACAAACAAACCCCTAGATTTTTTTTTTTTTTTGATATTCAAACGTTTATCGTGTTAAACCAATTATGTGAACAAAAGTTGTCCATGTGTCAGTCTAGTGAACAAAACAAACAGGGGAATGCTATACTTCATTCTATAACCCATCTCCTCACCATCTTTCTTCTTAAATTTTACTTCCTGCATGGACTTAAGTGGGACCATCTTCCTACATGAGAGAGGAGATGGGTTTGGGAGAATGAAAAAGAGAATATCCCAAGCAAAAATGCCTTGATTTGATTGATTTAATTTTATGAATTGATTGATGATATGTCGTCATGGATTTGTGTTAGTTACTACTGTTATATCTATCAAGTGAGCTACAATTACAATTAAATTTAATTATTTAATAATAATATATAAAAAGTATTATATGTATTGCAACACTAATTTATAATAAGTCATTAATTTATGTTTAAAAATATTCTTAAACCTAATTTTTAGACAAAACAGTTATTATATATGATCATCAAATGTTCGGTGCAAGTATTGATTAATCAAAACACGTACCCATTTTCCAAAATGTCTTAATTATATTCATTCTAACACGATTTAAGGTTTTAATCTTGTTTTAAGCATAAACTAATCATTAATACATTAACCAAACTTCAAAGCTCCAACCTTTCTCATCAAACATCAAATCGAAAAACGAATCTACCATATATAATACGTCTCTGAAACACATGGATCTACATTTAATCTCTTTAAATATATAGTAGATAAACATCATGAAAAAAATAAGATATTACTTGCTTAACAAAAGCTATAACCTAGCTACCTACTCAATAATCATCATCTAACCTATAATACTCATCCTATAACTATATATTAAACAACAAACTACGAAAATACAACTAACATGGTAGCCTGCAGACATCATAAAAACATGCTCATGAGTCATAACAATATATAATGAACACGAAATTAGGGCAAAAGGTTACCTCTCTTGAAGGTAAATTTCAAGAATTCACCTCTTCTTTCTCTCTAGGGTTCTTTGGACCGAAAGGCAATGAAAATGAGTGAAAGGGGGTGTAATTATGAATTTATAGAGAGCATTATTGACAACAAATTAAATTTAACATTGAGTAGTAGAGAGTTTGTTTGTTAAATGGTGTATTAATTTTGTGAGTTTTGTTAAAAATTTTAAAATAAAACTAACACAGTAGTAAAGAGTTCAATGTGAATGTTATAACAAATATTCATTTGAAGTTTTGTTTAATATATAAGCCCTGCGATTACTCGTAACTCAAATTTTTGGGTTGGCTTGTTGGCCTCTCTAAACATAATAAGTGAAAATAAAGGGAAAAATATTGTATTGAAATAGACTTCTTGCTTGATTGATTTACAAATAGTACAAGGGTATTATATACTATTACATATGCATGTAAGAAAAGCAAGGAAATAAATACAGGACAGTAACCGACAAAATATCTTAAGACTTGCTGTGCGAGAACAATTTCTTTCCTTATGGACATGTGAGTGTGGCACAAGACATGAGATCTTTCCTTTCTGATGTGAGTGTACGCAAGGTGTGAGATCTTCCCTTTCTGATATGAGTGTGCTGCAAGGAAGTTGGCTAGTCAAATATTGCTTTCCTTTATGAGATGAGTCTTGCGAGGCAATAACCTTTGAGGATGCAGCATGATCTAATGAGGTGGCAGGAGTGGATTTATCATTATAATTAGCAACGGGTCTTGTTTTGTTAAGAATAAGATGGTGTTTAGTGAGTAGCACTTGTGTTTTCCTTGGGCACGCATGGTCCCTCTCATGTGGGTTTAATTCTATCAATTTTATATCAACATATATAATTAATGTTTGGTACCCTACAAAAATTGTCCAGCCCACAATCTTGTACCTCAGAATTCCCTCCCTCTTCCTCTTCTCAGTTGACCCTAATTGGTCTCCTCTTCTAGAATTGATCAACTCACAGACACTTTGAGCCCAACCACTCGTTTTGCTCAACCCACGTCAGCATCATCTTCCTTGTCGACCCATCCTGCATGTGCCTAGGTTTGCTTGTGTATATTTATGTTCCACGCATGCCCTTGTTGCCGGCTTGTAAGTTGTAACTATTTCAACCAGTTCAAGTTTGCTTTTTATGTGGGAACCAACCAGCAAAATATGAATATTTGAAAATCCTTAAGACGTGAGAAACAGAATTATATATATAGTAAGAAAGTGGTGATTTATGCCCGAATATTAAATCGCCCACTGGCCACCGCTACTGAAGAAGCATTAGACACCGGGCGGCTCTTCCACTACGCGACTTAGGTAGTCCCCCATAAGTCAGGCTGTTAAAAAAATATAAGGCCTAATTAATTATAAGGGTTAAAGGCAATTTTGGTAAATGTGGTTATTAGGTCCAAAATCAAACAAACCCTTCAATTTCAAAAAGTGTCACAAGTGGCATTTGTGAATATTGAAAAGGCACACTTAGTACTTTCATCTACGATCCATCCAAAAATGTAAGGGAACTACGCTTAAAATGGTGATTCATGTACCGGATACCACATATTAATGTCAAATCAATAGATTGATTGACGTGTCATTATATCATAGGTGCTAGCTACCTATGCTTTGGATGCCAATTGCCACATATGCTTAATAATAATAAAATAATGAAAAAAAAATAAAATAAACTTTTTAAACTTGAGAATTGAAAAAAAATAATAACCCTAATTAACAAACTTAAAAAATTAAATTAATTAAAAAATAAAAAATAAAAAAAGTCTAGAGAATTGGGGGTGGCTAGATTTTTCTAAAAATTAAATGTTTTTAGAAAAATCTTGGTTTGATTAAATTCCTTGGTTGGGTAACGACTTCGGCCCGCCATGTTAGCTAGCTACCCGTAAACAACATATATAACCTCATTTAAGGTTTCATAAACTAAACCCTAAAAAAAATCATCTTCATTCATTTAGTACATTTAGGTGGGCAATATTATCCTTATTTTTTGAACAAACTTATCATCCTAAATGTACTAAATAAGTACTCTCCATTTCAATTAAAATAGAAATGATCCATTTCCTATTTCTGGAACCCTTTGAATAACATTTTCCAAGAACATGAGGTCTTAATTGGAATGGTCTTAATTGTAAGATAATTAAAAGTGCATACCCTTGCCATGGGACGGCAACCTGCATCAACAGATGACCAGATCTAACCTTGCCATGGCATAAGACTGCCCAAGAGCATACCCTTGCCATGGTACGACGACGACCCATCTTAGACCGAAAGAGTGATTGGCATCTATAAAAACTCTCTCTGGCATAAGACTAAGGACACATCCTTGTCCAAGAGGTGGGGCAGTCTAGTTTTTGAGAACTCTTGTCTTTGCAGTCTCGGCTCTACCCACATAAATTAATGGATGTTAGAGGTAGATTATCATTATATCTTTTTATCCATATATCATATGCTAACTTAGGCATCAGAGAGTCTTTGGCCCCAACTGGAGACCCTTTAACCATGCTTTTATTTTGCAAGAACACCATAAATATACAGGAATTCCAGTTATAGTTCAATCATGAAGAAAAATCGCTGGCTAGCAAGTCCTTGGACCGGAAACGCATCAACAAAACTTATATGGTTTGATATGAAAAAAAACAAAAAAGGTTTAAGAGAGGGCGTGAGAATTAAAGCATGGATGTATAAATCCGATTTGAAGAGGCTTGTGGGGGTGATGACACTAATGCTTATACTTGTACAAGTTGCAATGGAAACTAATGATCCTCTCTCTCTCTCCCACTTCACATGATGATATGAAATACCCAGAAGTAGATCTAGAAGGCTTTGAAAACTCTGCTAAATTTTTGTAACTTGTTAACGATTAATTAATCACTGCACCACTTGCAAATTAATTTTTCTTCTTGGATTTCTAAGTATATCGATTTTTTTTTTTTTTTAATTCTAGACTTTTTTTTTTTGTACATGTCTACACAAGGGAAGGGAAAGGGGAGATTCAAACTAGTAATTTCCACTTCATTAGGCGTGGTTCACAGTCAATTGAACTACACCTTAGAGACTTTTTAATTCTAGACTTGTAGTAATTTAA
The DNA here is from genome assembly GCA_006937295.1 of Carpinus fangiana. Classification (NCBI taxonomy): domain Eukaryota; kingdom Viridiplantae; phylum Streptophyta; class Magnoliopsida; order Fagales; family Betulaceae; genus Carpinus; species Carpinus fangiana. The sequence goes on from CM017326.1 coordinate 182,355, forward strand.
AAAGCATTGATCGGGCTTCTATTTATATCTATAATTATTATACATACCACTATATCTTAAAGAGAAATGATTGGTTAGTGACTGCTTAATTGTAACCATTATTGCAACTAGCTGGTTGGCAATATACCTCTTAAACTACTACCAAATTGGCAATATACCTCTTTAAGCTACCAAAATATTGTAAATATCCCCCAAAGCTAGCAAAAAGATAAAAATGCTCCTATATATTTCTCAATTAGATAAAAATACCCCTATAAATTCGAAATAATAATAATAAAAAGGAGAAATTTTTATTTAAATAAAATAAATAGAAATAGAAAAAATTTCAATTTTATAAAAAACTCGAAATTTTTTGTAAAAAGTTTCTTATAAAAAGTGCCACTCCTTCGATTTTTTTTAATTTTTTATTTCAATTTTAGGGTTTTTTTTTTTTTTTTTTTAGAATTTGTAATATTTTTTGTTTTTATTTTACTAAGTGTATATATATAGTTTCATCATTGAGGAGACATTAATAATATTTTGATAGTTTAAGAGATATTGTCATAATTAAAAGTCTACTTAGTATGTTGTTAATTAAATGATAGTTTAAAGAGGTACGTGAACTTTTCAAAAAAAGAAATGAAAATCCCTAAGACGTGAGAAGAGAAGAGAAGAAGAAGTTAGATTTATATTGTAATATGTATATATATTCGTAAGAAAGTGATGATTTATGGTGGAATGGTAAGAAAGTGATGGTTTATGGTGGAATACACCGCAAATCCACTGAGGAAGCTAAGCATTAATTAGACAAATTAAACAAATGGAGATTACTCTCCCGGCGTATTGATAAAATAGTCACATGATGGAGCAAGAAGGGGGCCGTAGGGCTCCTGACAGGTAATTGGGTGGTAAGGCACACATATCTCCAAAACCGAAAATTGAACTCATAAACTTTCTTGTCCCCTGTTTTGGTTTCCCAGAAGTTACTCTAAATGAGTAATCGAAAAATAAAATAAAAGAAAAACCTATAAGATTTTCGTTACGTTGTTTTCCCAAGAATCAAATCCCACACTTTCCCTCCCAACCAAACAGAGCAAAAACGGAAGTTACAGAGCTCCACATGTGAATCTAAACAAAAAATAGAAGAAAAACATAGACTGACTTAGAGCTTTGTCTTTTCCTTTCTTACCTAAAACAAAGAGAAGCAAAAACATGACCTTGAAGACTTTAGAAAGAGAGAGAGAGAGAGAGGGAGAGAGAGAGAGAGAGACGTACCAGAGGGAGAGGATATGATACCCAGAGGGGCAGTCTTGGCAAATAAGAGAGAATCCCGGGGTTTAAAAGAAGTTCAAAGCCAACTAAAACGGCGTCGTTTTGGTAAGGGTGGGGAAATCCTAATTTTAGCCAAAACAGCGCCGTTTTGATCCTTGTTCTAATATGTTTTTCTTTTTCTTTTTCTTTTCTCTAGAAGGGCATTTTAGTAACTTACCATTGTCAAAATGACATAGTTTTAATTTTTCCATCAACTTTGACGATAATACTAACAGAGGGGGCAAAAATGCAACTTAGTGATAGTTTGAGAGGCTATTTTATCACTTTTGAAACTTTAAGGGGTTAAATCGTAAATGGCTAGTAGTTTGAGGGGTCTTTTTATATTTTTTCCAAAAAATAAAGTATATATAAGTTGTACAATTCCAGAAAAAGATATAGTTTTAGAACATGAATTAGCAATATCGCATAGCACAAAATTAAAAATATGACAATCATAAGGTGTGTAAAATGCTTTAGGATTTATATCTAGTAGTCTTTTTTGCACCCCTCGTTCTTTTTCCTTCATATTAGATCCATTATCATATCCTTATCCTCGTATATCATTAATATTAAGTTGAAGTTTTTTTTATTACATACCTATAAGAACATTAAAAAAGACCTTCTCCAGTAGCATCATCTACTGTTATAAATTCTACAAAATGTTCTTCTACTTTTATTGGATTTTCTAAAATATTAACACATCGTAGAATGAGAGACATTTGTTTTTTATAACTTGCATAATTGAAAAATCAAGTATAATTGAAAAATATTTTGCTTCTCTAACTTTTTCAATGATATTTTTTTTTAATTTCTATTGCTAATAAATGTATCAATTCATTTTGTATTTTATGTCAAAGATAATGATTATGAATTTCACCACATTGAATACGCCGAATATGTTCTTGTATTGCTGGATCGAATTCTTTTTGATGAATTTATTATTCATTTATGAGTTTTTCACCTAAATTATACTCAATATTTTGTTTATTACTAATAACAAATTTTTTTAAAGCCCTATTTGAGATTCAATCAGTTTTTCTATTTTTGTCTCTCTCTTTTTTTTTTTTAAGTATTTCATATCTAGATGCATATTTTCTAATAAAAATGTTGATTAAAAATATTAACAAATTAAACAAATATGATTTATAAAAATAAAAAATAAAAAATTGGATTATAATAAAATAAATTACAAAAATAGAACAATAAAACCTATTTGAAAATTGGCAGGGATGTATCGCGGAGGAGGAGAGGAAGAAACGAAGAGAAGAAAAGAAAGAAGAGGAAGGGAGGAGGGGGCGGGGGGGGGGGGGGGGGGGGGNAAGGAGAGATGCTAGTATTCCTCATTTTTTGAGAAAAATGAATTATGATCTCTCTCCTTTGCTGACAGAGGAGAGAGAGGAGAGGGGATTAAAAAGACAAAAATAAAAATAAAAAATGATGTGGCATAATTATTATTATTATTTGGTTAATAACTTAATTGGTCTTATTTTACAATAGGCTTATTATATTGGGGCCTTATTTTAGAGGCCTTAAGTTTTTATGGAAAAAAATTTGGGGCCTTATTTAAAAAAAAAATGGCCTTAAGTTAAAAAGAAAAAAAAAAATAGGCCTTATTAAAATTTTTTTGGGGCCTTATCAAAAAACATTTTGGGCCTTATTTATTGGAGGCCCTAGGCGATGGCCTAAGTGGCCTAGCCATTGGGCCGGCCTTGTTCAATGATTAGTTAGATATATTAACCATGTCAACGACAGCCATGGATCTGACAAGACAAACACGTAAAAGATAGGAAAAAAAAAAAGAAAAAAAAAAACAAACAAACAAACAACATCGTGAGCTTAATTTTTAACCACTAAACCTTTTCTGGCGATTGGGTAGCACCATCCGATGTCCCTTCCATACCATGCATGACAATCTTAAAAAACGAACATCCCGAGCTTTAAACACAAGCTGGCGCCGGCGCCTCGCGGGGCTCAGCCTTGACTCGGCGACGGAGTTGGCGCTAGAAAAAACACTTATGATATATCTCTGACACAGTAGCTAATAGGGACCACACCGATAATATGACGATGATTACAATGAGCGAGATCTTCCCTCCTAAAAAGTTGTTGGGGAACTGGTAGTTATATTCGAAAGTACTAGTAGGAAGGTCGGAAGACTAAGAGGAGGACATGGTTGCTTTAGTCAGAGACTCAGGAGTGACTAGCGCAACACACAACTTTTATATTATCACTCTAGCCCATTTTTACCTTTTAGACATTTACCTTTTATATATATGAATCAAGTACCCAAACGATCAGCTAAGAGTCTAGATACTCATGAAAACTATCTTTGATTAGTTAGATATATTAACCACGTCAGCGACAGCCATGGATCTGACAAGACAAACACGTAAAAGATAGGAAAAAAAAAGAAAAAGAAAAAACACACAACATCGTGAGCTTAATTTTTAACCACTAAACCTTTTCTGACCATTGGGTAGCACCATCCGATGTCCCTTCCATACCATGCATGACAATCTTAAAAAACGAACATCCTGAGCTTTAAACACGAGCTAGCGCTGGCGTCGGCGCCTCGCGGGGCTCAAGCACCTGGGGCTCAACCTTGACTCGATGATGGAGTTGGCACTGGAAAAAACACTTTTGATATATCTATGACCCAATAGCTAATAGGGACCACACTGATAATATGACGATGATCACAATGAGCGGGATCTTCCCTCTTGAAAAGTTGTCGGAAGGTCGGAGGACTGAGTGGAGGACATGGTTGCTTTAGTCAGAGACTCAGGACATGGTTGCTTTATATTCGAAAGTACTAGTAGGAAGGTCGGAGGACTGAGAGGAGGACATGGTTGCTTTAGTCAGAGACTCAGGAGTGACTAGCGCAACACACAGCTTTTATATTATGACTCTAGCCCATTTTTATCTTTTAGACATTTTCCTAATTTTCGTTTGATTTGACCAAAATACTCTGCCACGAGAGCACCACGTTGATTAGCTTAGGTGGACTTGTAAAATATTCATTGCATTGGAAAAGCGGAAAAAATATATATATTAGATTAGAAAAAAAACAAAAAAACAAAAAAAAAACCAGAAAAGCTACATATAGCAACACAATTTTGAAAGAGCCATTTTTTTTTTTATAATTTCTTACCTGTTTTCTCTTTTCCTAAAATTTTCTCGTACTATTTCTCTTACACATCTCTCATTTTCCAAATTTTTTCTCTTAATATTTCTCTCTCCACATCTCTTTTTTTTTTCAAAAATTGAAAAATAAGATATTTAGAAAAAATACAATCCTCATAAAAATATTTTTAAAAAATAATATTTAAATGATATAGATAAAAATATAACTAATCGGATGTAAGAGGCATTTAAAAATTCATTAGTTAAACTAGATAAAATAAAATTTGAGGAGTCATTTTGTATAAAAAAAAAATTGGCTCCTCCATTAAGAATGCTCTTATTCACTATTCAATTTATAATAGTAATAGTTAGATTTAACTATTAATATATGATAATAATAAATAGGCCGAGGGATACAAACTTAAAAAGTGCGGTGGAAATGAATGCTGTTTGTCAAACACATTAACGCACACCGTGTCTCTGGGCCAAAAATCATTCAAAATATTAATATATTATAAATCTTGATTATGATTTTTCACACATTTCATAATTACAGGCCCTTTGTACGTAAAGATATGCTTGCTTAATAATATGCAACCAAGTGAAGTTGAGGGATACAAATTAATAATAATGTGTGAGAAATGATGCTACGTACAGGACAGTTAATTCTCTCCGAATTTCACCCCCTCCTCAACAACTACAGCATGACATTCAACGTTGGAGAGAAGAAAGATTTACCATCAGTCTTTCTATCAAGATGATCTTTCCACACTTAAGAGAGCTCAAATATTACCCTTAATTTTTTTCATTAAAAAAACAACCCCATTCTTTGAGATAAATATTCTTTAAATAAGGTTTTGATAAGTACTTTTTTCTTATCTCGGTTTGTAATTTTTTATTTTTTTCCTAAAGTTTCCAAAACAATCAAATCCGATACTTTACTTATGGAAAAATACAAAATCGATACCTTCTTAAATTTTCGTTAGAGAAAATTAAAGATCTCCGACGTGTCACTCCTAAAATATGCCACGTGTACCAAAATTAAAAATTTTAAAAATAATAATAAAAAAAATTAAACCTTAAAAAAAAATTGAAAATTAAAAATTCTATGGCGTGGTCGGCCCACTACAAGAAATAAGGGTATTAGCATCGACTTTTTGTCAACGCTAATACTCCAAAAGTCGATGCTAGCTATCGCGACATTCACTACGCTCCCGTCTACTTGGTCTTCCACTAGTATTAAGAAGTATCATGGAAACTTCTTGCATGCCAAAGACGTAGCCAATCACTCAAAAACTTCACAGCTTCATCATTACCACATACCTGCAAGACACCAAAAAAAATATTGTGGAAAAAAGTATCTCATCTCTGATGAGAAACTGGAGAAAAGGAAAAGATGTCAATCTATTTAGGACCATAAAAAAATTGAATCACACAACTTCGATACAAAGAGGAAACTGGATCAAGATATCTGACCTCTGTGGCATTCTTTGGCTTGTACTTAATAATGATCCAAATGTGTATATTATTATCCAAAGGTTATCACCACGATGGTCATTCTTCAATCAAGCCTTGTCCATCAACTTGAGATTGGATAAGCAAATTTTAGAACTCAGGAAGCAAATCCCACAGCATTCAACAACAAATCTTAAAACCAAAAAAGCAAATTCCTAACATGTAAACAGCTTTCAAAAAAAAAAAAAGGACAAAGCAATGTAAAAGGAACCACTAACAAAGAAGCTCACCACTAACACAGAAGGCATCTTCTCCTAAAGTAAAATACTCCAAGGAACTAATGCAACGTAAAATGCATTTTCTATTGCCAAGGATCTTTAGTTTAACAAATGCAATACTCCAAACTATAATAGAATACAACTCGTTGAAATATAATATTAATTTGCATACACTGCACTGTCTGTCCAACCAGATTAAGATCATAATACAAGTACTTCAATTCCTGAATAGAAACCATAGATGCCAACTTGTAATGCAAGCACAGCAGTACCTCAGAGGAGCTAAATGTGAGCACGCATGTTGGGTTCAATAGAGGAACACTTCTCAAACAATTTTATATCATGTCTTCTTTTTCTTTTTCTTTTTTCTCTCTTCTTTTGTGGTTTGATGGGAGAAGTTCAATGCTTACACTACAAGACTATTAGGGTCGACGCTAATAGTCGTGCCAAAATATGACTATTAGTGTCGACTCTAGAGTGGACGCTAATAAGTTGACGCTAATACACTGGCGGGAATAAATCACAAGCGGGAAAATTATTAGCGTCGACTAAATTACTATTAGCGTCGACCAAAGTCGACGCTAATAGTCATATATAAAAATAAAAAAAAAAATAAAAAAATTGGACTATTAGTGTCCACAAGAAGTGGACGCTAATAGTCCTTTATAAAAAAAAATTAAATTAAATTAAGACTATTAGCGTCCACCATGTGGACTCTAATGGTCATATATAAAAAATTTAAAAAAGAAAAAAGAAAAATAAGACTATTAGCGTCCATCTCTAATGGACGCTAATAATCCTTCATAAAAAATTAAACAAAAAATAATTATAAGACTATTAGCGTCCACTAATAGTGCTTTATAAAAAAAAATTTTAAAAAAATTATTATAAAGACTATTAGAGTAGACGCTAATAGTCCAATATAAAAATAAAATAAAAAATTAAGACTATTAGCATCCACTTAGTGGACGCTAATAGTCATATATTAAAAAAAAAAAAAAAAAGGACTATTAGCGTCCATAAGAATTGGACGCTAATACTCTTAACAAAAAATAAAAAAAATATTTAAAAAAAAAAAGTTTTTAGAGGCTAACAACAAAATTAATAGGCTTATATGATTTTTTTTTTTAATGGGCAAAAATAATAAAAAAAAATTTTAAAAAAAAAACCATCGAGTTCAATTGAAAATAAATAATGTATATCTAAAAATTAAAAAAAAAATGGTATATATATGTATATATTAAAAAAATTAAAAATAGAAAATAATTATAATTATAACCCAAAAAATTTATTTATTTTTTTATAGGACTTAATTTTAATAGACTAATATAAATTGTTAACAATTTTTTTTAAAATGTAATACTTAAACTATTAGTGCCGATGTCTACAGGTCGACGCAAATAGCCTTAACTATGAATGTCAACTAAACTGAGTCATATTAGCCCCGATAATATGCAATTATTTCTTTTATATAAATTTTAGATATTCGATTGAACATCCGATCGATCCTAAACTTAAAATAGATATTTTGCTAAGTATGTAGTGAAAAATGAGTAGCTAAAATGCGAAAAAGTGCATAATAAATAACCACTCTTGTTGGAGATGCTTTAATTTGAAAGGCCTACCGGAAGACTAAAACTTTTATATTTAGCTAAATAGTTAACTTGAAGCATCTGTTGTTGGAGATGCTCTTAGTCACTTTTTTTTTAATTTTTTTTTAGGGTTTTTTTTTTTGTTTTTTTTTTTTGCACACCTTCTTTAGGAAGGAATATAGCAACCATTATGGGATTTTCCACCGTCTCACAAGGCCGGTGGGCAATGTGCCAGATTTTTCCATTAATGTTTCTGTTTTTAGGGTGCTCCAATATTCATGCCTCTTTTCTTCTTTTTTTTTTCTTTCTTTTCTTTTCTTTTTTTTTTCATTCATTTTTTTAATATAAAACTTCCAACATTTTTTTTTCAGAAATATATTAGTTTTATTTGTATTGGAATATAATAGGTATTCCAGTAACAATTTCATAAATTCTTGCCAATTTTTTATTAATATTTTGATAATAAAAAATTCAAAGTTTTCTTCTTATTATTATTATTTTTAACTTCTTCTCATTTTAAACTACACTCCTATGAGAATAAAGATTTTAGCAGGTTTTAATTTATATGGATTAAACTAAAATTAAGGGTCATATTCTTTAATTCAAATGAATGTTTAGTTGTTTTTTTTTTGGTGATTTAATCGAATTTTCTGATTTTTTTGAAAGTGTTTTTTTTTTTTTTCTCATCTTGAAATCAAGAAGAGGTAAAAATTTATTTGATTGTTGTGTAGAAAATTAACAGAAACTCTTTTGAAACATTAAAGAGATATTTAAGGATTGAACCTCATGTGAGATGATTTTTTTTAATTAGGGTTAAATTTTGATTAGAAAATTTTGTTTTCATAAAAAAAAAATGAAATTTTGTTTATTTTGTTATTTTTTTTCCCGAATTTTCATAATTATATCATTTATATGAGATGTATTTGTATTGAAATATAGTAGGTACAACACCAACAATATCATAAATTCTTTCTAATTTTCTATTAATACTTTGATAATCAGAAATTATATATGTTTTCTTTTTTCATCCTTTTTTTTTTCATTATACTTCTTTTCATTTTAACATGTTTTAATTTATATGGATCAAACTAATATATATATATATATGATTTTATGCATTCATATGGTGTTCAATGTGATTGTATGATCACTATATTCAATAATGTAAAGGAATATAACTTTTAATATATATTTTAATTGAAAGAGACGTGATAGAAATTTTTTTACATGCCTTCTTTAAACCTATAATGAAAAAGACGTAAAATGTAAAAAACAACCGGTAAACAAGTTTTTTTCGAAAATTTCCGTAGGGCCGAGGGTCCCTTTGTCTCCACCACTGCACCGAACTCCCATGCATCTATATTTCCTCTCCCTTCAATCTTCTTTTCAAGCACAAAATTAACATTAATTCTCTGTTTCTTATTGACTTGAATCTTTTTTTACAAGGCACAGAGATATATATAGATGGACAGGTGACAAAAATATTAGTTTCTTTGTTCGTATGGAGTATGATTGTTGTATCTGCAGGTATGTTTCTCTCATTAATTCATCTCACATGCATTTGTTTTTCAAGTCACTGAAATTATACCATTTTCCTCCTAAACTCCTCACAATCTACACTCTGTTGATTACAGCATCTCACCCCACAAAGACTGTGTCAGTGGCAGTGTCTCATGTGAGCAACACCTCCAATATTACCGCAATAGAGGGTACGCCCGATCATTTACTTTGTTTTTTGGTTTTTATAGCAAATTTATTGGCCAATTAATAGATCTGAAAAGTTAGTTATTTAAAAGAATTTATTTCTTTCAGCTGAGGCACTGATGCACATTAGGACTTCGTTCCTAAATTCAAAAAAACTTCTTGCGAAGAGTTGGTCACCCATTGAGTCTCCATGCAGATTTCAAGGGCTTTATTGTTTAGACGGCTCAGTGAGTAGCATGTTAGTATCAGACCAACCTAAATGTTAGTAGCATGTTAAATGTCTTTTTTTTTCGTTTTTTTTTTTTTTTTAAATTTGAGTTATGATTTTGGTGCAGAAACATACAAGATCTAAACTTGGCTGGAACTCTCTCACCATACATCGGGAACTTAACAAATCTAAAATATTTGTAAGTATATCTCTTTTTAAAAATTATGACTGCACAAGTGGTTACAGTTGTAGTAATTGGCTATAACCGCTAGCCACAACTGCCTTGTGTGGTTATCAATTTTTAATAACTACAACCACAACTGCCTAGGTGGTTAGCGGTTATTCAAGCAAATAACCGGCAGTTTTATAAACACTTTTTTAATATGGCCTTTTGGGCTTTTTAAGTGTTGGGCCATCACTTGGCCTATTTTTTGGGCTTATTTGGCTAAAGTGTTTTAAAAAAGAAAATGAAAAGAACATTTTTTTTTTTGCCAAACAATATTTTTGAATAAGGCTTGACCCAAAACATCATATACCATATTATATTTTACATACATACAATTATACATGGCCAAAATGACGCCGTTTTGGATGTTATATTATAATTATTATTAATATAAAATATAAAATATTTATATTTATATTATTATATATAAGAGTAGGTGGTTAACAGTTATTAACCACTTTTCCATACCTGCTAACCACAACTGCTCTAGGCAATTAGCAGTTTTTTTATAACTACCTACCAAAGCGGTTAGTGGTTAGCTACTAGTAGTTAGTAGTTATAAGCCCCTACTGAAAACCTTTTGATTCGTTAATATTCTATCGTGCAAGCATCTTTAGGGGAACCAAAGAGAGTGGAGAGTAATAAAATTTTCGTTTTGCAGGGTCCTCATAAATGTTAGTATATCCGGATCAATTCCCTCTGGGATCTGGAGGCTCCAGAAACTTGAGATACTTAACCTTTCATATAATTTTCTGGTTGGTCAAGTTCCTAGTAACTTGTCCTACTTGCCAAACCTTCGGTCTCTGTAAGTAATATATATTCTTTTTGCTATGCTTTTCTTATTTTATGCATGATTTTTTTTTTTTTAGCCAAATAAGCCGCCAATTAATTTGTTGATTGAATTGGATGCCAAATAATATATAACAAACAAAAATCCAAGATCCAACATGTTATGGTGTACATGTCTAGTTCTACTCTCACAAATCAAAGTTTAATTTTTTAGTGAAATAAAATAAAAGATTGAAGTTTAATTTTTTAGTGAAATAAAATAAAAGATTGAAAATGTTCCAAATAAATGTCCATAATATTCTCAAATTTTCTCAGCAAACCTTCCCAGAATTAATTAGCATTTTTCCCTGGAAATTGAATTCCTATGAACACTAAAAACCTATATATATATATATATATATATATATACACGCAGTTACGCACACACAAAGAAAAGAACATGAATTTTTGTTGCTGGGTACTAAGCATTTACAAACAAAAACATCATGATCAAATTAATCCCCCAAAATCCCACAAAGAGAGAAATTGACCCAAAGTAAAAATTTCCTAGCAAAAACCCTAAACTAATCTCCCAAAATCCAAGAAAGAAGAGAGAAACTGACCCAAAGTGAAAATTTCCTAGCAAAAGCATACACGATCGAAATTTGTTTCCCAGAAAATTGAGTTTATGAAAACAAAAGAAAAGAACACACACATATATATATATATGATTTCTCTAAATGAAAACATAATCTGTTTATTGTTCTTAATGTCAAATAACAAAAACTATTTATCTTTATAGTTTAATATAGTCATCCACAATCTAACTGCTTCTTCAGTACTTTGAATTTTATTTCTGAATATTGATAAAGTTTTTTTTTTTTTTTTTTTTCTAGGGATTTGTCCAATAATGATTTGACTGGTCCCATACCCAGGATACGTCCGAGTCCGAGAACACACATGTAAGCCTCACTTGATCATTCCTTTTCTCCGTTTAAGTTTTTGTTCAATATTTATTTATTTATTTCATTTTTGATGCAGTGTTCCTACGGGCCTACCAAGTAACCAAGGTTTTGCCTCTTCCCAATTTCTTTTACTCATTGGCTTAATGTTTAATTTTAAATGTACTTTTTTTTTTCTTTGATAATTTCTTGTTATTAACTTACCCTCTTGTTCTTTATGCATATAAAGTCTCTCCACCTTCCAGAGACAACAGTGGAAAAACTGCACTTGCAGTTGTAATAGCTGTCGTTTGTCTTGCAATACTCTGTTGACCTCGCTACAAACAAGTAGACCGCAGATGGTGGACATAGTGGAGGTGTGATGTGGGATTAGTCTTTAGTTTTATTTAGGTTTTATATTTTCAGAGTTTCTATTTTACAAGTTTATAATGAACTTGGACCATAGTTGGTCAAAATAGGGTTAAAGTTATTTTATAATTAGATAATGGGCTTAGCCCAATGTGAGTCAAATTAGGGTTAAGGTTTATTTTATAATGTCTATTTAAATGCTTTTGTGTACTCTATGGAGAGCAGATTATAATTAATGAAAAATACGTTTTCTTAGTGGCATAATTGTTCTCTTCCTTTTGGTGGTGAGCATCTACCAAAACCCCATTAATTGTTGCCCGATGAGACTCTAATCAACATGGTTTATCATATTTTCTATTATTTTTGATATATTTTCTATTGTACTCCTTCCTTCCTGTGTTAGGTATCATCTAAAATGATACATTAGCAACTAGTGGAACTTATTTGTTTTGTTGTAATTTCTTGTTGTTCGTTCGTTCTAGAAGGAATCAGTCTCAAGGCTAAAATACAAACTTCTTTCAATTTTAGCGCGTAGATATATATATAAAAATTTATATATATATTAATTTGTTGTTTTAAATTTTCTTTTGAGTGCACATTGGAGAGGTTTGACAAAAAAGTCATCTATTTGATTTACGAGTTATTAATTAAGGATTAGGAAAAAATAACGGAATCGAGTTCATGAATTTATCTGGTCAAGTTATGTATCAATATATGATTTCTATTGTTGGGACAAGGGCCCACTTTACCGCGGGCTGACCAGCCCTAGGCCCATCACACAGCCTACCGGCAGCCCCCAAGTCTGCAACCACCGATATATATTAATTTGTTGTTTTAAATTTTCTTTTGAGTGCACGTTGGAGAGGTTTGACAAAAAATCATCTATCTGATTGATGAGTTATTAATTAAGGACTAGAAAAAAATAACGGAATCGAGCTCATGAATTTATTTGGTCAAGTTATGTATCAATATATGATTTCTATTGTTGGGACAAGGGCACACTTTACTGCGGGCTGACCAGCCCTAGGCCCATCACGTGGCCTATCCGTCGTCCCGAGGTCTGCAACCACCGAACCCTCATCCCTCATAAACATTGATCATCGAGTCACCTTTGGCTTTGCTACCTTCATAAGAGCAACCCTTGGAGCACGCAATCATCATAGTCTACAACCCCTAAGATCACGACCCTCCAAACATACAACCCCTAAAATGCTCAACCCCCGAAGCCACAAACCCCAAAGATCGTGACTTCCAAAGTCAGCAACCCCTAGGTTGTTGAGAGAACACGAGCCCCTAGTCAAGAGGCTTGTGAAGGAATCATTAGTGGCTCGCGGCTGGCTTGGAGTGACATGCTGGCCTCAAAAAGATTGCTATTTGTATGTAAAATCCATAACACCAATTAAAGTAAACACCAAATCAGGGAAGATAGTCGTCAAATTGGACTCTCCATCCCTCACTGGGGAACGTGGGAACCGTGCTTATCAGTATAAACTAGAGGCCTAACTTTGCAAAATCACGCATGTATCATGCCATGGAAGCACGTGTCATATCCCCAAGTGGTTTAGGTAGCTTGGATCCCGAGGACTATGAACAGTGGCAACGAAGGAACAAAATGTTACGTGAATGGTTTTGTACAAATACAAACATGTAAAGATAATAGATGTTAGGTTCTGATGGAACCTATACCTTAGATTGTGAGAAAATTTATACCTTTTAGATTTTAAAGAAACCTAAAACCCATTTTCAAACTTAAGTTTTGAGATTAATTCTACTTTAATTTATTAATGAGCTCGATGTCTTTAAATAGATAATTACAACGCATAGTGAAAATAAAAAACTAAGTAGAATAAATTGCTCTAATGATAATATTATCTCTAATATTTAAATTCTAATCCCTACTTCTAATGTTGTCTATAAAGATAACATATTATCTTGGGGTATTTTAATCATAAAATACCTTTATAAAATTAGACAATTTTTGGTAGTTTGGGGGGACAATATCAATTGGGTCGTAGTTTGAGAAAGATATGTGAAGTTTACCCTAAAAAAAAAAAAAAAAAATCAAGGATACGTTGTAATGCTAGATAAATATATAATTTATAACATTTTTCTTTTTTAAATTTTGGAAACAGAATTTGAGATGATGATTCACTACCAAACATAATTTTTTTTAATATTTAATAATTTCTACATGTTACTATGTTTAACATTTGACAATTTGTACATAAAACAAATTTGTATATAATTTCTACATGTCTACGATTGGTCTACAATTCTTGCATGACACATATATGTCATCATGTGATTGAATGTTAAGGGCTTTTTTATTCATCGATTGGTAATATGTAAGGTGTATCATATTGTATATGGAATAGGAAAAATATAGGATTATAATGGAAAGATAATGATGAAATGGATATTCGACAAACTCACTCTTCAGATGAAAGCAACAAAAACATTAAGTCGTTTTTCATACCTCTAATGAATTGGGCTGCTTATATTTGTAGAACCCACATTCAGTTTCACAATTCTAAAGCCTAACCCCCATTATATAAAAGGCCCACATTACACTTAAAAGGCCACTACAATTATACCCCTTACATTACCCTATGCTTCAAAGCACTTGTGGGCTTTGAATAAAATCCAATCAAAGCAAGATTGGAAAAAAAAACCATGCCTTCCGTCACAAGAAGTCAAGAACCAAGCAGCCTTTCATGTGATTTTTTTTTTTTTTGTTTTTGTTTTTGAAAGAGCTTAAAGCCAATGGGCCAAGCAACATGTGTTAACCAATACGAAATCACGAGAGAGAGACTGGACTTATGAAAAGCCGAGAGGAAGAGAGAGACAGACGCAGGAAGAAAGAAGAAGAAAATGAAGAAGAAGAAGAAGAAGAAAAGAGAGAGAAGAGTGTAAAGAAATATGAATTCTGTTTCTAGGTAATTGTATACCAGCCGTAACCATCAACTCTTCTTTCTCTCTTAGCTTGCCACGTGCACCCTTTTTAGAATTCTTTACAATACACACGAGCCACTCTTCCTTCAGCACCAGCTGTAAGTCATTCACCTCATTTTCCCCTCTCTCTTAGCTTGCCACGTAACCTCATTCTAGAACCACTCCTCAACTATACACGCACAAACCTTTTTCCTTCAATTTCTTTCTTCTTCCTTACTGGGATTCTGGGAAACCTTAGCCGTTTCTCCTCCCTTCTCAGATATGACCTCATGACAAAGAGACCCAGGAGAGATTTGAGAGAAACAAACGCAAATGAGAAAGAGAAGGAAAGAAGAAGAAAATGTTGAGGAGAGGGGGAGCCGAGAGGAAGAGAGAGATGCAGGGAGAAAGAAAAGGGAAGAAGAAGAATTACCCGCCTGACCTGCACAACCCGGCCAAAACCGAATTACCCGCCTCGCCCCGCAAATCCTGAGACTCGGCGAGTATTGTCCATTATAGCCGGGTCTCGGGTACCAGTTTCTAGGGGTGGGTAGAACCCGCCCGATCCGACCAACCAGATCCGCTCCGTCCCGATCCGAACGGTTTTTGTGCCTTGTTCAGCGGGTACGGGTTGAAATTTTCCAAATCCGCTCGGATCGGATCGGGTCTCGGGTTTAATAAAAAAATTTATGCGGATACCCGATCCGCCCCGTTTCTATCCGCTATTCCCCTTACCTTGAACAAACCCTATACGTGTCTGAGAAGTTCCTCACACTTATTTTTGATTTCGAGCAGCCGTCCCTCATCCACCTGGCTAGAAGCCGCGAGACCCTCACCCAGTCATCCTCCTTACTTTCGACCAGCCGCAAGACCCCAGCCTCTCACTCTCAATCTCTCGATCTCTCACTCTCGATGAAAGGGAACCAAATGAGCTGGTGCTGCTTCATCTTCTGGTGCTCGTGGTCTTGGACGGGTGGGTTGTTGGCTTTGCAGGTCATTTTGGTAGTTTATTTTTAAAAATTTCTTGGAAAGTCGTGCTGGTTAATGAGGCAAGAGCTGACACGCACAACATTGGCATTAAAATATAAATATGAGCTCATTTCAAAAAAATATATATAAGCTTGTGAGGCGGAGTAGGACGAGAGATGGTGCCTTTCTCTTGCTTTTTCCTCCAGCAAAGACTTACGTCAGTCATGTCGCTTGACAGCTACAATGGGTGTTGTAACTCATGTGAGAGCGACTTGGCGAGGAGGACCTGCATGGGCCATCATTTCTCTTGAACCTTGAGGACTTTTAACCTCTGACACGCCCTTTTGAAAACAAGTACTGGGCGCCCGTTAATGATCCTCTACCCACCAATTTCTTTTTAAAGCTCTCTCTTGTTCATCCTCTTTCTTTTTAAAACTTTTTTATGAAAATAAAAGTTCATCCTCTTTCTTTTTAAAGCTCTCTCTTGTTTCCACGTGGAACAGAGGACATGAGCTACCTTCTTTTTACACATATATGTGTATATATCTAATATAACTCACCACTATTTATTATTTTTACAACTGCCCCAAAGTCTTGATAGTGTTTTTTTTTTTTTTTTTTTGAAAAAGAAAGTCTTGATAGTTGGTGTACTTATCTGTCCACGTGGAAATGATTGAGTGGGCCGTATCTGACTAGCACAGTAGAGCCTTCCTTGTTGCTGCGAGTTCTTTCAGAGACCCATGCCTACTTCCTCCACTTTTTATCCTTCGCTCAGTGGGTAGTAATTGTGCTTATGGTATGGGCTACACGTCCCTTTTCCCTCGAACATCACCTACCCATTTCAGCCCTTGCGAAATGTACTGCTCTAGTCATCAGGCTCACCTTCTCTCTCCTCGACAAAGTTCCCATCCTTTTAATTTGGCTCTCCAGCCTCACGGAGGCTCACGGCACATGATGCGAGTACCTCGAGTGGAAGCATAGACGCTCTCCGCCTCTTTGTCGCCTCCGATTCCGGCGTCATCCAAGCGGGGTCTCTGCCATCGGAAGCGGGCTTTTGTTCCCCGGGAATCGTATCTAAAAGTGTAGAGCCGTTCTCATCGTCCCTGACCCGATCCGAACAACCCGACGAACCCGACAAAAGAAAACCCGATCCGAACCGCACGATACCCGCCGGTTTTGCATATTTTTATTATTGTCACGGGTTGAAAATTTGCATACCCGACAGGCACGGGTCGGGTGGCCGAACAGGCCGAAACCTGCCCGAACCGACCCGTGCCCAGCCCTAGTTGTTACCTTACAGGAGCTTGTGCAGGTTTACTCGTATTTTATTTATTTATTTTTTTTTTATACTTAAACCGCTTTTTGCGAACCCCTTACTGATGTTAAGATATGTGACCCAAGTGCTATTGTTGATGCTACTATACAAGGCCAAGCCTACCGAGAAGCCACTACTCAAGCCCAAGATGCTATCCAAGCTACCGATCAAGTCCAAGATATAGCCTTATTGAAACAATTCAATCACGTAGGATCCACAGCCAGCCTAGCAAGCATTCACTGTGGAGCAACAACTAATATGGCAAGTGAAGAACTTACAGCTGCAAGTTATGTAACANTCGTAATTGGAATATATACAATTCAAATTTAATGGCCAAGATTAATATTAATGGTTGATGTTAACGGCATGGTCGTCTGCTTCCTATAGCTAGAACTGATCCTCATATTAATTTGGTTGTGGGGACTGTTAATTGCGGTTAGTCCGCTGACTCGTGAGTCAACCAGGCTTAGTTAAGTCACGTACCTATCCAACCTAGGGTCCCTGACCCAGCCAGCCCAGGACTTAATCAAACCAAGATTTTCAGAAAACGACTCCTGTCCGGCTACCATGCTACCTGTAAACGGTAAACCGGCATATTCTTCCTAAGGGTGAAATAGCGGTTGCGATTAGCGGTTAGTGGCTAAAATCGCTAACCGTTAACCGTCAAGACGGTTAGTAGAATCTACTAACAGCCTCCACTAAACACTAGCGGTTAACCACCTAGACGGTTAACCGTCCGGTTAGTGATTAGCCGGATGCAGTTAACCGTTTTTTTATTAATCGCTTTTTATTGGGCTTTTTATTTATTTATTTTTTTTGCCGGTTTTGGGCTCACTTTAAACTCTTGTTTTGCTCACTTTAAACATTTTTTTCCTCTTTCATGGCAATTTTAGCATTAAAAATTATTGGTTTAAAGTGAGCATTATATGTTGGATTATTATAACAAAATCTTGTTGGTCACCTTTTACAACATATAACATACGAATAAAATTACAATAAAATTATCGTTTTGGGTTAGGAAGAAATGAATATATAGAAGTGCAAAACTACGTCGTTTTGCACTTCTATATTATATAAATAATAAAAAAAGAAAACCCAAACAAAAGTCAAAGGTGAGGAATCAAAATTGAGACTTCCAAGTAAAAGAGGCGCACAATAACCACCAAGCTACAATAACTTATTGTTATTTATTATATGAAATATATGTATTATATTTTAAAAAAATGCGATTAGCGATTAACGGTTTGCGGTTAATAGTTATTGTGGTTAACGGATACGATTAGACGATTTTAAATTTCACCCCTAATTCTTTCACTATTCCACACACAAAATTATATTATAATTTATGTCGTCATCATCGTCATCATAGAGAATATATGGGTGATGGGTCAAATTGAAAATGGAAAACCATACATTCTTTCACAGACCCTGTTGGCCACACGACAGTGACGACACGGCTTAAAGCTTGAGTTGGGCAAAATTCCCCAGTCACCACGGCGACGGCCGACGGCCAACGGCCAACGGGTGACCTATTGTGGGGGGCAAGTACTTGTTCCTTTTTTCGATATCTCCCTTTATTCATGAATCATCAGAAAAGTCCAATATTATATTATGCCTTTTTATATTTTGATGTTATATTAATATTTGTGCAACTCATTACACTTTTTTTAAAGAAAGACATTGAAATTTCAATAATAATTTATGATCATTTGCTTGATATTTTTGTCATTGAATCTTACTAATTAATTACCTCCCCATGCATGTATATTGTTATCTTTTTCTTTTTCCTGTTTTTTAGTATTAATATTGTTCATGCTTTAACAAAAGGGATAAATAATTAAAAAACGAATACGACATTTTATTTTAATTATGAGGATTAAAATATTTTCATTTTTTATAGTTTCTCATTTACTTTTTATTACTATTAAAATAAAATAAAAATTCACTACAAAATAAATTTTTTTATTTTTTAATATTTTTTTTATTGTTTATATTATTCATTATTCTCTTTTTTTTTCACAAAAAAAAAAAAGAAGAACACGAACAATACCAGGAGAAGAGGGTGGGGGTTAACAAACAAACCCCTAGATTTTTTTTTTTTTTTTTTGATTTTTTGATATTCAAACGTTTATCGTGTTAAACCAATTATATATGTGAACAAAAGTTGTCCATGTGTCAGTCTAGCGAATAAAACAAAAATGCCTTGATTTGATTGATTTAATTTTATGAATTGATCGGTGCTATGTCATGGATTTGTGTTAGTTGCTACTGTTACATCTATCAAGTGAGCTACAATTACAATTAAATTTAATTATTTAATAATAATATATATAAAGTATTATATGTATTGTAACACTAATTTATAATAAGTCATTAATTTATGTTTAAAAATATTCTTAAACCTAATTTTTAGACAAAACAGTTATTATATATGATCATCAAATGTTCAGAGCAAGTATTGATTAATCAAAACACATACCCATTTGCATCCTAGCAAGGAACCACGAGGGACGTGTTTTGGCAATGTCTAGCTATATCAGCCATCCCACCACGGCTGAAACTTTAGCAGCATGGAAAGCGGCAATCCTTGGAGTCCAACTTGGCGCAACGTACCTGGAACTGG
This sequence comes from Carpinus fangiana, assembly GCA_006937295.1. Taxonomy (NCBI): domain Eukaryota; kingdom Viridiplantae; phylum Streptophyta; class Magnoliopsida; order Fagales; family Betulaceae; genus Carpinus; species Carpinus fangiana. The sequence continues at coordinate 202,147 of CM017326.1, forward strand.
AAGGCGACGCTTTGGAAGTGGTGCAGGCACTCAATTCACCAGAGCTCTGTTGGGGACGAAATGGTCCAGTTCTGAATGACACCAAATTGCTTCTTCAGAACTTCAACGATTGAAAAGTCTCACATGTACACAGAGGGGCAAATGGGGCTGCTTATAGTCTAGCTAGGTTAGCTCTTTCTAGTGGGGTGGAACATATTTGATATGAGAATTTTCCTACGTTAGTGCAGGAAATTGTAAGTGCTGAACAAGTTCATTTATAATCTAATGAAGTTATGTTTCTTTTTTAAAAAAAAAAACACGTACCCATTTTCCAAAATGTCTTAATTATACTCATTCTAAAACGATTTAAGGTCTTAATCTTGTTTTAAGCATAAACTAATCATTAATACATTAACCAAACTTCAAAGCTCCAACCTTTCTCATCAAACATCAAATCGAAAAACGAATCTACCATATTTAATACATCTCTAAAACACATGGATCTACATTTAATCTCTTTAAATATATAGTAGATAAACATCATGAAAAAAAAAAGAAAAAAAAGATATTACTTGCTTAACAAAAGCTATAACCTAGCTACCAACTCAATAATCATCATCTAACCTATAATACTCATCCTATAACTATATATTAAACAACAAACTACGAAAATACAACTAACATAGTAGCCTGCAGACATCATAAAAACATGCTCATGAGTCATAACAATATATAATGAACATGAAATTAGAGCAAAAGGTTACCTCTCTTGAAGGTAAATTTCAGGAATTCACCTCTTCTTTCTCTCTAGGGTTCTTTGGACCGAAAGGCAATGAAAATGAGTGAAATGGGGTGTAATTATGAATTTATAGAGAGCATTATTGACAACAAATTAAATTTAACGTTGAGTAGTAGAGAGTTTGTTTGTTTGTTAAACGGTGTATTAATTTTGTGAGTTTTGTTAAAATTTTAAAATAAAACTAACACAGTAGTAAAGAGTTCAATGTGAATGTTGTAACAAATATTCTTGAAGTTTTGTTTAATATATAAGCCCTACGATTACTCGTAACTCAAAATTTTTGGGTTGGCTAGCTTGTTGGCCTCTCTAAAAATAATAAGCGAAAATAAAGGGAAAAATATTGTAGTGAAATAAACTTCTTGCTTAATTGATTTACAAACAGTACAAGGGTATTATATACTATTATATATGCGTGTAAGAAAAGCAAGGAAATAAATACAGGATAATAATTGACAAAATATCTTAAGACTTGCTGTACGAGAATAATTTCCTTATGGACATGTGAGTGTGGCGCCAGGCATGGGATCTTTCCTTTAATTCTGATGTGAGTGTACTGCAAGGAGGTTGACTAGTCAAATATTGCTTTCCTTTATGAGATGAGTCTTGCGAGGCAATAACCTTTAAGGATGCAGCATGATCTAATGAGGTGGCATGGATATATCATCATAATTAGCAACGGGTCTTGTTATGTTAACAATAAGATGGAGTTTAGTGAGTAGCACTTGCGTTTTCCTTGGGCATGCATGACCCTCTCATGTGGGTTTAATTCTATCAATTTTATATCAACAAATATAATTAATGTTTGGTACCCTACAAAAATTGTCCAGCCCACAAACTTATACCTCAGAATTCCCTCCCTCTTCCTCTTCTCAGTTGACACTAATTGGTCTCCTCTTCTAGAATTGATCAACTCACAGACACTTTGAGCCCAACCACTCGTTTTGCTCAACCCACGTCAGCATCATCTTCCTTGTCGACCCATCCTACATGTGCCTAGGGTTGCTTGTGTATATTTATGTTCCTCGCATGCACTCGTTGCTGGCTTGTAAGTTGTAAGTTGTAAGTTGTAACTATTTCAACCAGTTCAAGTTTGCTTTTTATATATGTGGGAACCAACCTGCAGCAAAATATGAATATTTGAAAATCCTTAAGACGTGAGAAACAGAATTATATATATATTGTAAGAAAGTGGTGATTTATATATGCTCGAATATTAAGTCGCCCACCGGCCACCACTAGTGAAGAAGCATTAGACACCCGGCGGCTCTTCCACTATATACGCGACTTAGGCAGTACGTCCCCCATAAGTCAGGCTGTTAAAAAAATATAAGGCCTAATTAAGTACGAGGGTTAAATGCAATTTTAGTATATGTGGTTATCAGGTTCAAAATCAAACAAACCCTTTGATTTCAATAAGTGTTATGAGTGACACTTATGAATATTAAAAAGACACACTTAATATTTTCTTTTATGATCCATTCAAAAATTTAAGGAAATTATGCTTAAAATGATGACTCATGTCTTGAATGCCACATATTAATGTCTAATCAACATATTGATTGACGTGTCATTCCATCATAGGTGCTACCTATACTTTGGATGCCACATATGCTTAATAATAATAAAAAATAATAATAATGAAAAAAAAATCATGCATCAAGATTGCATTTATCCCTAATTATAATATGCAACAATTTTGAAAAAATAAATAATGTGCATTATCTCTTCTTTTAGAGACTCTTTTTAACTTTTATAAAAAAAAAAAAATCAATCGTTATATGCCCAAGAACACAACCATTAATTATCTCTCCCATTTGGGAGACTCTAATTATCACAGAAAATCAACCATAAAGGCAACAATTGTTGCAGATTTTGCAACAATTTTACAACAAAAAAACAGAAGAAGAAGAAGAAGTCCATTATCTCTCCTTACTCTACAACTCCCACTTAAAAAAAAAAAAAACCGTCAAGAGGCCAGGAATACAAAAAATAAAAAACACACACACAGACTACACAGTCAACTCTTATTCTCTGAACAATCGATCTATTTCCAAAAAATTACCAAAATCACTTTCTGAAATGGTAAGAGACCCCAAGGGGTCAGGAGCTCGTCCCCTTGACCCCGGCCAGAAAGGTCTCACCTCCAGCCTCTCAGCCTCCCCTTGAGCAATCTCTCACACCTATGACTCTAACCACCGTGGCTGTGGTGAGAGTTTAACTATGGCTCTTCTTTCTTTTTTTTCTTTTTTTTTTTTTTTTTAAGTAGAGACAATGGTTGTTACCTTTCTTTAAATTGTTTCAAATGTTTTGTGTTCAAACCCCAAAAATGCAAGAGTTTAGACAAAAATGTGTGGCTGTACGTGGTACGTACAGCTACACTTTTTCCTTGTGTTTTATGTCATCAGGAACATGCGGCTGTAGAACAACCACATTTTCCCTTCTTTTTTCTTTTTTCTTTTTTTTCTTCTCTTATATCATGTTATCATTTTTGTCAACAAAATATAAGTTCTTCAAAACAACAAAAATTAATTAAATCAACTGTTTTGTGCCTCCCAATGCCGGATAATTATAAGAAAATACTAGAAATTGATGTTTTTGTTGAATAATAAAATTGTTTAGCAAAGAAAAAAGTATTATATATGTTTTTTTGTCTACAAAAACTTAATTAATAAGCTAATACGAGGCATATGCATGAAAGTATATTACTCAATTGTGTTCTTTTTTTTTTTCTTTTTTAAGAAAAAACTCTAAGAAATCTCATTCCATAAGAAATCAATGTGAGGGGATTTATGAAAGTGAGGAGATTTATAGTTTCCTCTCAATAATATTACAGATACAGTTGAGGGTATTACCCACTCAAGTCCTATCTATGAAAGTGTCAGCTATCAATTTAGCCAACATATAAGCTACCATGTTTGCCTTTCGATCCACATGTTGACAACTCCGGCCTTGGAAAGACTGAAGCACCCTCCGGATATCTTCAATTATATGTCCATATTTGCACCAATTCCTTTCAAGAGAATTAATCCCTTTCACAATTACTTGTGCATCTCCCTCCAAAACAATACATGACAAACCCAATTCCTTACCAAAAGACACTGCAGAAAAAGACACCAGAGCTTCACCTGTAGTTGGATCAACACTTCCCTTCCGTGAGACAGTTCTAGCCGTTACAAACCGTCCATCTGCATCACAAATCACAATACCCATACCAAATTTGTCTGTAGCCTGATTGAACCCCACATCCCACTTAATCTTGGCCCAACCCACAGTAGGTTTCATCGATATAGAAGATGGCCTCACCCGTTCCTGCATCATAGCTGGAGTAGCTGACAGATTTGCTTGGCTGAAATCATCCATCGCCTGGTTTGTTATCCGAACCAACTCATTCGGATCTATAAATGCTTCCCCATGAATCACTCCATTCCTCCTCGTCCAAATACTCTTTGACTGTCTAGCAAACACCGTGAGCATTTCCACAACGCCCTTCTCATATATTTCTTCTACAAGTTGCAAGAATTATGCACCTGAAGAATTAAATTTCTGAAAAAATACTTCTCTAACGCTCCACACATTAGAGGCCAAAGGACAAGACCACAAAATGTGAGTGGCCGTTTCTGGTTCAATACCACAAAAGGGACATCGAGAATCCATTAATATTTTCCTCTTCAAAAAAGATTAATTATCACGTGTTGGAAGAATATTATGACAAACTCTCCACAAAAAATTCTTATCAGAATTGGGCATCTTAAGCTGCCATAGGACCCTCCAAATCTCGCTTTCCTCCACTTGTCTAGAGCAACCCGGTTTACTCCTTTGTTCTAACTCCATAGCTAATTGATATGCACTACGAACTAAGAATATTTCAGAATCAGTACCCCTCCACACCCTCACATTTAGGTTTCCCACTCCACTTATAGGAATAGAAGCAATAGCCCGCACCTCCTCCGTACTAAAATTATCCCTCAAGCGTTGAAAGTCCCACCAATTTGTGTCGGTGTCAACTAGTTCCCGAACCTTTGTTGTGGTAGACATCAATCTTGGTTGAGTTTGAATCATAAAAGTAGTGGGGGTTGGGATCCATTTTTCTCCCCAGATTCTAGCCTTCACCCCATCCCTTATTCGCCATATAAGCCCACTTTCAAGGAGGTCAACCGCACCCTGAATGCTTCTCCATGCATATGATGGCTTTGAACCCAGTCGAGCCTCCAAAATTGAGCATGTAGGATAATACTTAACGCTTAGGATTTGAATAGATAAACTATCTGAATCATGAAATAATCTACAGCATTGCTTAGCTAAAAGGGCCTTATTAAAACACATAAGGTCCTTGAAGCCCATTCCCCCCCCCCCCCCCAAGATTTAGAAATTCCCATTTTGTTCCAGCTCATCCAGTGAATTCAAGACTCATTTTTTTGGTGGCCCCACCAAAACTTTTGCGTCAGAGCATTTATTTCTATGTTTAATCTTTTAGGGAGCTTGAAAATACTCATGTTATATGTGAGTATAGCTTGAACAACAGCTTTCAATAATACCTCCTTCCTAGTTTGAGAAAGAAAATTCAGCTTCCAATCTTGCATTCTCTTCCATACCCGATCCTTTATACTTTTAAAAGCCTGAGACCTTGATTTACCAACCAAAGCTGGCAACCCAAGATACTTGTCATATCTACTTGTTTCTAGGATCCCCATCAGAACTAACATAGTTTGTTTAACTTTAGGCAAAGCATTACGACTGAAAAAGATAAATGTCTTATCCTTGTTCAATCGTTGCCCCGATGCATTCTCATAGATTTGCAATAAATCTGACATCTTCCACCCATGGTGAGGACTGAGGGTTAGCCTTACAAAACAAAAGGTTGTCATCTGCAAAGAAAAGATGACTGATCCGAAGGCCTTTCTTTGAAGTAGGAACACCTATAAGTGTACCTCTGAACTCTGCTCTTGTCAACATGGAACTTAAGGCTTCCGCACATAAAATGAATAAATAAGGAGAAATGAGGTCACCTTGCCGTATTCCTCTCGATGGAACAATTATACCCATGTGAGTACCATTCACAATAACTGAATAAGTTGTTGAGCTAACACACATCAAAATAAGGTGAATCCATTTGGCATCAAAGCCCATCCTTCTCATCACTGCTTCAAGAAATCCCTACTCCACCCTATCATAAGCCTTCGACATATCAAGCTTAACTATCATATACCCATCTTTGCCCCACATCCGTGCTTGCATAGTGTGCAATGTCTCATAAGCTGTCAGGATATTATCTGAAATCAATCTGCCCTGAATAAAAGCACTTTGATTTTTCGAGATAATATGAGGTAGAATTACTTTAAGTTTATTAACTAACACCTTAGACAATAATTTATATAATACATTACATAAGCTAATAGACCTAAAATCCATTACACAAACAGGATTTTTCAACTTTAGGATAAGAGCTATATAGATAGAATTAATATAAGGAATCAAATTACCAGTATTTAAAGATTCAATCACATCTCTACTAACCACTGGACCCACAGTACCCCAATGTGTTTGGAAAAAACTTACAGAAAAACCATTTGGCCCAAGTACTTTAAGTGGAGACATTTGATTAAGTGATGTTGAGACCTCTTCAACCGTGAAAGGCTGCACAAGGGATGCATTCATTGCTGGTGTAACTCAACTCTTCAAGCTCCTCAAGCAATTTTCCAGATCTAACATTGACTCGGTGGAGAACAAATGACTATAGTACCGAATGAAGGCTTGGCCGATAGAATTCTGCTCATCACACACCCAACCCTCAACATCTAAAATCTTATATGAGTGGCTGGGTTTTCTCTTCTGATTTGCACTTTCATGAAAAAACTTGGTATTACGATCTCCTTCTTTCAACCAGTGCTCCTTTGCTCTTTGTCTCCACTTTAGCTCATCTTGTTCCAACAAAGAATTTAATTCAAGCTTCAAAGTATGAATAAAGTAAGTTTCCAATGGACCTTCACGCCCTTGGAGTTCAACCAATAAAGCTTCTTTTTGTTTGATTGTGGCTCCAACCTGATTGCCATGATTATGCTGCCAAGACAATAATCCTTTCTCACTTTCATTCATCATATCCCGTAGACCCATAGAAGAACCCACCCTTCTATCTTTTACACGCCATATCTGCTTTACTATCTTGTGACAATTGGGTTCCAATCCCCAACTCGCCTCATACCGAAAACCTAGCCTCCTTCTCACACCTTCTTCTTTTCTTTGCACCCTTAATAGAATTGGGTTATGATCAGAATTAATAGTTGCTTCCATAATAGCTTCAGCTCCAAGAAATAATTCACACCATTCTTGGTTAGCAACAATTCTATCCAATCTTTCTTGTGTAAAATCAATTCCCTCCCGACCATTAGTCCAAGTATATTTTGGACCCCCATAACCGATATCATGCAAAACACAAGTTTCCAAAGCATTTTGAAAATCATTCATCAATCCCTAGCACGTCCACGTCCTCCACACTTCTCAGAATTACTCAAGATCTCATTAAAGTCCCTTGCACAGACCCAAGGACTTGGTTCGAAGGTTCTCAGATATTTCAATAAACCATATGCCTCCTTTCTTTTATGAGGTTCTAGGTGCCCATAAAAACCCGTAAATTTTCACAGGATTATTGAATAAGGGGATATAACTATCGTATTTACATGTCGTCTTCTATAATTCTGAATATCTACAGTAACTTCATCATTCCATAGAAGAGCAAGGCCTCACTTCTACCCAAACTCTCCACCACAAACAAGTTTTTGAAACTTGTTTTAATCCTTACTGGTTCCATTCTTTTCTTATGTAGTTTAGTTTCCGTTAGAAAAACTAAACTAGGCTTCTTAGTATTCACCAAACGGCAAAGGTCTCTGACTGTCTGGAGGTTCCCAAGCCCCCGACAATTCCAGCTTAAAAGATTCATCTTGGTTGGCGCAGCTGAAGATCAGTCACCGCCACCCCCGAACCAGATTTTCTTTTTTTTCGAACTTATCCCCAATTTTTTTGCAACTTGACCCACATCATTTGCCGAGCTATCACCTAGATAATTACCTTGCTTCCTCTTCCCATCATGGCCAAGCAGCCGTTCTATAGATGGTGATATTTGATCAGCACGAGCACCGCCTTTTTCCAGTTCATCACCCCTTGTCTTTGGGTTCCTTCACTGCTTGGAATTGAAGGACCCTTGCTTTATGATTCCCACTTAATCCTAGAGACTCACCCTACGTAGCCTTAGCTACATGCCCATAATTTTGTAAGACTATGGGGCCCCCCACATGGGTTGGTATTTCCTAAGGCCTAGACAAATCACCTTTAGAAACCAAGCTGGTAGAGGACACACATTCATCTGAAATATCTTCATAACTATTCCCATGCAAACTACCCACCGAACATGTAGCCCCCTCCACTTTCTGTATTACATGTCCTAGATGGACACCCAACCGGTTAACAAGCAGTACACCACTATCACCCCCTTGCAGTTGAGAAATCTCCTTAACCATATCACCCATAATTGCCCCACATTCCACAACTGAGGAAAACTGAATCTTCTCCTTCCCCCGATCTGCCAAGACTGCCCATTCATCGGACTCACCCTACATTCTGTCATTAACCACCACTGGATTTCTATCTTTTTGCTGGCCACTAGTTGACCAATGAGGATTTGACATTCTCATTGGTGAACTTGATGGAAACCCCTTGTCCCGTCTTTGGGTTCCAAACCACTGCCGCCCTGAATCCTTCTGCCGTGCAAATGGTGTAACTCTAAGCCATAGACCAAATTGCGGTTTCGCCTCTTTAATGCCACTACACCCTACCACTCCATGGCGAAACTTTCCACATAGAAAACAAGAATGAGGAAGCCTTTCATATTGAAAAGGTACCCATACCGTGTTCCCTAATAGAGTAATATGCCTACCTCGATATAGGCTTAGTTAGATCAATCTATCTTCACCCTCACACGTAAATACTTTCCCCAGTCAATTCCTTCGTCATCAGTTTCAACTTCTTCTACCATCCCTATTGTAGAACCAATTTGAAAACCCACCGCTTGACCCATACATGCTAATGGAAGTTTGAACATTTGCACCCAAAATGCCGCATTTTCAAACGGGATCTGCAGAGGAGGCGTTATTCCATCAAACTCTTCCAAAGAAAACAAACTACCTTCAAACACCCATGGTCGGCCCTCCAACACCCAACTCTTATCCCATGAATGCTCAAAATCGATAAAAAACAAATTCTCCCCTATCACTTTAAACGACGTCGACCCTGTGGTTCTCCATATTCACACCATATTAGATCTTATAGTATCCTTACCAATAATCCTATCAGCAATTAGTTTCCCCACCAAACAAGAATTTCCTCTCATCGCAACCTCTTCAACTGCTTGTTGTTAGACTATTACCTCCACACTTTCGCCCTCCGAAAGGTTGAAATCTTGCCACATATTGGTCAAATCATCAACCATCTTACTCTCTTCCAGTTCACTGTACTACAGATAAAACCCAAACTTTCTCCCACAATCTGCAAAGACTTGGAAAACTTTTCACTTCTCCTCTAGGAAGTCTAAAGAGAAAGCGGTTTCATCGTTTTGAGTTATTTATATATTACTCAATTGTTACTTTATATAATTAGTCAATACATAGTTACTAATTATTAATGAAATTTGTCTTTGCTTATGTAAGTTTATATATATATATATAAAAATTACATATATAATATATGCATGAGTTATGAAAATTTTCTGTGAACAAGACAAATTAGACAAATTAAAAAATGGAAATTACTCTCCCGGTGTATTGATAAAGTAGTCACAAGATGGAGCAAGAAAGGTAGCCGTAGGGCTCACCACCCCCATAATATTGATAAGGCAACACAACTTCAGGTTCTTTCTCTTCTTCTTTGTTCTCTTCTTTCTTGTCTTCTGGCCGCCACGCTTACGATTTCTGCATGCCCGATTTTCTTCCGGATAATCGTTGCAAGTTTGACGGTGTCAATACCTTCCCCTTTCACCTCTATTTGGTCCTTGTCCTGCCCTTTCAAAGATGTTGCTTCCACCTCTTTTATGCTAACTGCAATCCTCATGGCTTTGGTGCGGGCATCATGTCCAGCCATGACACAGAAAAATGACACCAACCCATCCATGGGCACTCTGAGCACCACAACTTGCTTGAAAAAAGGGTAGGGCTCCCGATAGATTGGGTAGGAAGGCACGGCACCCCCATAATGATACCGCAGCGGCCATAACACCAACGGAACTACATCCCGTTTTTCCACTTCTAATTTCTTCTATTCTTTTTTTTTTTTTAGATGAGTAAGTAATTTCATTATAAAAAAAAATCAGTCCAAAAACATCCATCAACAATTACAAACCCTACCATCGGGTCAAAACAAGCTTCACAGAAGCAACAAACAAAAAAACAACCAGAAAATTTTCCAAACAAAAACCAGTGCGTTCGATCGCAGAAAAGCATGATCGAACGCACTAGAGATCAATCACAGACCAACATATGAAGTGCGCTCGACGACATGCAATTGTTCGCAAAACTTAGCTAGAAAAGCCGAAACTTTCTGATGTTGCGAACGATCCCTGCGATCGTTTTGCGATCGATCGCTTTTCTCCTTTAGAAATGCTGGAACTTACTGATGTAGCGAACGATGGCGATGATCGATCGCACTTCTCATCTATATAATCCGAAACCTACTGATGCTGCGAACGAAAATTACGAACGAGTGTTTATCATCTGATATTGGAATTGCGATCGATCGCAAACCAGAAGCGATCGAGCGCTATATCTGAAACTACAGAAGAAACCAGCATCTGCATAATCTGCAGAAGCCAACGGAAAAATGCAAAGAAACCCAAACCATCTGCCTGCATTAGACAAGCACCTCAGAAGGCAAATTCCACAAGGAACACAAAGAAATATTTTCTCTAGTTCTAGGGAATTTTCCACTTCCAGCCAATCTAGTACGAACTTCCCACATGGCTCTTTTCAATATTTCCTCTTCAGTACTTAGAGAACCATCGTGTCTGAGCTCATTCCTGGTATGCCACAGATTATAAACAACAGCCCCAAATATCAGACGACAAAGTAAAAAAACCAAAGATTTCTTTCCCCAACTTTTACAACTTAGTTGCAAAATGTCATCCCATATAATAGGAGGCTGTTCAATTTTGCACCTAATCATGCAGAATTTCCGAATTCTGGAGCTGAAACTACACTCAAAGAAAAGATGATCACGAGTTTCCACACAACCATGACAGAAACTACACTGCACCTCACCCTTATAGCCCATTTTGAGCAATCTTTCCCCTGTAAGAAGTCTATCTTTCATAGCAAGCCACATAATAAAAGCATGCTTAGGAACAGCCAAGGGAAACCACACCATTTTCCACCAAATAGTTTCATCTCTCTTTTCTCTAAGAGCCTCCCAAGTATCAGAGCTGACATAATAAGAACCCTTCTTAGAGGCAGCCCATACTGGTTTATCACAAGTCCCTATTTTAATATCAGGAAGTCTAGCTTGAATCTCAATTAAATCATCCGATCTAGCTGGTCTCCAAAGCCATTCCCCATTACATATATCAGAGGAAAGTTTTGCTTCAATATGACTATTAGCATCATAAACAGTTCTAAAACCATATTGCTCAATCAGGATCCCTGCAGGATGCCACCAATCCAACCACAAATGGATATTATCTCCATTCCCAACTTCAAACCTCAAGAAACGTTTAGCTATATCTCTCAGCTTTAGAATTTTCCTCCAACTCTAAAAGCAATTTTGAGGAACGCTTACACTCCAAAAACTCTTCTTTTTCAAGAGGTTAATTTTCACCCAAGCTACCCAAATAGAGCCATATTTTGCAAATAAGCTCCAAATATGCCTAAGCATAGAGCACTGATTCCAAACTTCTAGCTTCTTCAAACCCAAACCTCCCTCTTTTTTAGGGAAACAAATGTCAGACCAAGAGACTTTGGCCTTTTGTTCAATAGCTTTGATAATCTTCTTAGGGAGTATGAAAATCCCTGTCCAATAGACTTGTAAACTGTATAGGACAGAGGATAACAACTGTAACCTGCCTGCATAAGAGAGATTCTTGGATAACCAAGAGTTTATACGACCAGTAATTCTGTCTAGCAAAGTCCCACAATCAGCAAAAGAAAGCCTGGAAGAAATGCGAGGTACACCAAGATATCTCACAAGGAGGTGACCTTCCTTCATCATTAACTCCTCAAGCAAAACTTGTTTCACTCTCTCAGAAACTCCAGAACAGAAAAAGGAACTTTTTGAGGGATTAACTTTTAATCCAGACGAGTTCTCAAACTCAAGGAGAGCAGCCTTGATAACAGAGATAGAACTCAAGCTAGCTTCAGAGAAAACCAAAAGATCATCTGCAAAGCATAGGTGAGTAAGCCTCAAGCCTTCACATTTAGGGTGAAATCTGAATCTTGAATGAATACCAGTATGGTTCTCCATTATTCTAGAAAAAACTTCCGTGGCAAGGACAAAAAGATAAGGAAAAATAGGATCTCCCTATCTCAACCCCTTCTTTCCCTCAAAATAACCAACTAAAATGCCATTTATGCAAACAGAAAATTTGGGAGAAGTAATGCATTCCTTAATCCAGCTTAGAAATCTAATAGGGAACCCAAAACACTGCAAACAATGAATAATAAACTCTCAATTCACAGAGTCATAAGCCTTCATTAGGTCAATCTTCAAAGTACATCTAGGTTTCCCTTCTTTCTTGTGATAATTCCTCACAAGTTCTTGTGCCAACAACACATTTTCAAAGATACTTCTAGAGGGGATAAAAGCATATTGATTCATACTAATCAAGTCACCCAACAAAGGAAGCATCCTATTTGAGAGAATCTTAGTGATACACTTGTATACCACATTACAACAAGCAATAGGCCTGAAATCTTCCATGGCAGAAGGATTGATCTTCTTTGGCACCGAAGTGAGAATCGTAGCATTTACTTCCTTCAGCAGTGTACCAAAAACAAACAAAAACCTTGAATAGCAGCAATTACTTCCTTACTGAAGAAATTCATGGGCCTAACTCATCTCATAAAACCGGTCTCATCAGGACCAAGGGCTTTATTAGCATGCTTATGAAACAAAATGTCTTTTATTTCTTCTGCAGAAACCTCCCTTACCAATTTTGCAGCAAGATCAGGAGAAATAGCAACCGGAACTAATCCGATCTGCTTTTGCAGCATTGAAGTGCAAATTTTCAGTTCCCAACAAGAAATTGTAAAAATTTCTTCTCTTCCGCTACGCTTACGGTGTTGTGAGGGCCACTTATTGGGCCGATGATTACCATTATGAACCGAAAGTTTATGAGCTTAATTGGGGGAGAGAATGGTGAAAATGACTGGAGTCTGGAGAGATCAGAATTGTTGTTATGGCTGCTCGTTTGGGATGCGTCTCCAATTTAAAGGCGTAGCTCGGAGTTCCCTTTTTCTTTTGAAAGAAGTTGCTGGCCATGGGAGTTTCCTAGATCGAACACGTACAAATTAAACGCTCGTGGAGAACGAAAGATAGCCGCCTAGTCTAGATAAGGTAGAGAGAAGCTTCGATTCTCTTTTAACTTTTTTAATTTTTTAATTTTTTAATTATTTTATAAAGTTAACAAATTCTCAATTTAATATATTTAATTTTCAAATTATTGTAATATTACTCGTACGTCCATTATGTTTTTTCATTAAATCATAATGAATGAGTGTCAAAATTATTAAATTACCTCTATTTATAAAAAAAAATTACAAATATTCAAGCATTGGTAAAATTTTACGAAATTGATAAAAATACTCATGCTTATGCAGCTTGGAAGGCTACGATCCTTTGCAGAGAGCCAGGATCTGGCTCTTCGCAATGCGTAGAATTCAATTTATGTTGCGATATGAGTATAAAAATTATATATGTTAATTTAAATTTCATCAATTTAATTAAATAAGTTAGATTTTTTAACTCTAATACATTAATTTTGAGTAAAATTTAATTGCATATTGTGTAAAAAATTGTTAATCTTAAATATTATACGTCAGATTTATGTTGTGTCAAAACATAAGCATTATAACATATAGATCAATTATAATTCAATTCATTTAATTAAATAAATGTATCATATAAATTGGGCCTAAACTAACTTATTTAGTGTTGTATTCGTAACAAATTCACAAATTAAAATAAAAAATTATTAGCCCCAGAGGAAATATAGTACTATTTGGAATTGAAATTATGTGTATATTTATGGAACCGCTTAAATAAATTTTACAATGGAAGCCAAGATTTGGGACCCATATTTATAAAGGCCCCACTGTCATGACTTACGATCTACGCCAATTTATGGAGGGCAGTAATGGTAATGGGTGTATAGAATATTAGAATGGATGCGTCAAATTGAAAATGGGAAACCGAACATTCTTTCACTAACCATTTTGGCCACGCGGCTCATGGCTAATGCTCATGGAAAGACAAAAGGAAACGCTGGGGGGCAGATTCGCCATGGCAATGAGCTCAGGAAAAGGGAAATAGTTAGAGTTAAAATTAAGGGAAAAATCTAAAATTAGTTCTCGTGGTCTACCTGATTTACAATTAGCTATATGTGGTATTAAAATTAACTTAAAGGTTTCTGATGTATGCTAAAAATGTAATTTTTATAATCAAATCTCGTTCACTAATTTAACGAAATATAACAGATTCTATTAGTGTGACACTATTTTAAATAAGACAAGTATTACAATTTTATTAACTCTAACGTTTCACGCTATCAAAATCTGTTTAGTTAGTAAACATAATTTGATTGTAGAGACTAAAACTTTAAATTACAATAATATCTCAAACGGATTCTAGTGATGGCTTGGCCCAAGTCTCACGAGTCTTGATTGGAATCCGACAAGGTCTCGACTAGGTCCAACGGTGTTCGAGCAAAGTCCCTGTAGTGGCTTGGTCTAGCCTAGTGGTGTCTCGATCGAGCCCTAGTAGTGACCACATGAAATCTCAACAGATCTCAATGACATCCCGATTGGGTCTATTAATTTGAAAATGAGAAATTCAAACAAAAAAAAAAAATTATTATTATTATTTTTTGAAAATTAAAGAAAACTTTTTAGCCAAACCAAAAATATTTTTCATTAACTTACTTTCCATCATCAAACACTCAAAAATATAAAAACTATTTTGCAAAACATTGGAAAATATAAAGTGAGAGAGATGGATGAAAACCGAAAATACCATCGCAAGGCGGTTCCTTCCCGCCAAAAAGCGTGATGTGGCCTTTATCCCGACTATCTTTTCGGGGGTATAGTCCACGGATTACAGCATCCGTGGGTGGCCACGTTTCGGCCGAGCCACCATATTTTGCCACGTTTACAGTGTCACAGTCCTCCCCTTCACAAACAAAAAGCTGTCCATTTTCTTTCCTCTTTTGCACGCACTTTTTTGCTTTGTTCTCCAAACGATGCGAAAGAGATAAAAAGAGAAGCCCGATCTTCTCTGTCTGTACTTGTATTCCTCTCATGGAGGTTCCCACTGGGCTCTCCGCCAAGCTATGCAGCTTTCTCTCCTTCCTGCCTTTCTTCTTCTTGCTCTTCATCATCGGCCTCCTTAAAGGTTTCATTCTCTATAACTTTTCTTTTTTATTTAATTTCATTTTTTTTTAATGTATTTATGATTAATTGAAGCGGGTATTTGAATGCATCTGCAATTAGACATGCATGCGCTATAATGGGTGATGGCCCTGATGGGTAACGGATTATATGCTATATATGTGTTTATTTCATATTTGATGAAATGCATAGTTGAATGGATTTGTGATCTTGTCCTTCTTAACAATTAATTCCTTTGGCAGCGGCACTTGTTGGACCGATAGTAGCAAGCATCATATTGATTGGAAACTCAGCAGTTATACTTGGGCTGTGGACTGCACATTTTGTATGGACTTATTACTGTGTGGTAAAGTATGTGTATGGTTGTTCAAATCCCAAGTTCATGTTTTGTTTTCATGCCATGTGCTTCTGATTGATTTACTTTTGGGCCTATAATTTCAGAACCAAGAAGCTCGGGCCAGTTCTGAAGGCTGTGGTGCTGGTTTCATTGCCAGTTCCTCTGGTCCTTTGGCCAGTCTTTGGAATTGTTGGAAGCCTTTTAGGGGGAGTAGGATATGGATTTTTTGTGCCTCTTCTTGCAACTTTTGAGGCTGTTGGAGAGAATGTCACGGACAAATTATACCACTGCTTTCTTGTAAGTTTCTCTGTCTGCCTTTTCCTCAGTTTTTTGTTTTTGGGGTCTAGCTTTTTTACTGAAATCCATGTGCATGTCTTACCTGAATACTTCAATGACAAAACCATTAGGCCCCAATTATATCTAACTTCTAGAATCCTTCATATGTACGTGTCACCGAGTCAATTACGAAGATCAGATCACTGGTTTAATCCATAATGCAGCATTGCAATCAGTAAATCCTGATCAATAAACCTACGCTAAATCCTCATGGTAATCAGAAGTCTAATTATATCCCTCGATATTCTGCCAGATTGCCACTCTAGTCCTATTGGATAGGACACGTATACAGCCTATCTTCTATCTGAAAGTTCATTCTGATCATTATCTTAACCACAGTACTAAAAATTTTCAAGTCGGGTTTCCTTCCCCGGTTATACACTAGGTCTGGTACGGGAGGCTGTTCCCGAGCTAAGCTAACTTGTCCAGACGAATGTTTTTAATTCAGCACAATGTCCCAGAGAAGATTAATGCGAGAATAATCTCTTTGTCCTAAGGTAAGTCAAGCAATCTTTGAGTGTGTCGTATAGTTCCTCCCATGGCGGGGATTTTCTCTGCTTGTCGCCCACCCTACCATGAACCCTGTGGCGCTTGTCTTGCAGTCAGGGTATTGGCAACTCTTGGACCAAGTTCTAGCCTTGTGCTCCGTTGAAGTTAGAGTCTCCGATTTGTTGCAACAAACGTTGTTTTCACTAGGCAGATCAATAAACGGAACAAGTATAGCAGCATTGGTTCGTTAACATTGACTCAATTACTAAAAGCATACTCAAAACTTGGACTTTACTTGGCCAGAATGTGATTTCCCAATTACACTCTAAATCTATCCTATTGCTCTGGCTCCTAAAAGTCCACAAAACCTTATAACCTTTTCTCTAATATCACAACTATAACTCTCCTGCCCGTTAGGGTTAGATTCGTCATCTTAGTCTCGTAGAGGCGCATAGTATTACAAGGTTTACCATAGCAACTAACTAAATGCAAAAATAAATGCATGATAAGGAAATAAGATTAATTAAAAATCATCATTTAATGCAGAGACGCTTGTGCAACTGCATTAATATATATATATTTTTTAAATGTAAAGTTTCGTGCTGAACTCTATTCATCTCCTATATTCCCATCCCGCCCCTATGGCTTCATGCTCATAACCTGAAAAACAAAATAAAAAGGGTTAGCAGAAAGGTTCAATAAGAAAAATCTCCTACCATGAAAATGGTTGGGTTAAGTTCATTTTCTTTAAAACCACTTTTTCCTTAAAAACCACATCAAAGCACATTTATTTATTCTAAACATGTATATATAGATACTCATACAACATTCTCTTAGTATGGCCGATGTACACAATTACTCTCCACGTACTGGGATTTCACGTAATCCCAATAAGTGTGAGAATGAGGTTAATTGAAAATTTAATTTTTGATGAAAAATAACCCATTAGACATGAATAGTAGTAGGTTCTAGAATTTTGGTTCTAATTGTCTCAGTTTAGGTGGCCAATCCAAGGGTTGTGGTGATTTCTCACTAAAAATCTTGGCCCTTGTTTAATAGGTGCAAGATATTTATTTTGAATTACATTTTTAATGTGGAGACCATATATGGCTGGCGACAAACTTTTGCCTTAGGTGATTGATTCCAACTTAATGCCTACCATTTATTTCACTATGGATGTAATCTTCACTAAGACTAGGCTCATAATTGAAATTTTATTCTTTCCATTTCTTCTTACCTTTTTGGTCATTAACTCGAATATTAAATTTTGTAGGAGGTGTTTTTTTTAGGTGAATTTTGTAGGAGATGTTATGTATTGGCGGCTAGGGTAATTGGGGTTAGGATTATGCATTGAACTTTTTCCTTTTAGGAAATTAGGCAAAAGTTGATGCAATATAGAGTTTTGTCGATCCTATGCTAAAATTACTGTTGCTAATTATTTTATTAAACTAACCATGTCATTCAAGATAATACCTTAAAAAAATGACGCTCACTTGGCAGAATAATGTGGCATGGGGATACTTCTCGCTCTTTGATAGGCCTTGATGTGGTAGGCTTAAGTTTTTTGATGGAACACAGATGGAGGGACCAACTGCATTTATAAGATGTTTGCAGGTACAATTTGTGATACTTTTGTAAACTGAGGTGGCTATTTGATACCAAGGCAAACCTCGTGTACTAAAAAAGTATTTAACCCTAAAATTAAATTATTTATTTTACACGTAATTGATGTTTTAATCTACTCACTAAGATAATTCCATCTAATAATGGGTTTGCACGCTCTAAGCACATCTACCTGGGCTAGGCCTACAAATTACTTTAGCTTAGGATTGGGGTTGTTACAATGTTATTCTCAAATGGTTCTTATGGATAGAAATGGTTTTTTACTTCAGTTAAGCTGTGCCCGTTTCTCTTGAAGAGACATAGTGAACCACCTTTTTTGTGCGATGTGTTTGTAAATACATAATGCAACTAATTCTGCTTTAATGTCACAGCTTTGGCTATTATATGAGATTATAATAAGGTATATCCCAACCAAGAGCTGATAAATTTTCTGACTTGTTCTTATATGCGTGATAATTGTTTGTTTTTACTATAATTTCTTAATTGCTAAAAATTTTGTTCTTTAACTTTAGTTAAAGATCTTAAATGATCCATCAGGACTTGCATATATTTATTTTTGGCTTATTCGTACCAAATATGTAATGACTTAGAGAAAGTGTTTGCCATATTTGCGCTATTACTCTAAAAAGTAGTGAGATTTCAATTAAAGTTCACTACAATAATTTACAAAGCCCAATCTCACCTATTAAGGAACCAATGTGGGACTTAGCATCGATGAACATTTTTATAATGCATTCATCCAATGTAGGCAATTTATCTTTCCACTATAAGACTAACTTTTTCAAGTGTCATAAAATAGCTGGTATAAAGCTTTGCTTAATTGAGTTTTCCTTAAAGTTTTAGCAATTCATCTGGGTGGCTTGCTCTTTTTACAACAGGATGGTTGTTGTTCTACGATTAAAGGAGGCTGCATGGTAGTGCAGGATTTCACAGACTTTTGCTTCCACTCATACTTCTCGTACATGGATGAGTTAATTGAGACAATGCTTCCGGATGAAAAGCCTATGGACATTAAGTGAGAAATATTCTTTTTGATCCTATTCTGTATGGTTACAGATTCTTTAAGACACATTCCATTTTTTCCTTGCTAGGTTATCGAAATTGCCTAGTTGTTTGCTAGCAAGCCTGATTGGTGTGCCAGTAGATATGCTTTTAATTACCACTGTTGCTCTGTGGAAAAGCCCTTACATGCTATTCAAGGGCTGGAAGAGGCTGCTAGAAGACTTGATTGGGAGAGAAGGACCATTCTTAGAGAGAGTCTGTGTTCCATTTGCTGGCCTTGCTATCATCTTATGGCCATTGGCTGTTGTGGGAGGTGTGATAGGTGCTATTGTCTCTAGCTTCTTTTTGGGGCTCTACAGCGGAGTTATTGTCCATCAGGTCTGTCATAAGTTGCTTTTCTCATTATGACAGTGAATTCAGGTTTTGATGATGTAAGAAATGTATATTTTGATGAATTTGTATTGGTTTGAAGTTGTATTTGAAAAGTTATAAAATTTCCAGGAAGGCTCGCTTCAGTTGGGACTTGCATACATCGTGGCTGTGGTTTCACTGTTCGATGAATATGTAAATGATTTACTCGCCTTGAGGGAGGGATCCTGCCTTCCGCGGTATATTTTCTTCTAATTAGCTTTTTTCTCTTAGCCCTCACCCCCTTCTGTGGCGGGATTCTCTTTTCAGTAGCAAGTGAAAAGAAAGCAAGGTGAAAAAAAAAAAAGTTTTGGGAATATTTTAGTGAAATGTTGTGTAGAAGAGAGAAGAAGTGGGGACATTAGTTTTTAGAATTCAAGTCATTATTATGGCTTGCGAGTAATTATTCATAATTTATATGGATTGATTTGATTCTGTAAAATTGTCGACAGCCAGGCCTAAATACCAAAGAAACATGAGCCACATCTCAGAGAGAAAAAAACTAGGTGACAATCTTATCGTCGACTCAAAGAATGTGAGGGATAACCCGTGCACGTCAAAACTCGTCTCAGAGAAATCAAGAACTATGAAGTGGACAATTCAACAATACAAACCAATGCAGGTAAGAACTCATGAGGTACTTCTTCTAATTAGTATCGGTCTTGTGTGGATTTCATTGATTTTGTCAATGTTGCAGGTATGGGACTGGTTGTTTAAATCCTGCGAGGTTAATGGTCAGATTCTCCTCCGTGATGGTCTGATAACTCCCAAGGACATTGAGGAATGCATTCTGAAGGGTAATTGTAAGAAGTTGGGCATCCAATTACCCGCTTGGTCTATATTACAGTGTCTGCTTGAATCTGCGAAGTCCAACTCATCTGGGTTGGTGATCTGTATGTCTCTCAAACTTTTGTTCTTACATACACAAGTATCAAGAGGTCCAGTCATGATCATGCAATTGAATTTCCCAGCTGACGGAGTGGAGTTGACGAGGATGAACGGGCCAAGGGATAAAGTGTACGAGTGGTTCATTGAGCCCCTATTAATCATGAAAGAACAAATAAAGGGACTCCAACTAGATGAAAATGAAGAAATATGCCTGAGAGAGCTTGTTATGAGAGGAGGAAATGAAAAGCCCGAGGAGTGGGATGACACTGAATTTGCATCCAGCGACAACGTCAGAAGAGCACAGTTGCAGTCCATTATTAGAAGGTACATTTTTAATATTTTATCTGAAATGGATCAAGTGTTCATGTCTTTTCCATTAGAAATTAATAAAACTCTTGAGTGTGCATTGAATCCAAAATTATTAGAATTACTCAGAAGAAACTTCAGCTCTCCTATATCATCTCAGTACTACATGCTATTAGAACATAAAAAGCCTTGGCCATAATTTTCTAATGTACCTCCAAACTAGGCAATTAATTTTGTTTCCTCATCCCCATCCCCCTCCCTCTCCCTTTCTCCTTTTTGACAGACTACAGGGAATTGTAGCTTCAATGTCCCGGATACCAACCTTCCGACGCCGGTTTAGGAATTTGGTGAAGGTGTTGTACATAGAAGCAATTCAGGCTGGTGCTTCAGCTAATCATATTGGGGGAATCTTGGAAGCCGGATATGGCAGCAAGAAGTGGATTCAAAATGAAGACAGAAACAATGGAGACGAAAGTGTAAACGAGGGAGAGCGTAGGACATATGACAATGGGAATGTAGTATGAATGAGTTTGTAGAAAGGATACAGACATACAGTAGTAAGGGCTTTTGATGCAATTAAGATTTTGTGTTGGAGAAAATGAAAATATTCAAACAGGTTGGTTATTTTGGTCGCAAAAGCATATGCACCCCTATGCACCCCACCCCACCCCACCCCACCCCACGGGCTTGGTTCTATATTTACACCATAATCTTTTAGGGACTTTTGTTTTTGTCATTTACAACATATATTGACTATTTTACATCATAGAGAGGATAAAAAGAGTCTTTTGTATTTTGACTTCCAGCGGATGCACCTTGTTTGTCATCTTGTAAATGATTTATTTTTGTTTGAATACAATGAAATGAGACCCAGTGGATGAAATATTTAAAATAAATTGTAAATAATAAATTTAATCATCCCAACAGAAGTACCCCACCAAACAATGGAAGATTGGAAATTAAGAAGTATATAAATTATATATGCTTCTTCCAATTCTATTGCTGGCAGATGGAAAATGGCAAGTACTTTTTTCTTTTTTTTTTTTGTAAATAAAAGCCGTTAATTGGTATATATTGAGTGGACAAAGAAACTGCATTTTGTGGAAAAAATAAAAATAAAAATAAAAAATCTGTAAGTAAGGAGGTTCCCATAACCCCTTGTCTTTCGGTACCCCATAGTTTTCAGCCTCAAGGAGGAGACTTTTTCTCCAACAAAACAAACTTCCATGCCTATCCCCCGGCCCCTACCTACCTTCCTTCCTTCGCCAAAAAGCTCTCTCAAACAAATTTCCTGAGAATCTTCCAATATTTCCCTTGAGCTTTTAGGATACTCGCCGGCCGGCCCCTGCATAAGTCTAATTGGCGGGTGGCTGAATTTTCCTATCAGATTCATGCTCGTTAAGGTAACATTCAAATCTCTACTTTCATGTCATGATGAAATTAATGATGTTATGATTGGTCTTGGGGCAACAAGAAGAAATGGAAACCAAATAGGTTGTCTTGCGGCCGGATGTTCAAACTTCCTTCCAGAAAAGATAATACGGCCAGCAGCTTCCCGGCCGGCCTTTTGGCTTTCCTAAGACAAAAAGCACATACAAAAATGTCTTTTGGTCGCTCCTTTAGAGCACAGTCATTGAATCAACAATTTCCATTGGCAGAGAGAATAACTGTTGAAGAGCCTGCAGCAGCAGCAACAAACAAAACTGCTCAAAGCACCGTCACCTGTGTCTACCAGGCCAACATTGCCGCGTATTGGCGGAGAGTGACGGTCTCGTGGTGCAAGAACCTGATGAACCATTCCTTCAGCATTAAGGTGGATAGTTTAGAAAGCGACTTTCATTACTCCTGCAAGATTGATCTCAAGCCTTGGCATTTCTGGAGCAAAAAAGGGTACAAGTCGTTTGAGGTTGAAGGGAATCAAGTGGATGTGTACTGGGATCTCCGTTCAGCTAAATTTGCCGGCAGCCCCGAGCCGTGCGCGGATTATTACGTGGCTCTAGTATCGGACGAAGAGGTGGTGTTGTTGTTGGGAGATTATAAGAAGAAGGCATACAAGAGAACAAAATCCAGGCCGGCCCTTGTGGACGCCTTTCTAGTGTACAAGAAGGAAAATGTATTCGCCAAGAGAAGTTTCTCCACCCGGGCTAAATTCGACGAGAGAAAAGAACACGACATTGTGGTCGAGAGCTCGACATCCGGGCCTAGAGATCCTGAAATGTGGATTAGCATAGATGGGATTGTGTTGATTCATGTAAGGAATTTGCAGTGGAAGTTCAGAGGGAACCAGACAGTATTGGTTAACAACAACCCGTTGCAAGTGTTGTGGGATGTGCATGATTGGCTGTTCAGCAGCCCTGGCATGGGGCACGGCTTGTTTATATTCAAGCCAGGCGCACCAGATCATCAATGTGATCAAAGTGAGACTAATGAAGGCAGCAGCCATAATGGAGATACTCCTACATGTACTGTTGATAGCGATGGCAGCACAAGTGGGTATTTCTCTACTCGGAGTAATGCTCATGTAACATCACCTGAATTCTGCCTTTTTCTTCATGCTTGGAAGATTGAGTAGTAGTTCATGAATATACATATACATATACATATACATATGTATGTATATTGATCAATTCATGAGCTAAACATTTTGGGAAGATCAGCAATATTGTAAACTTGATTAATTAGTTCTATCCATGGGGTTTTAAAAACCTTTTTATTGTTGTAAATTATGTTACTAATTACATTTTTAAAAATTAATTATTTGGGCTCAACACTTTATATATATTCATGCAATGTCAAACACACTCTTAATGCTGCCTTGTTGCAATGGAGATTGTCCTTGTCCACAAATATGTAGGCTATAGGGGTCTGAGCTATAACAGTACTCTTAAGATAATTCAAAAGGATTGTTGTATAGCGAGAGTTGGAACAGTTTCAATTCTCCTGAAGAATTGTATAAAAGACCAAATACAGGAAAAATCGAAATAAATAAAAAAAACCAAAGACCAATGTGTCACTATAATGCCCCAGAGAAAACCTAATCTCATTGAGTAAACAAACAATATAAGACTTAACACTTATGAACACGTTTATAATTAGAATATGAAAAATTAAGTGTCAATGTTATGTGCGATCACATTACAANTAATTCTCCTGAAGAATTGTATAAAAGACCAAATACAGGAAAAATCGAAATAAATAAAAAAAAGCCAAAGTCCAATGTGTCACTATAATGCCCCAGAGAAAACCTAATCTCATTGAGTAAACAAACAATATAAGACTTAACACTTATGAACACGTTTATAATTAGAATATGAAAAATTAAGTGTCAATGTTATGTGCGATCACATTACAAATATAAACAAATGGTACCATCATTTGTCTAATTATAAACAAATGCTCCTATAATTGAAGATTGCCATTAAAATTTATAGAAGTGCTAATCACCCACCACATCAAGTTGCAAAATGAGCCGCTTCCAATAAGATTTTTAGAAGAATTCCTAGCTCTTCTCCTCATCTCTCTTCTATTAGAATTAACAATAAGAAATATCCTTATAATCCCCATTTTTATTATTGATTAGGAAAAAAACCAAAAAATGCAAAATTAGTCAATGTAATTTATTTGATTTACAAATTAACTCCATATGGTATTAAAATGAACTCAAAGATCCATGAAATATGCCAAAATAGTAATTTAATCCTATAGCCAAAGTCCCTACAAACTGCAGTCAAATTCCGTTCAAATTGTTTGGTTATAGGGATTAAATTATTATTTTTTTGCGTATCTCAAAAATCTTTTGAGTTTATTTTGATACAACATAAAACTAATTGCAAATTAGGTAAACCACGTGGACTTATAGTTATTGGACTGAATGTACATTTTTTCCTAAAGATTATTCCAGAAATATTAAGGAGACAGAGAAAGTGCTGAACGGTGCCGTTCTGAAGACCGCATACAACAAAGAAAAAGGAAGGAAATACCCTCTCTCATGTGCAGTTGTCTTTCATTCTGGTGGAAGAAGAAGAAAGAGAAAATGAAGGTAGTGTTCCTTTTCAGAGATTCAGAGGGATTGGCGTCTGCCATCTACGATTCTCTCCGCCCTAACCCTAACTCCTCTCTTCTTCAGGTCCCACGGTAAGCTAATGCTCTTATGGTACACCATCTGATCTCTCTCTCTCTCTCTCTCTCCCTCTCTCCCTCAGTTGCTCAGTTGCTTCCTTTCTGTTTGCATGTGCAGAGAAGAGTCGTTGGAGCTCTCATTGGAGCCGTACGGAATTAAGGATCAGAAAGCGTCTGCCAAGGTCATTCATTATGTTGATCAACAGGTACTCTTCTCACCACCTCCAGAATCCAAAATTTCCTTTGCTTTCTTACAGAATTTTTTTTTTACTCGGTGATTAACCTTTTTAGAAATTCGGAAGTCTCCCCCTTAGCAATTACAATTAGGCCATCGATTATGTTTAATGGGTTCCAATGTTTGATTACTGTTGATCTTGGATTGCTAACTGTGTCACGTTTTAGAATGAGGGAGTTGTAGTTGGTTGAAATAAGAGACTTTTGATAAAAATAAAAAAAACCAAGGTAGAATTCTCTGTCGTGTCGAAGCATCCCAAATATGATATGGCCTGTCCAAACGTAGCTTTTTTCTATTATTTGTAGCATTTGTTGTGTTTGGACTGACGACTATTTTCTCTTTTGTTCTTTTGACAAGGGATTTTAATTTTTCACTTGACATTGTGACATGAGCAATGCACTTAGAAATGATGTTTCCCTGTCGACAAACTACGTATAGAATTGAAATATATCTGGGTTTTGTAAGATTTATGTGAAATCTATTTAGTTATTGGTGGTTTCCGTGAATCATCCAGTGTGGTTCTCACTTCTCATGACTAGAGAGAATAGGAGAGAACAACAACCACCTGCAAAATTTTGTTACTTTGCTCCAGTCCCACCCCACACTCCATTTTTCCCCTTGATATCGTAGTTAATTGTGAAAGCTCTTGCCTGACCATGTAGACAGGCAAATGGCATACTGTGTAACTCAATCTTACAGCTTCATTTAATAGGTAATACCCTTACTTGGATTATTTTTTTCTTCTCTTTATTTTCATTCAGGTTTTACTTTTGTTAATGGAAACTTATGAGCCACCAGTATTGGCCTGTGCTGTTAATGAAGTTCTATCACAAATAACAGGAGAAAAATCATCCGCAATGCCCACCCTTATAGTCCCATTTGTCCTGGCATCGTCGAAGTTTAAGTGGGAAAGCAAACCTTTAACAACAGATGAAAGCAAAGCTTCCATTTATGGAATACAGATGGGCCCAGAAACAGATGTAACTCAGGCCATGGCTGCCAGAACCCAGAAGGTGCCATCATCATTGCAGATTCATCACGAACCTTCAGCCTGCCTTCTTCATTTGGTCCGTGTCTTGAAGTTGCCAACTTATGTTCTCATTGGGCCAATAAGAGGTCGACCTGCATCCGATAAAGCTCTTGGAGAAGAACTTGAGGTATGCTGGTGGATATAGAAATTCGTATTAAGAGGGGCGGGAGAAGGAAGAGTATGGGCTAGGATAAAACTTTTAAAAAAAAATTAAAATTTGGGGGGGCATGCGCTGCCCCCCTTTGCATCCACCACTATAATGCATACTCTAGTTAATTTTAGCTAATGCATTTATATTGGTGAATTGCTTATATAGTAGATTAGGTATGTTTAAACTAAGACTTGGAGGCCATGTTGAGATAATGGATTTTGAAAGCTATTGCAACCTTTTACACGTTTTTCCTGTGGAGATTACTGATAAAAACTGCTTTTCTCTTCTTCTTCTTTTTTCCCACCATTTTATAGTTGTTCTGGTTATCTGGATTTACTGTCTGATTTGTGGCCGGTTCTTCTACAGATCCTTTATGAGATGGGGGAGCTTTTGGCAAGCGCTTCTGGCCTTTGCTTTTTGAGAGAGAGGGTCATGTGGCAACCAACAACAAATACATCAAAGGATAGTGAGGAGCCATGGCGTGCATTATATGGTTGAATCTCAGGTGTTAGTAAGCTTTAGATGCTGAGACGCAACCTATCATGTGATGGATATGGTTGAAACTTGAAAGTACTATAGTCTTATTTTTGAGATTCATGTACCAAAGCACAATGCTTAGAAGTTAATTTCCTTACTTTAGATTGTCTGGTTCTGAACTGCCAATACAAAAGATGCTTAATGTTGTATGCCACTAGCTATACAGTTGGTCTTTTTCTTCATTGCAGTGGAGATTAGTTGGTCTAGTGCCTTTGTAGAAATCATTTAGCGTTTCAGGCTATACTTTTTTAATTTTTTTAATTTTTAATTTTTAATTTTCTTTTTATAATTGCCATTTTAATGGCAACTGAATTTTGTTTTTGTTATAAAAACAAATACATTAACAAACAGAGGGGAACATTTAGATTTGCGACTTTAAAGCATATAATTTAAAAATAGTACTTTTTAAAATGTGTGATTTAAAAATGGACAGAGTTTTCTTTAATCTTTCAAAGTTGACACAAAATATTATAGAAGTTTATGCAACATCAGCTTTAGGAATAAAATGAAAATATTTGTCTAGTGTATAACGCTATTTTTATTTAATATTACAATTTTTTTTTTTTTTTTAATCTGCAAAACCGCAATGAAAAACAGAATCTAGCAGCCATCGTCTTCACAATAAAATGATGTGAAAGTTATCTCAACAAAAGCCCAATTCATTTTTTAGTTGTTAATATTGAATTAATTAATTAGTAATATAATAAAATTCAAAATTAATATTTAATTAATTAATAATATCTTAAATTCAAAACCCCCCCTTTTTTTTTGAAAGGAATTTCAAATGTCATTAATAACCAAATTTAGAGTATAAAACTCTAAACAAACAAAGCAAATTGCTTTAAAAAGATAGTGTCAAAGATACACAATGGAATTTCTTTCATCCGGACCCTATCTATCACCTCCCTAATGGACTCCTTGGCTAAACCATGAGCAGCACTATTTTGAGTCTGTTTTACATGCTTAAACTCCCAACTTCTAAATGAACCTAGAACCAGTTTAATATCATCTACAATCTGCTTGAATTTGCACTAGCTCTCGTCATGGTCGAGGATCATATTAACTACATGCAAGGAATCACCCTAAAAAATAACATCTTGTAAACCAAGATCCCGGCTAAACTCAACTGCTTGTAGAGTCGCTAAAGATTCCCCAACCACCGGCTCCTGATATGTGTTTAAAGTCTTGCTAATGACCGCATGCACTCGCCCATGATCATCATGCACTATTACCCCTATGCCCATCTACCGCAGTTTTGGATTTAAACCCACGTCCCAATTAACTTTAAAAATATTATGCGGAGGAGGTTGCCAACGTGCCAACGAGTTTTCAGCGCCCACCTCCCCACATTTGTCAGTAGGGTGCTTCACCTGCAGATTCAATTGGAGGGCAGATTTGGCCTCCTATACCAGAGCAACTGGATGAGAAAAGACACCCCCATGAACAATAGTATTACGCTTGTGCCAAATAGTCCTAGCTAGAATAGCCGAGAAGGCTAGCTCTTCACCATTGCATCTCTGAATCAAAGCCTCCCAAACATCCTGGAACTCAGACCCTTAAAAATGAGCCTTATGGAACTTTCGATCACAACCCCCCCAAACATCCATAGCAGCCGGACAGTCCCACAACACATGTCTTGTTGATTCTACCTCCTGAGAACAGAACATACATATCGCATCCTCCAGAACCCTCATTTTAAATAAATTTTCCTTCGTAGGCAATATATTTTTACAAGCTCTCCACAGGAACATTTTCACAGAATTAGGAACTTAAAGACTCCATATCTCCTTCCACGTGGATCCATGATCCGAAGAATGGGACCCTTCCCTCATAAGTACAGATTTTTTGTCATTCTCTAGAAAATAAACACTTCGCACTGTGAACATACCCGAATTTGTAGCTCTTCATATCAGCTTATCCTGTTGATTATACTTGCTCAGAGGTATATTACATATGATTGCAGCTTCCTTCGTATTGAACATGGACTTCACCAACGGAACATTCCACCCCCCTCCAACAGGAGCAATGAGCTCAGCAACCATAATATCAGTTGGAAGGGAATTACAAGGGGATTGGATTTTGAAGGTAGACGGTTGAGGCACCCACTTGTCGCCCCATATCTTCACCAGTTTCCCATCACCAATACGCCAGAACAGCCCCTCCATAAGTAACTCACAGGAAGCAAAAATGCTTCTCCAAGCAAAAAACCCCCTTATGCCCTTTTGTGCTTCAAGGAATGTACATTGTGGGAAATATTTAGCTTTTATAATTTTCCCTGCCAAGCTATTTGGATCCTGCAGTAATTGCCACCCTTGTTTGGCTAGAAGAGCTTTATTAAAACAATGCACATCCCTAAATCCAAGGCCCCCTTGATTTTTCGAACAACCCATCTTCTCCCATTTCAACCAATGTATTTTATTATAGCCATTTTTTTGTCCCCACCAAAACTTTTGCATAAGGCCATTGAGATCATTACATAATTTCTTAGGTAATAAAAAGATGCTCATACAGTAGGTAGGGATAGCTTGAATAACCGCCTTGATAAGAATTTCTTTCCCAGCTTGGGATAGAAACTTGACCTTCAAATCTGAAATCCTTTTTTGGACCTTGTCTGTAATATATTGGAATTCGCGAACTCGAGATTTGCCAACTAAAGCCGGCAACCCCAAATACTTATCATACCGCTATGAGGAGGGAACACCTGTCAGATTCAAAATAAGAGCCTGAGTTTCCGCGCTTGTATTTCTGCTAAAAAACACTGTCGTCTTATCTCTATTCAACTTTTGCCCTGATGCACGTTCATATATGTCTAAAATAGCAACAAGTCACTGCTAATCCTGGATGGTAGTCTTACAAAAGAGGAGACTATCATTCGTGAAGAATAAGTGATTCAACCTAGGACCCCTTGGGGAAGTTGGTACACCTCCAAGGAGCCCATTCCGTTCCGCTTGTTAAAGTTGAAAACTAAGGACCTATGCACACAAGATAAATAGGTAAGGAGATAAAGGGTCTCCCTGCCTAGTACCTCTTGTTGGTCGAATACGCCCCACCGGATTGCCATTAATAATAACAGAATAGGTAACTGAAGACACACACTTCATAATCAATTGTACCCACCTTTCCACAAACCCCATTCGCCTCATTACTTCCAAGAAACCTATTCGACCCGATCGTAGGTCTTGCTCATGTCGAGCTTGAGAGCCATATATCCCACCTTACCTCACATCCGGGTATGCATGGAGTGAAGATTCTCGTATGCCATCAAAACATTATCGGAAATCAACCTTCCCGGAATAAAGGCGCTCTGATTATGGGAAATAATACCGGGTAAAATAATCTTCAAACGACTTTGGATATGAATTTTTAGCCCACGTTGCATAACCCTTTTGAACCCTTTTGAAACAACACAGCTCTTAATTTCCCGCACAAAACCCCCCAAATCTCACACACCCTCTACAGTCTACTTGGTTGGCCCGAACAAGCGCGAGTGCACAATTTCCGTCGAGAAATGGCGTCTGAAGAGCCTGGCAACACGGAGACCGAGGGCGAGGTCGAGACAATAGCCTGCAAGAAGAGACGTGCGAACCGCCGCGTGAGCTTTGCGGACGTCGAGATCACCTCCGTCCACTTCTTCAACCGCGACGACGACCTCTCCGAGGACCAGCCCGCCACTCCGAACTCCCCTCATTCTGGGCCTGAGCCAGAGGTGCTAGGGTATATCAGGGACCTCGCCGACAGCGACGATTCCACTCCCGTTCCAGAACCCGACGATCCGCGCAACTCCTTCTTGCGCCCCATTGGCTCGCCCTCTCCCGGAAGCAGCACCGTTGGCTCTGCCTCCGCAGTTTCCAATGACGACGGTAAGTTCCCCCACCTTCTATTTTTCCTTCTTACCCCTCTATTTGGTTCTGATTGAAGGGAAGGTTCTTACTCATGAGTACTAACAAGTTATTTTTAAGCAATTTGCTTCTGTTTTGCACTTTTGTTATGTTACGGTATGTTATTGTTTGGTGCGTGCATACGTTAAATCTCTTTAAAATGCTGAAGCAATTGCTCCTCAAAATTTTCGCAGAAGACAATTTCTTTGGGCCTGTGTCAGAGAATTTCATTAGACCCGGAAGGTTATCCGACTCTGGTGCATCGGATGATATTACCATGGATTCCACCGCGTTCTCTAAGCATTTCCATAGTCTTGCCAGGTCAGACTCTGGAGGAGGAGGCGATCTTAAGACACCGACGATTACAAGGGCACATCGTCTTCTTGCCTTTGAAGACAGTGCTACTACCCCTTCCAACACTGCTACCCCTACTGATTCAGCAAGTTTTATGGTACTAACTAAAGCTAAGAAGCCTGTGCTTCCTGTTGATAAAGTGAGCAGCGGTGGTGGTGGTGGTTGTAAAGATTCAAACGACATGAGTATTGTAGGAGAAAACCCACGTAGTTTTGATTATGGGAGGATATCTCCCAGATTAGATGCACTTTTGGCAGAAGGCAGCAACATTTTGAATTCGATCTCTATTGACTCAAAGTGTTTAATGGGGAGTGAGGATATGCATGAAATGTCTGCTGAGGCAGTGTCTCTGCCTAGCACAAAGACGAGCGAGGCAAGTGGTGGTTCTACTGCTATTCCTGTTGATCAGATTTCTCATGATCACCAAATCCAAACTCCCAAGCAGTTAACTGAAGTGAGTACAGAATGTTTTTTTTTTTTTTTTTTAAAGGATTTTAAGTAAAATTAGTTGCCTTCTTATATTTCGTATAGAGTATTATCCACTTCGGAGTTCTTCAATGACTGTCTGGAGTGCATTCGCTCAGTTTCATTGGAGACCATTATGGGCTTTGGTTGTCTCATTAGGAGGGCATTGTATCATGCGCTGAAAGTATTTCATTTCGTTCTTACAGTTACCGTTTCTTGTACTTCTTATGTCCTCATAACATGTTTTTAATGGACTTACTCTGTGCATGAATAGTAGTATAAGTTTAATGATCTGTTGTCATCTTATAATCATTGAGGTTGGAAGCTGCTGACTGTTTTAGATGTTAAAGGTGATACATTCTTTGTCCTGAGGCAAAATGCGTGGTTGGTCTTCTTGAATTTGCTTATCTGTTATCCAACATGCCGGCAGCATTGCTAATGAATGAGCTATAAAGTGCTAACACATACCTATGATTTTGGAATTCATATGTGTGAGTTTCTTCAAGGGAATTAAGTGACAGGTTTGATTGCATGTTTTATCCTTGTAATTGCAGGGGGTTAAGGAATTTAGTGAAAATGCAATAGAAATGTTTAGTCCAATACCTCAGTTCACTGATGATAATAGAGGCACTCCATCAAATAAGGATGGTAGTTCTGAATTCAGAAGAAGTGACCGTGGTATCAATCAGAAATCTGGTGAAAGATATCGATCTTTTCTAGAGGGGTCCATATCTTTGTTATCTTCTGAACAACAGCAATCGTTTGTGAATACTCCTAATTCAGCCAAATATATGGGGATTGTGACTCCTTCCTCAAAACTGCCAGGTTTCTTTTCAAGTAAGGAAAGCATTAGACATGGTGAGAGTATGTCTTCCATTCAAAAAAGCATTTCCAAGCTTAAAATTCCTGAGCCGTCTTCCAGTTCCTCTACTCTTAAAGAGGGAATCAATAAATTGAAGCACAGATTATCAAATTATTCTTCCATGCCTTCCTCCTTCAATACTGTTCTGGCTGGAAATAGCAAAGATCCTCAGGAAGGACATGCGGATAACCCCATTGCTCATTTAGAGGAGCACTTGTGCACTGCTGATGTGAAGAATGAAGAAAAAAATTTGACTGACATAGATGGTGATGGAATAGAGACCCCCAAAAACATTGGTATGTTGAGCCAAAATGAAGTGATCTTGGGCCTTGCAAAAGATGGGGAATCTCCAAATTACATGTCTCTGGGCCTTGTTTCTAAGGATAAAAATCCAATGACAGCAGTGGGTTCACCTTCTCAGTTCACTCGGTCAGGATTGAAACTGGTTCAGAATTTCTCGATGTCAGAAAATCCCACAGAAGGGACTTTGGTTACTTCAGGAGCTGATTCCTCATCAGTGGAGATCACACTTGATTACAGGAAAGACAAAAGAGTAGCTGGTATGCCTGATAACTTTGTTTCATCTCCAGTGAAAAGGTTAGGTCAAGACTCATCAGCATCCATGGAATATCAAGGCAGTGTCTCTCATGATTTGAAACAGCTGGGACAGTATAATAAACTTGTTTCTGGTTCGGGGCAAGACAGAGATTCAATTCAACATGTTAATGGTGATAGCCATTCTACTCTGGTAGCTGACAAATTGGATTCATTGCTTTCTGAAATGAGAGCAGAGTCGGACGCATCCTTCTTGAGGACTAGCCATGTCAAAGAGTTTGCCAAAGTAGAAAGGGTCCTTGATAATAACATCGCTCATCTTCGCAATGAATCTGAAACATTTATAAAAATCCAAAGTCCTTTGAGGGAGAGGGACGCTATGAATCTTCAGTTTGAAAGCACAGATAAGAACCTTAAAGCTGTAGCAGACCCTCGCCAGTCCAATTTGTATTTTGCTAGAAGGAAAAATGAGCCTTCTCTTGAAAAGGTCAGTCTTTCTCTATATTTACTCACGCACTTTCATAGACATGCACATATATATATTGGTTGTATGTTGTAACTGCATGCAGCTTCACACTTGGGCATATCAACTCTGATCTTATTAGACTGGCTTATTGGCAAAGACCTACACAAATTTCAATTGCCTTTCTTACTGTACATTACTGTGGTGAAATTACTAGGATGTTTCTTTATATGAACGGTGTTATTGTTTTACATATATACCTACATAAATACTTGCAAAATGTGACATTGATTTGGTGCTTAGAGCCCATCCAAGAAAGATCTGGCCCAGAGTCTTACCTTGAAAGAGCCAGCTCAGAGCTCCTACAGGAAAAAGCCGATTTGGAGCCCCACCAGCAAAGAGTCAACTCCAAGCCCCTCTAGGCAAGACCCATCAAGTGCATCACACGATTACGTGATGCCACCTTTTGTTGGGAAAGATGTACTATCCCCCAGGTCCAGTTCAAGTAAACGTGATAATAACTGCCGTGATGAAGTTCATATTTCACAGAGTCCTTTTCCTGCACGAGATATGGATATTTATTCTGGACAGAAAAGAAGAAACATTCAAATAGTTTTTGGAGATGGAGACCATATAGACAAGTTAACCAGGATACAAAAAAGTCCCAAAGGTGATAAAAGTGGGGGTCATAATTTAGAGTTCATGTTGGAACAGGCTAATCAAGTTAACAATGAAGGAGAGAAGATTGGAGGTGACAAAACTCGGATGCATTGGGCTGATGTAAGTTTACCACTTTTGCTTTTTTGTATGTTATTTAACTGCATAGCAGTTTTGTTGATGGCCCGTAAAATTTTTAAATCCTTGGTATTACTTTTGACTTCAACACTCATCTTGCAGATTTTAGTAAAATTCTCAGGTGATGCAAAACAACTGCTTTCTGGATCTATTGATAACCTAAATTTAAAGGCGGTATATTCCCTTCTTTTTTCGGTTCCTTGTAATAGAACTTAGATATGGGATGTGGATGTGGAATTAGATAACTATGATCATTTAATTTAGCTTTTCCACTCTTTCTTTTTCTCACATTCTTTTCCACGTATAGATTTGCATTCTGGAAGATTTTGTGGCTCGCCTATTGAAGGTTAAAAAATATGAGATACTTTGTTCTGAAATCCAGTCTCAGGTTTGCTGAAGATACGATATTATTCTTTATGAACATATCAACATGTTACTGCTTTACAAGTACATCACCTCTTTGGATACTAAGCTTTTGCTAACCCTGTTCTTGTATTTGCCTTCTACAGGGAAACATTGACCACTTCAGTAGTGTTAGACATAAAAGGTGGTTTCATATTTTGAAAGTATCAAAAAAAATTTTTTTGAAAGTATCATGGATGTAGATGAAATTGGTTCTTATGGATGTTCAAGAAATGGTTTAGCATATCAAGTTTTGACATTGATGAATTTATCTGCTGCAGAGTAGCCGAAACAAGATTGTTGATGTATGAAATTGCATATAAAAAGGCAAAAATGCAATTAATGGGTGTGAAGCGCGACATATTGCTGGTACCTTATTCCTCTCATGTGTTTTCCTTTCTGTAGACAAGCATACAGTTTGTCATCTCTGCTCTTACACTTGCATGCAGAAAAGAGTACAGCAATTGAGCTCTGGAATTCAGGAGTGTCAAGTGTTGAAGTTGAAAATTGAACATCTATCTGAATGTGGTGTAGGGGATGCTCTAATTGACAATAGTCTTCTTCAGACTTCTTTAGTTAATTTTGAGGGCATGCATGAGGTATATATATGGGTTTCTTAAGATGTCAATGAATCTTCTATGTTCTGTGGCCTGCAAAATTCACTTTAACGATCATTTTTGGAAATTTATTTTAATTCTGATTTCCTCTTCGTATTTTAACAAAAAATGAATTTAGAATTGATTTTAAAAAATATAAATAAACAACCCCAAGGGTTGGCCCAACTAGTGAAGGCCTTGGCCTTGAGGGTTTGCTCCCTTCAAGGTCTAAGATTCAACACCTCATGCGTGCAAATTGCTCCTTGGGGTCATCGGACTGGTGGTTCGCCCCTTGATTTAATCGAGGTGCACTTGCGGGAAACTTCTTGCCGAGGACCAGTGCACCGTCGGGATCAGTCGGAGCAAAGCTCCGGACACTTGGTGCCAATAAAATATATAGATATATATAAATAAACGAGACAAGATGTTGGTGAAAAGAAAAATTAATGTTGGCATCAATATGTGTTTTCATTTAATTTCTCCAATTTCTATCATGCTTGTTATTTTTCATTTGTGCCCATTCGGCTTGTAGATTTCATGAAGTTTAAGCAAAAATATAAGGTTGAAGTTTTGGGTTCCTTATAATGCACATGTTGTACTGCGCCAGGCTTGCTGTGATGAAGTGACCAAAATAAGGCAGGAGTTTGAAGCTTTAGATAGAAAAATAGAAAGTCTGTGCAAACGTTTTCACTCTAACTGTAGGATGAAAGGAGAACCAAACTGTGCCAACGCTCTTGCATTAGTTCATGATCATCTGAAGAATAGAATGTTGTGCAGGTTTATACGCCAGGATTTACAGGTCTTTCTACTGTTTCTGTGATTCTTGTAAATACATACAATAAAATGTCTTATGTCACTGAGGGACATATTGTCTGTTACTTTGTCAGTTACGGGAAATTGATGATTTTGAGAGTAGGAATGGCCATTATGATATTCTCCTCAACTATCAGGGCTACATCAGCCAAAGGTTTACTCTTTTTATTGGGTTCCTTTCTTTATTTGACTCATATCTTGTATTTGATTCCATATGAGATGCCATTGTTTATATGATCACATTGAAAAAAAAAAAATAACATCGTTTGCTTGATGATGTACAGATTCACAGTAAACACTGGTCCATTAACAAGCATAATCATCTCAAACAAATTGAATGATATAAACATCTTGAAGGTATGAACAACAAGAAATTCTTTTTTGTTTTTGTTTTTTAATGTTTCTATAATCCAGTGTTTCTTGTTCACTAGAATTTTCCAAACATGGATGCTGGCGTTGCATTTTCATTTTTGGTAAATGCTGAGACCACTAAGAAGTATGTTGGTTCAAGATGTTTGGCAAAAGAGACACAAGTAAGTTGCACCCTCTCTTTATTGCATTTTTGGTTCTGCACTTCTGCTGGTTCATTTTCCTTGTCTTTTTGTTTCTCTTTTCTCTTTTCTTTTTCTTTTTTTCTGTTTTTTTCTACAGTGATAACACCATTGATTTAAATATAATAAGCATCATTTTCAGATAATTCCTCTGCAATCCACACTAGCATTAGTTCTTATGTTGCAAAGTCTTTTTTTTTTTTTTTTAATGATATATATAAAAAGTCTTTTTAATGGCAGTATGTATTGGAATTTATTATTTCCAGTGTTAGAGGCTATTCCATTCACTTTGGTATGTTATATGCAGATATCCACTTCGCTTCTATGTAATCTGCTAGATGTGGTTGAGGAAGTACAGTTAACACAGATAGAGATTAGAAATCTGGTCCAGACAAGTTTTCATTCTCCATCTGGTAATATCTTGTGTCGTCCCTCCCCCCTTCTTTTTGTTCTTCTGCGCTATAACCTTTTGTCACATGTGGTTTTCATTCAAATTGATTAATCAAAAAGGTCTCCTGCCTAATCAAAAGTTTTGTCATTATATAATTGTAGTCTACTGAGGCATCTTACCGATGATGCAAAATTTTTGTGTTTCTGTTAATAGTTTAGCCATTCCATTCATATTTGGGCTGCAAAATTTGCAGTCACATATTTCCTGTTCAAGTTAATACATGACTTGCGTTTAGGCCTACCAAGTCATGCATTTTTTATCAGGACCCCTACTTGTTTGATGAATCTCTCAGGTCAAGATAAAGGAAGTCATTTATGTGGAAGGGCAAGAAGATTAATTATTCTCTATATATGATCTAGTATTATCTCAATTTCCGAGAACTTTTCTAATTATGATAAATTATTTTGCTGTATAAACTATGATCACACTGAATGAATTCTGAGTTGTATTCAGAGTTGCGTTCTGGAGTTGAAATCTCAGTGAATGTGGTACTTTTGATTTGCAGTTAACCAGCTTGATTTGCAGCTATGTTTCATTGAATTTTATAGTGGTCGGAAGGTGACGTTGACTCTTGACATGACATGTTTGAATCGGTAAAGTCCTTTACTATTATATTCTTTATATTAATCACTAGTAGATTTTGCATTCATGTTACTGGAGCCATATCATAAGTTTTAGGAATTCACTGCAATGCGATATGAATGTTGGTTGTGGTTGAAGCTTTTTGAAGTGATGTAACTTATGGGGTCGACACTATGATATCTGTGGTACATGATAGAATAAAGGAGTCATGTGCATGAGATCATTGTGTATGGAGCCTTTTGAGTTTATTGTAAGTGCCCTCTTTATGCAAGTTATTGCTCCTTGCCAACTATGTGGCTCTGCTTGTTTATTCTATTCATGGTGATAGTAGGATTGATATTAGCATCTATGGAGCTGTTGGGGTAGCTCTCTGATAAGTTTGGCCCCAAAGATGTCCTATTCACGCTTGATCTGATGGTCATTAATTCATTATCATCCCAAAAGTAAAAAAGGATAATAATATCATGGTTTTATTCTTCTGAAAATAAGTTGATTGATTTTTGGAATGCTTAGATAAAAGGTCCCGTCATTAATGTATATTGTTCTCACCTTGACGAGTTGAGTTTCTGTTCGGGACCTCAAACCTGAGGTAACTGGGACAGCTGACGGATTATATGGTGTCATAAGTTTATAGGCTATTCATACGTCATATCAGCCTTATATGTATATCTACATATAGTATGTTAAAGGATGACTGATTGGTCTGATTGCTTCTGAGCAGAGGTGTTTATCCTTCGGAGATCATCCCAAACGAAATACATGTTGGCACTGCGGGGGGTCCAGAGAAATCATGGCCTGAGTCGGTCATAGCTGAAATAAGAGCTGCAGCTGAGAATCTCACAACTGGATATTCAAGAATAGTGAGGCTCTGTAGGTCTGTTTCTGAGGTTGTGCAAGCTTCAAGCACATCAATGGTGGCAGACAAAGTTTAGAGAGGTGTCACTGGCAATTTCTTCAATTTGTATAGACTGCTCACCATCGCAATATGTTGCGTATTTTGGTAGATTGTACAGTTTGCATGTATTATTATTATTATTATACCTGAAGCTTTTCACCAAAATCTCTAGTGAGGTTTTGTTTGACATGGAATGAGAATGATTAAAGTGAAGGTTTGTCCATTCAACGTTAAGGGCAATTCGGTCATTCGCTCTTAATTATGGTGAAATTGCTTCAGAAATTGAACAAGTTTTATTGGGTTTGATTATTCGTAGGAAAAGGATCAAGTCGGATCTGATTTGGCATATTCTGGAGGTTATGTGGGGCAAGTGGATAACTGGAACTGCTGTCGTTTAGTCCTGTGTTTGGGTTCAGAAATTGGGCTTCTTCTTCTTCTTGTGTCTTCGTTTGGGCTTGGATTGTTCATTGGGGATGTACTGTTGCTGTCCTACCCAATGCATCCTACCAGATGACTACACCCACCCACCCACCGACCGTTGCAGAAGAAGCTCCACCATTCACTTTTGCGTACCACAAAATCACAGGTATACTCACATTTGCATTTGCATTACATGTTTCTTATAGGCCTGACTTTTAATTTTTGACTCAATTTACAAACTCGGCACAGAATTCGATTAACGAATTAAGATTAAGAGGCTTGAGGGAGAATGAATCCACATCATAAAGTGAAAACTTTGTGTCTGCTTCAAAAAAATAAAATAGTTTGTCCATCTCTTTTCCTTCTCCTAATTATGAATCTCCACTCTCTCTCACTCTCTCTCCCTCTTAATTTTGGTTGTTAACAGAAAAAAAAACAGATAACCACTTAAAACTTAAAGAGTAAGACAATGTTTGTCGAGCATTCTCATTCACATTCTCATTCTCATTCTCATTCTCTTGTGTTTTTAACATGGTCAAATGAAATACTAGGTGAAGGTCTCCGTTGCCTTATCCATACAGAAATAAGAATGAGGAAAACACGTGTCGTCCTCCCATTGGCCAATGGGTGGTTTCTTAAATGTTTAAAAAAGAAAGAAAAGCACATCCCAATCCCATCATCCCATCATGCTAGTGCTACCCAAAAGTAAGAATTATAAAATTAGAAATAGGATATTTTTTGGTTCACGTGGCACAAGGGAGTCAAATTGTCAATGATTTGGAGAGGGAAGGGTAGTTGGGTAATATAGTTTAGGAATCGGGGGGGGAAAGCCGAAAAGGAGTACGCTTTTTGTGAAAGTGGGACTGAATCTCACGTGTCCTTTCTTTGTCTATCAAGTGGGCTTTCATTGCCTACAAATTGACCCTTATCTGTGCCTATTTATATTTATATTTATATATTTACTCTTAGGTGCTTGTGCTCCATTTCCTCGACTGCACACAACCTCTTCTACTCGCTTCCCTTCATTGCCACCTCCTCCCACCCTTCCCTATTTTAAACGACTTTATCATTTCGGTGCCAGAAAACAAAATCCACAGGAGATCTTTTCTAGGTTTTTTTTTTTTTTTTTTTTTTTTTTAATTATATGAGATCTTTTATTATCTTATTGAGAAATATATTTATTTATTTTTTCATTTTTATTCATCTCTTAGAGCATTCACAATAAAGAAATTAAATGATACTTTTATCTAAAATAGCGCATTAAATTAATAAAATATCCTCTATATTGGAAAAGTTAAAAAAAAAAATGTAGAATAGATATTTTATTAAATGAGCTAAAAAAAAAGTTACATGTATCGGAACTATTCAAAGAGCTATTTTCCTAAATTTTCTTCCGTCTTTTTTTCTCCCACTATCTCTCTCAAAATTTTCTTCTCACTTTTTTTATTGTTTCTCACATGTTTTCTCTTTTTTCAAAATTTTCTCCTATTATTTCTTACTTCACATCACTTTTTTTCTCAAAAATTGAAAAATACGATATTTAAGAAAAAAAAGTCATTATAAAAAATGAAAAATAATAAAAATTAAATGATATATATAAAAATATAACTTTTTTTTTGACATGTCTGCACAAGAGGGGAGATGGGGATTCGAACTAGTGACCTCCGTTTCATTAAAAAGTTATTAGCTAAACTAGATAAATTGAGTTTTGAGGAGCTATTTTACATTAAAAAAAAAAATTAGCTCTTCCATTGTGAATGCTCTTACTTACGCAACATATTCATGGGATAATTACTTTTTATTCCTATGAACTATAGTATCTTGACATTTTTTTTTCATGAACTACCAACTATAATACTTGACCCCATCAAATTACCATCTTATCTTATGATACTTTTTTTTCCTTTTGTAAGTCAAAAGAATTAAAACTAACGGTCAACAGTCATGTGATTTGTATGTGTTACTTTAAATTTTTTCCTTTCATTTTTGCCTTGACTTCAAATTTTTGGATTAGGATTTAAGAGGGTATAAGCGTTATTTTATTAATCTGAAGTAAGGGCAAAAATGGAAGGAATTTTTTTTTTAAAATGGTTGACCATTAAATTTAATCATTTTGACTGGCGAAATGAGGAAAAGTGTCATACAATAGTAGTTTAACGAAGTCAAGTGTCATAATTAGTAGTTTATTGATAAAAAGTATAAGACGCTGTAATTCATAAGGACAAAAAATAATTATTTCTAAATTCATCATTATTAAATATGTAAAATTAAAATTAAATTATTATTTGACTTGTAATTTGATTGATATTATATTATATAATTATGTGACAAAAAGGTGTACAGAACATGTGATCCTCCTGGCCCCTGTTTTGTCAAATTATGCTTTGCTTCATCAATGACATCATTTGATCCAATGTAGTGTAATGATTTGCAAATTTTTAGGGATGTAAAAAAGCAACATGGAGGAGCATAACGTGGCAGACATTTGTTAGTGTACGTGGGGAAGTTGCCACTGAATATTTTACTAAACAAAATAAAGATAAAAACACACCCATTAATGTAGATTTAATCTAAATAGTTACACCAAAATCTAACTGTCAACGTCCCCAAATCTATTTCATTAACTTGCACTTTCGGGTGCCAATGGATTTCAAGCTGGTTGGGTGGCTGACCAGATAATGAACAGCCGCTAAACAAAGCCTAACATTTGGATGAGAATAGCGTCAAGCTATGGAATTTAATTTCATTTGATTCATATGCATAATCAGATGGGGTTGTATTTTTTATTTGCTAATTTCATATCAAAAATTGTTAATCATACTTAAAAAGTTAAAATCAAAATAAATAAAACAAAAAACAAAGTTATTTATAAATTAATATATAGCACTTGTTACATTCATATACAAATTGTCATTTAGCGGTCATAATTAAATATTAACGTGACAGTCTACACATATTATTCTCTTATGTCTCATTTATTTATTTTTTAAAATTTATTTATTTATATATAAAAAAAAAAAAAAACTGACTTAATATTGGAATGAAAATGGTTTGGAGATTTAAAAAAAAAACATTTGGCAAAAAAAAAATATAAAAAATTGTGAATTTTATGAGAAATTACGTAACATCTGGAACAATGAAAACAAAAAACGAGGGACAGATCAGAGATGTGCAGGGAGGTGGAAGCAACTGAGCGTGCATTCGTCCACGGCAGAGAGTACGAGAAGCACTTTTCTTGCCAAACATAG
The DNA here is from genome assembly GCA_006937295.1 of Carpinus fangiana. Lineage (NCBI taxonomy): Eukaryota > Viridiplantae > Streptophyta > Magnoliopsida > Fagales > Betulaceae > Carpinus > Carpinus fangiana. The sequence continues at coordinate 244,349 of CM017326.1, forward strand.
TTTTTAAATATCTCAATATAAGAAATATCAAAGACGAAGTGGGGGAGAGAGACAGAGAGAAGAGAGAGCTTTACCATTATGATATTTATTATAGGCGGGGCCCAGAAAGGTAAGCCGGCCCTTTATTTTCTACGCCTTTCACTACCAAAAGGCGTTGGGCCCCACTCTCCCTACCCCACTCTATTCAGTTTTTCGCTCTCTCTACTCTCTCCCCCCTGCACTTTTTTATCGGCTTTGGTATATGATGATGTCAACATATCCCATACACATATACATACACTCATATACATACACATACTTTCTCTCACACCCACCCCATTTCTATCTTCCTATCTTTCTCAACATTCACAGATACACACAGAAAAGAAGAGGAGCCAGCCAAGAGAGAGAGGAGTGAGATTCTGGAAAGATCTTCCTACCAGCGTTGCTTGGCTTTGTGTACTTTTGCAATAATTTATTTAGAAACTTAGCTCTTACTGATCTTGTCCACTCTTTTCCGTACGGTAATTTTATTTTTTTTTTTGTTCTTTTGCATGATTAATATCATCATCATCGTCTTTTTCTTCTTCCTCTTCCCAGTCCCTCTTCTGGGTGGTGCAGTATAAACTTAAGAAAAAAGTTTGAATTGTTACCCAGTTAGATTTGTTATGTTTAACCCATGGTCTTCCCTTCTTTGTGGGTTTGATGGTATGTATGTTGCCTGTTGGACATGCTGAGAAATAATCACTTGGGTTGGGTACCCTTTATTTTTCAGAATTATGAACTTAATTTTGTGCTGTGATTTTTTTTTTTTTTTTTTATTCTGAAGATTTGATATTGTGACTCTTTTTTTCAAAAAAATTGGAGTGAATTTTGTGATATATTCTGTATATAGGTGGACTTGGTAGTTTGATTTTTTAAAAATTTATGTCTTCTATCCTGATATTTTCTTTTTTGAAGCACCCAGCATGTTTGATGCCCTTTTTCGTTTTTATAAAGTTACTATTTTTCTTCTTTCCTTCTTTTTTTTTTTTTTTTTTTAATCCATCAAAGTTGGTATTTTTCCTGGAATCTCTTGAACTTTTTTCTCTTTTAATGTTATTCTCGGGAAGAAAGATGTAATTTTATCTTGAAAATATATTGTTCTCATGGATCACCTTTTGTGATTGATGGAAGCATTTCCCTTTACTCGTGTTATAAAGACTTCTCTTTCTTTTTTTTCCTCTTTAGTTTCTCGGAGCTGAACAGTAATTTGATTTGCCTCGCTCCTTGGGTTTGTTATATTACAACAGGAAATTGTCTTCTTCTTCTTTTCTTTTTTTTAATTTTATTTTTTTATTGAACTTCTGGATGAAGAAAAGTTTCTTCTGAAATCGACCTTTTTCCTTTTATGTATGGAGAAGAAGTAGAAAAATTTAACCATCTCTTGAGAAAATGCCTTTATGTTTAATGTATACTGATTTGTTGTGCTTGTTTCTGTATGCTTGATTTGAAGGTTTTTAGGACACTTGAAAGAATAGCGGTACGTGCAAGGAGCTACTTTTGGTAGGCTGATATATAATTTGGCTAGAAGAAGTTCAGTTATTGGACAAGTATAGATTGAAAGATGGGTTATTTATGTGATTTTTGTGGGGAACAAAGGTCCATGGTATATTGCCGGTCAGATGCTGCTTGCTTGTGTTTGTCATGTGACCGAAATGTCCACTCTGCTAATGCCCTATCCAAACGCCACTCAAGAACACTATTGTGTGAAAGATGCAACTCGCAACCTGCATTAGTAAGATGTGCCCAAGAGAGTGTCTCTCTTTGTCAGAATTGTGATTGGATGGGTCATGGCACTTCTACCTCAACCTCAACACATAAGAGACAGCCCATCAATTGTTATTCTGGATGCCCGTCAGCTTCAGAACTTTCTTCAATCTGGTCATTCGTTTTAGATATCCCTTCTGTGGGTGAATCTACTTGCGAGCAGGAACTGGGATTGATGAGCATAACTGAGAACAGCGCAAAAACTGCTTGGGACCCTACAGAAAACAGCATAACCCAAAGTGTATCTAGTTCTGTTGAATTGAATGATGTGCGCAGCATGGAGAAGTCCAGTTTCTGGGTTGGGACGTCTTCGGTGCCTGATGTTAACTCTGGGCATCACATTCTAGACCAGCCAGGTGGATCTGCATATACATCCTTGCCCAAGGTATATATCGATAGTTTCATTGAAATCTTCTATAGAGAGATCTTAACAGTTTGATAAATAATCTACTGCAATACAATGATGAGCATTGCAGGCTTGCTGGGAGTTAGGTTGTTTCTGTCAATCGGTTTCATTCACCATCTCTGTTTCTTAAATTGCTGAGAATGTTAAGTAGTTTAGCTTGAATTCATAGTATGATAGGTCTAGCATGTATACAGGTTACCTACAGCAGATGCCACTAATTAACTTTTGAGTTACAATACGTAACAAAGGTATATATGATTTTTTTTTTTTTTGGGTGTGTTTCCACCAGTTATTGCTTATGTACCCCATTCATCAAAATGTCCAATTAGTGATAATGGTACTCCAAACAATGTTATCTTGTTCAAAACTGACCACTGAAGCTAAACTAGTTTGAGAGTGATGAAATAGACATGTAGTCTTTTTTGGTTCCACCAGTATCTTCCTGCTTGACTTAAAGACTCTGGTTCTGCTTTTTGTCCCAGAAATTCCCTTTCTGTACGATTCATTTTGGGATGCTTGTCTCTCAGTTGCTTATAGTGCAAGATCAGCTCTATGGCATCCAGGCCTTCCCTCTTTCCATGGCTGTGATGACTCCATGATATTTAATTTTGACCTTTACATCTTCATGATGTAGAATGAGAAGTTAATATTTATGTGAGACTTTTTTATGGTCTTTTTGGTGTTCAAAATTAATATAAATTTCATGCTTTGTCAAAGTTTTCCAATTCTATCTAGTTTAACGAATTGAAAGTTCTGTGGTTTCTTCATTAAGGACTTATGCAAATTTTACATTATTAATATGCAGTTAGGCTGTCCTGGGACAAAAGGTCCTGGACTCTCTGAAGAAAATTATCTCTATGATGATTTCGATATGGATGAAGTGGATTTGGATCTTGAAAACTACGAAGAACTCTTTGGTGTAGCTCTCAGTCATTCTGAAGAGCTTTTTGAGAATGGTGGGATTGATAGCTTGTTTGGGATGAAGGACATGTCTGCTGCTGATTCCAGTTGTCAGGGTGCAGTTGCTGCCGAGGTACTTTCATCTAATTGTATTATGCTGCCCATGATATGTTACTTTCATCTAATGTAACATATGACTTCTCATATGTTACATTTATTGGTGCTTAGTCTGTTGTGTCTCAAATGGTCTGTCAATGCCTTGTTTTGAAATTTGTGTTTCTCTTAATATATTGAGGATACTGAACTATGCCATCTTTCTTGTTCGATCAATAAATAAAGGGCAAAGTAACACTTGTTTATTAATTTCAAAATATTGTTTGATGAATGTAGTTTCAATTTTCAGTTTGCTTTATACTTCAAGAGGTTGTTTTCTTTATGCAAGGATCTTTCATGTATTTGCTTGAATGCAGGACTTGTTAAGCTTTACCATATGGTGCATGAATTTAGAGATCATATGATGGCATGACTGGTTTGACTTGATAGTTGATACTAGAATTTGGAATTATTACCTGGAGGTGGGCCCAACAGAATTTCTTAAACACCTTTTTATAAATTTGAATGTTGATTAAACCTCGCCAACATATTGGAATGTGTGAACCAATTGGATGTGTATGATGTCCTTGATGGATTGTTCTTTCTTGTATGGCAGTGATAGTAAATACAATTTTTCTTTTCATCCACCCTTTTGAAGCTTTTCTGATCTAAATGGTTCTTCTCCAGGGAACGTCAGCTGGACATGTCAATGCAACGCAGCCAGCATGCAGCAATGCAGCATCTGCTGATTCTATGATGAGTGCCAAAACTGAACCGGTACTTTGTTTTACGGCAAAGCAAGGGCATTCAAGCCTTTCATTTTCTGGCCTTACTGGAGAGAGTAGTGCTGGGGATTATCAGGATTGTGGGGCTTCTTCAATGCTTCTCATGGGAGAACCTCCTTGGTGTCCTCCATGCCCTGAGAGTTCCTTCAATTCTGCTAACCGTAGTGATGCTGTTATGCGTTACAAGGAAAAGAAGAAGGCGCGCAAGTAAGTCTTTTGCTAATAAATAGATAATACATATAAATATTTGTACAACGATTCACTGCAACCTCCTTTGATAGTAATCATTAAGCTGACAACTTTGTCTTTTACTTGCTTTACTTGCTCTTTGTATTATAGCCTCTGAAAAATAGAGTTTTCCAGTTTGGTGTTTCTAAATTTCTTCCCAGCATTACTAGTTATTCGGATTTTGTATATACCTTTTAACAATTTCATGGTTCTATTCTTTTCCTCTAATATAGCAATAATGTCAGTTTGAAGTTTTCGCCCTGAAATTTCTACCTAGTTGTCTGGATTGGGTTACATGTTAGTAGATAAATGGTTATTTTTTTCAATATGCATGTCTATAGCTGTACCTTTGTGCAAAAAACAACTAAAATCATAAGTCTATAAATGCTTGCAAATATGATCACTTGACCCTGGCTGGTATGGTGACATTTTCATTTTGACTCTTAGTTAATTTTAAAAAATTTTGGCACGATCTTCTTCTGTATTCTCAACTTTCATCTAATTGTTTTCTAGGTTCGAAAAAAGAGTGAGGTATGCCTCTCGCAAAGCAAGAGCTGATGTAAGAAGGCGTGTTAAGGGACGCTTTGTCAAAGCTGGTGAAGCTTATGATTATGATCCATTGATCCAAACCAGAAGCTACTGAGAGTACAATTTTTAACCATGCTTTGTAAAAGGAAAGAATCACTCTCAATGTCAAAAAATCCGTACTATCTCACCTAAACAATGGATGAAACTAATGCATATTTCCTGTGGAATAACAAAGTGTATGATTGTATCTCAGGGGCCTTGGTTTTCATCAGGAGAAAATGGTGGATATGAAATGCTGGGTTCCAATGTTTTACCAAGAAAGTTCAGGAGCAGAATTTTGATCCTCCATCACACTACAAAAGGATTGATGGATTGTGACAACATCCAAAAAAGACCGCGCCACCACCCTTGACTTTAGGCTATGGGGTTTTTGTTTCCTTCTGTCTTTGTGCAGAAACTCTCTAGGAAAGGATAACCTTATTGGTTTTTTCCAGCCATAATACCGTAATAATTAGTATTTCTTGTATTCCTTGCTCTGGTCACCTCTATAAATGCCGTTGCCATGGCATGGTGGGTGGGTGGCTGTTCTCTCACATTTGCCAGGTCAACCAAAAAGCTAGCACTTGTAATGCTCTCATCTCTTTTTTAATTTCCCATGTACAGCGTAGGATCTTTATGTTCGCCTAAGTTAGTTTGGTATCTGCTCAAACAACAGTTGATGAGACCAAAAAAATCAAAAAAAAAAAAAAGAAAGTGTACATTTCGTGAACATGTATATCACGGGATTATATATATGCTTTTGAGAGGAGATAGTCTAGTGGTTTCACATCAGTGTAAGAATTTACTTATTTTGAGTTGCCATGAAAAAGACTGAAGATGGTTTACTTCTCTTGTATATTGTATTTTTGTTCTAATCTTGTGAGATGGTCGACATATTTTTATGCAGAAATGCTTGTTATGCTTGTTATTCTTGTGCACCAGTATCTATGGTTGTTTTGGTGCTGACCTCTAGCTGGACCTTGTATTGGTGAAATTTATGATGTTTATGTCCATGAACCCATGTCTCGCCCTTCTTTCACTCTCTGAAAAGTCGAGCATATAAGCTTCAGTTTCTTATCAAAATGAACTGCTAAATTCAATCCACTAGTTCCCAATATCAGTCAGCATCCATTATGGTAAAAAGAAATTTCGTGGAAAAAGAACCATATATTGGCATAAATAATAAGCATTAATTCTTGTGAGCATTGATAAACAAATACTGCATTACAAAGATAACTTCCTTCCCATGCAGTAATAACACAACCACGACATTTCAATGTAATTAAGCTAGTAGAAAGTTTGCCTGACAAAGAATCCCATGTATATCTTTTCCTACTGAGCTCCAAAATATTAATCATCATCAGAACTGCTATCTTCTGGCATCCTTCCTACATCGTCGTCTGCTACAGTTGTTTCCTGCAAGCACGAAAACGTCACTTGGAGAAATAAAGACTTACAAATGTATCTGAAAAGATAAGAGAGAGAGAGAGCAACTGGTGCAACATTTAAACAAGATACAGAAAAATTTCTTACCGGCACCTTATCCCGGTCCTTCAACTTGGAATTCGTCAACATGTAATTATCACGCAATGGCGCCCAGGCAGGCCCTTCTGCCTCCGTCTGGGCTGTAGATGTATGACCCTGCAAATTACAAAACCAAACAATCAATTCAAATTTGCAATCGGATGTATGTTACGTTGGGAGTGACTGCTTCCATCATTTAGGTTCAGTATGAAGCTGACCCTATGTATAAAAATAAAAAGTAGATGACAAAAGAGATATTCAGGAAAGTCTACCAGATCCAAACCAAACACCCACCCCCCCAAAAAAAGGAGAACTTAACGAAATCCACAGATTAAACGTGTTATATAAACTGACATAAATGCAAGAAACTCAATAAAAATAAAAAATAAAAGAAAAGGAAAAAGAAATGGACTACCTTAGTGGGAGCATCGGCTGCTTGCTTTGATGTCTTGCCCAACTCTGAATAGAAGGTTTCTTTCCTCCGCTTCCTTATTGCTGGCAATATTCAAAGATACTTAGAATCACTTTAGGGAGCTAGTATTAGCGACAAGTGTGGATCAATTCAACGATTACATAATGAGGCTTAAACATTGGACCACAGAATAAGTTCGTACTTAATTTCTGAAGTCAACTATGGCAATCAACATCAACAAAACATTGTCTTGTGAGCAGCCTCACCCAACAAAATTAAAAAGGGAAGAAAAATGTAATTATCAAATTGTAGTAAAAAAAATGTAATGACCAAACTTTTTTTTTGATAAGTAAAATGTAATGACCAAACTTTTTTGGATAAGTAATGACCAAACTTGAACCTCTATAACCACGGTGTTCTTTCTTTTTCTTTTTTCCTGTTTTTGGTAAATGAGATAATTTTAAGCAAATGAAACAAGTTTCATTAGCAATAAAATTGCTGACTCACTTGAGTACCCACATGACAACAATGCCATTCCTGCTTTTGTGTAAAAACCACATGGGCTGCACAAGGAGGAGGAGAAAAAGAAAGACCAGACAGCAACTCCTTTAAATTCATTGGAGGCCCATCAAACTTTGGGTTATTCAACTAGAGTAGGACTTGTCCTTATTTTATAGTCAGAATTTTGTTTTGTTGTATATAATAGTGTATATGGTACTGCATGCATACAAGGCACTTCTTAGCATAGGAAAAAAGAGGAAGAAAAAGAAGATGGATATGAGGATGGAATGACAGCTTTCAACAGCAACAACACATGCATCTTTCTTTGATGTCAGGTCACAGGTAACACTTGGGCACTGTGACCAAAGCCGTTAGAGCTTAGATGTAAAATTAGATGTTTATGGATTGACAAGAGAACTTGACATGGTGATTGAAACTTTTGGAGATGTTGATACTAATGGGAATTTGTGAGCACCAGTCATATTTGTAGTTCACATCAAGGCTTTTGTGGGCAGTCAGGAGACGAGAAAATAGAAAATGTCCAGAAAAAAAGAAGTTAAAATCTTTTACTTGGAAGTTCAAAAGAGATGTACTTATGTGTATGCAAACGTTTAACGAAAATATAAAAGCACTAGTTTCAATCTAAGAACACCCTATGCACATATGCAGGTATAACTTGACATGCCTACATGACTCTGTAATACTTGATAAATTGCACTAACAATGAGAGTAATCCCAGAAGATGGATATGAAATATGGTAAGGCAAAGAATAAGAGGATCTCAAATTGTAGCTGCATCATCTTTCTGCATACCTTTGGCATCTTTAGACCTCGATGGATTTAAACCTTTCTGAGCATTTTGTGCCTTGTTGACCTGCACAAGATATGAAGATATCAAGCACAGAAGTTTAGGTCTGAATGTGACAGCAATAGAAATAATCTAACCAAAAAAAAAAAAAATTGAAAAAAAAAGGGTTAAATCTTCATGGAGAAGTTACAGCATTAAACAACTTGACCACTGAAACTCCAGCAACGCACATGGTAAATGTGAACCAAGTTAGCATTATTATAAAGTAGGCAAAACAATCTGATAAAACCAATGCCTTCGTGACATAAATCTCAAGTAACAAACATAAACGCATTACCTCCTTTTGTAGCAACGCCGATTAAAAATTTTTCATGCGAATCCAAATAATTAGCAGGTTTCACATGCCCCCTTTCTCCCACCTATATCATATCAATGAAAAGTACAAAACTCAGAAGCAACCAATCATATAATTATATTATAGGGAAAAATTAATGATTTAAATGCGCACAATGCGCACAAACACATGAAACACTTATGCTTGTCATAACAACTGGTTTTGAAATTGAATTACCAAGTGTTTTTCCTTCTTGGCCTCCCCTTTGACCTTCCGTTCAGCCTCCTCTTCTGCAAGCTTCTCTGCAATGAGCTTCCTGTCCGCTGACAAAACAGAACCCTGCAAAGCAAAAGACAAACTTTATACAAATCTCATTGTTTTAAAAAGCAACCAAACAGTTATCTTACGAGTGAATCAGTAGTCACGCTCTTCTTGATAATACTCCCGAATGCCAACTTGAATGCTCTACAGCCCTCGGCAAACTTCGTAATTCCGAGTTGAATTTCACCATCTTCTTCATCACCAGAAACCCCATTATCCACGTTCAAATTCACGTCCTCTCCTTCTTCTTCTTCTTCTTCTTCTTCCTCAGGATGTTCCTCATCTCTGATCACGGGCATAGGGTTCTTGTCAACATGATCATGATCATCACCATCATCCTCGTCCGAATTGTACTCTCGTGCCCGCTTGCGAAACAGTTTCTTCATTTTCCTGTCAATCTTCTTACCCTTGTTGCCCCGTTCAATGCCCTGTAGCATCATGGCATTAGTGGGTTTTTTCTTAGCCTTAGGGCCTTTCTTCTTCCCTATATTCCTCTTCATCGGAACCTTTGCCGGTTCTGCCACATGGGTTTCTTCAGCCATGCCCCAACTCACCGATAGTCTTTAACAGTAGGTACTCTTTAAACTTTCTCAGAGCCAATCGAAGACCTTACACCACCGATTCCAAATAAGAAGAAGATCAAAGGCAATCTAGAAATAGGGTTACCTGGTATCCGACTTGGATGCTGCAGTGGACAACGAAGGGACCGGATGTGCTTTCTACGGATAGAAAGCACAACCCTTTTTCTAATTTTTACCAAAACCCCCTCTCTACTTTCTAGTATTAGGGTTTACCAAAACCCCAATCCGATTGATTGAACTACCCTTACCCTTAGGACCTTGACCCTTGTTCCTGCTCATAATTGACTCTGTCCTGGACAGTCTGTCCTCTCATCGTCGGTCGTCCACGTCAACTAAAGGTCACGCCGGCCACAGGACAAAACGCAGGAACATACATACAACCGAAACGAGTTTGCTAGCTGTTGAGACTTGAGAGGTTGCAAATCAAAGGTTGACACGTTTGAAAGTGGGCAATGGTAAGCACGTGACTGTGCACGTGATTGCATCATGTGGTGGGCCGTCTGCCCCACTTTTCTGTCCTCTTCGAAAAACTCTCTTTTATTTTTTCTGCAGAGTGATCAGATCGAGTTCAGAACCTCCGGACTTTCTTAATTCATATATATATATATTTTTTATGACATGATTCTCTTTTATATATCATACCTATTTATAAAATCCGATATTATGTATACCGTTATAAATAAAATTTAATTTAAACCTTAAAGTAAATATTAATATATCCTCAAGAGATAAATCAGTCATTTGAGATTATGTCTAATGAAGTAGATCATATCTAACGAATCAGAGATTATTAATTCGAATCTTCATTTCTCACTTGTGTGTTTCTCGTGAGTCGAGAGGACATTTCAACTTGAATTACTGATAGCCATTATATATATGATGCTTGAAAACAAATAGGAACCATATATGCAATTGAGATGTACATGCATGTTAGTAGAGTCTAGAGACTTCGCAGAATCTAAGAGAAACATCTACACATATATATAATCTAAGAGAAACGTACTACGTTGTATCTTTCACTGTCAATCATATAATGGAGGAGAGCAAACTTTCCAAAGATGAGACAATATATATTTGTNAGTAAATATTAATATGTCATCAAGAGATAAATCAGTCATTTGAGATTATGCTTAATGAAGTAGATCATATCTAACGAATCAGAGATTATTAATTCGAATCTCTATTTCTCACTTGTGTGTTTCTCGTGAGTCGATAGGACATTTCAACTTGAATTACTGATAGCCATTATATATATGATGCTTGAAAACAAATAGGAACCATATATGCAATTGAGATGTACATGCATGTTAGTAGAGTCTAGAGACTTCGCAGAATCTAAGAGAAACATCTACACATATATATAATCTAAGAGAAACGTACTACGTTGTATCTTTCACTGTCAATCATATAATGGAGGAGAGCAAACTTTCCAAAGATGAGACAATATATATTTGTGTGTGTGTGTAGAGTTTATGAGCTCTAAAAAATCTCAAAGTGAAGTTTGAAAGTTGGATTTGTCCATACAATGTCCCTGTCATTCACCCATTTTCAATGATATAATTCAACATTGCCATTTGGTGATGATCATTAATCCATAATCAAATCAATCCATCAACTATTTAAGCAGTATTGTTGAATTAATGAATAATATTACACGTACTCTTGTTTTTTTATTTTCATTATTATTAAATTAAAATTCAATAAAGATGAATTCATAATTCAATATTAGTTTTAAAAGTCGCATAAAGATGTGTAAAAATAAGAGATAATTAATGATCCTCTCAATTTCAAATGAGAGGAGCTAGTAGTGCAAGTTGGATAATTTTGCTCCTCATTTAACACTAATCAGCTCCTCTTCATTTTATATAAAATGAAGAGGATCATATTCCAAAAATAAGTGTAAAAAAGTGAGGGTGTGAGTACTTACATGAGCTACAATAATTTTGCCTAGTGGAACATATATAGCACTACAAAAATTTTGGTGTTTGATAACTCACAAATAATGATGTTTTTTGTCCAAAAAAACATCATTATTTGTCTAGTGACTTTTTCAAAATGGCAAAAAGTGCATAGACTGAAAATTGGGTTAATGTCGTTTAAACAGTACAAATAACATTAAATGGTGTATTTTTCAACAAAACGGCACCTTTTAGAATGTATGCTGTTTGAATAGTGCACCGCAAAAAGGCAATTAATATAATGGCTTAATTAGCAATTTGTTGGTGGACGTATATACATACCACTTTGGACTAATGAAGCCAATTCCTGCTGTGACAATTTACTGTGATAGTGATGGCCGGGGGACCATGTGAAAAGCGACAAGCAATTAAGTTTAGTGACTTTTACTCGATAATTATGTGAAATCAATTCATAATTAACTAAAGGCTAATTTGCATGTGATGTGATTTAATTAATAAAACATTTTGTTCAGCATGGGATGGTTCAGTTCAGACAAAAACTTGTTTAATTATCTTGGCATGTTTCTAGAGTTGTCTAGTGTTTATTTAACAACTCCCATATACCAACCAACCAAGCAACCAACCAACCAAGGATATTTTCTTCGATCTCCATATGCACACTCAAACCAGCAAGCAACCCTAAAAGGGTACACGTATCATGAAGAAATTAAACATTTATCTTCATCTTTTTATTATTATTTTATTTTTTGTTTAATTGGAAAGGAATCTCATAGATTGTGAAGGTTGAAGGAAGAAGATGTGCATCCAAACCGATGGGGACGTGACTTTATACATTTTGCATTGCATTAACTATCTACGTTGTCCCATTTTCAAACCTCCTTTGGCGACACTCTGCCACCTGGACAATACTGCCGACCGTGACTGGAGCCCCCTCCACCCCCCCACCACCACCTCCCCCTTCTTACAATTTGTGTCGTTTTTCTAAGCCCCGTTTAAAGGACGACACGTAGTAAAGGCCATGATGCATAATTCAGGGGTTACCCACTTGTTTGCTCGTAAGATTCTTCAATCTTCATGACTATAGACAATAAACATGCTCGAGCCTCAGGCTCAGGTAGACGCATACACGTATATACTATCCAGAGGGTCCACGTTGGCATCACGACAACGTCTTTTTAATTGAACATGACATGTCTAATCAGCGAATACGTGACACTTGTCGATGAACAAGTAAGATGAAAAGGAGGTAGTAGGATGACTAGATGATGTGCACCCATTTCACAATGACATGCAGGCCAGGAAGAAGGACCAAAGACCAAACAAAACTTGTTTGTCATATCATATGAAGTTTGCCTGTTTTAATTTGGTTAGAAATCTCCCATGCATTCATACTTTGCAAACCCGACAAGATTTGTCACTTCAGGCTACCTATCTTGCTAGCTACCTCATCCCTCTAGTCTCTAGAGAGTAGAAACTATTATTTCTTGTCCCCTTGCTGCCACCTCAAATGGAATACCATTGATTTATCATCAGAATTACTCATTAAGGTAAATGCAATTTTGTCCACCAAGCACAATTTGTGTGCTTAACTATTTATTCAAAAAGCTCTTAATCCCAATATCTTAATTAGAATCAATTTCATCTAACAGTTCATTTTATCGATATTAATACGATGACAGTTTTTACTCTTTTGGCAATTTAACTCATTAATTAATATTTAATAACTTAATATTATGCAGCACTATCATACTACATATAGACAATGTTTGTGTCATTTAATGTTAGTTAATTTTTTGGTGAGCAAATAATACTTGAAATACCATTTGATTTAAACAAAGACTAGCCGGCCATATATTATCTACTTGTAGAATGTAGATCCTAGATCATCAAAAATCATATAGAAATGTTAGGTGCCTAAAAAAAGGACCCGTAAAGCAAGAAAACAATTTCATTATAATTTAAACATATTAATTTTATAAACCAAAACCAAAGACGCTCATAAATTAAGCAACCTACCTCTATAAATTGAAAATTAATAATTTGAACTTTACTGAATATATAAATAGGGATTTAGATTCAGTGCAATAAAACTGTTTAATTGAATTGTAATTGGGTAACTTTATGTGAGAGGTAATTTAAACTTTACAGGCCTGTTTCGCAAGTGTCTGAAGAAGAAAGCAGAGCAACATCATTACACGAAATCCCATTTAATTAACACAGTTAAACTGGGATTTAAGTTTACAAAAAAGGGAAAGATTAAACGAAATTAACACAGTTAAACTGGGATTTAAGATAGGGAAAAGAAGGTTTACAAGGAGGAAAGAAAAGGTGATGATATAAAGTAACCATGGTTGAAGGAAGATACGCGGCGGAAACGGCCAAAGGCTAACCAGGGTTAAGACAAACGGGTTAGTTGCTGATAATCGTGGGAGGTGGGTGGCGTCTATTATATATACGAGGGAGAAGCTGTTTGAACAAAGCAGCCATTATATGACCGTCTAAAATCCCACATACATATGCTTGTGATCCAATGAATCTTTTGTTCATAAGCTCAATTCGGTGATAGAATCTGTGTCTCATAGCTCACCTCTGTGTAAGTCTCTCTCACACTCACTTCTCTTGTAGAGTTTGCTCGTTTTCCTTTTATGGGTCCTCAAGGAATACAATGATTTGCTTGTTCGCCATTCTTTTTTCTCCTGTGTTTTTTGAATCACATGAAAAATTCTAGATCTTGTGTCATCTTGATGTATTCAAATGGAGTTTTTGAATTAGAAAATCGGTTTGTAGATTGAGATCATGTTATGTAAGGATTTCATTTTCTGTATTACTTTGTTTTCTTATATTTGATGTGGTTATGATCTCCATCTGTCTGAATTGTGCTAGATCTTGATGGAGAAGATGATTTATCAAGGCAAATTCATCTCCATTGAAAGTTCAAATCTTTTAATAGTTTGACTTCTATGACTCTTTAGGCTTTGAATTTTTATTTTTTTTTCCTTTTCAATTATCGTCAAACATGGTTTAGTTTCTCCATTTTTTTTTCTTTCAATTCTTAATAACCCTCATACTTTTGGAATATTGGGAATATAGCCCTGTTTTTACCACCCTCCTCCCATGGAAGACAGTTTACTAGGACAGAAGGCTTCTGTCTGGTGGTGAGGGGCCATTTTTTAACCATCTCATTAACATATAAAGAAATTCCTTTCCTTTTCCTTTTGTTTTTCCCCCAATCCTTTCATGGGAGACAGCTTACTAGGGAATAAGGGTGGTGGTGAGGAGCCCCTTTTAACCATCTTATTAGCCCCTAAAGAAAATTCTTTCCTTTTCTTTTTGTTTATATCATATTACAGTTCTTTGAGGGATTATGTCCCTTTTGTGGGTTTATTGCAGATCAGTTTTTATGATTCTTTCTTACTGGATGTGCATCAATTTACATGCATATCTATATTTGCCACTTTATACAGAAATATTTTTTTTAAAAAAGATCAATTTCTGTATCATCGATTATTTTTCTCTTATTGTTGTCAATAAATGATCTCTGTGGGTGAAATTTTAAGGTCTAAGCTCACTCTATTTGTTATTTTCAAAATTTTATTAATTGTTTATCATTTTCTTGTTTGTGTGGTATCCTAATCTCTCTTTTACTCATTTCGGATCAGGTATCAAGAAGGGAGTGAGGACACTTTTCCCCTGTTTCGTTCCTTTCTGAGAGATCAAAACTGACAAAACAATCTATTCCCCACTTTCTGCCTCTTCCAATTCCACCCGATTTTGTTGTTTCTAATAATCCTTTTTGAGCCGGGCTGAGCTTGAGCCTTCTGTTTTCTAAAAAAATATATTTACTTTTGCAATTCCAAATCCCCCAAAAAATTAAATTTTGATCAGAATGGGTCTCTCAAGCCTCCCAGCTCCATCTGAGGGAGTACTATGTGTAATCCTGGTAAATACTGCCCTATCCATCTCTATTGTCAAAGGCATAGTCCGAACAATCCTTCACATTGTTGGTATTCGTCTGTCATCATCATCAGCATCACCCCCATCACCAGATTCCACTCAAAATCCCCCAGAGCCGTTCGAATTCCATCTTACTTCTTCTGAGAGTTACATTGAGGAGTTCCGGAGCAGGAGCCCGGCTATTCGGTTTGATACAGTGTATAGCTGTAAACAGCCTGAAGACGAATGTTCGGTGTGCTTGACCCAGTTTGAACCTGAATCCGAGATTAACCGCTTGTCTTGTGATCATCTTTTTCACAAAGCATGCTTGGAGAAGTGGCTTGACTATTGGAACATTACATGTCCTCTCTGTAGGACTCCCTTAATGCCTGAGGAAGAAGCATCTTGCATTTGGTGAGTATTTACAAGTATGTGACATGTGAGTCAAGGGAATTCAATGTACAGCATAGTGTACAGTTACTTTTGTGAATGCATCGGCTGGGTGTAGTGTTGTTATACGCATATTATGCAGGAGTTCAGATGTGATATTTTGATGGGTCTTTGAGACCTAATTTTATTATTGTACATATTTTGATGTTTCTGGTGTTATATGCATTGCACTTTGGCTTGGGCCTTTTTGTGGAGATCTTTTTTAATTTTTTGTTGCCCTGGTGCTGTATTTGCCAGGGAATTGGGGAATCTCCTGATTGAGTAATGAACATTATGCAGAAGTAAGCGATATTCCATGTCTGGTTGCTGGCCCTCATTTATAACTAAAGAGTGTAGTAGCCAAACCGGAGAGAAATTTCGAATTCCTACAACTACCATAAAAAAAAATGGCGTGTTCTTTAGCATAGCATGTAAGATGAGGAGGGAGGATTTGTTGGTTCCATTTGGTTACATGGGAAACCCTAAATATATGCTTAAAAACCACAGGCACTATACCTGCTAATCCTGAGGTGTTTGTATGGCTATAGGGTAATTCCTTTAATCCACAAGTAGGCCCGTATCTTTATTCTACGCCTTCATTGTTGCCAAGAATATGTTCTATTTATCCGTATCTTGTTTTGGGTGTGATATATAACTATAAGAGAGAGCATAGAAAAGCTAGGAAACCCCCACAAAGCATATTGGATAAAGGGTCTAAGGGAAAGTGCCTGTTAGCCTTATTAAGCCCACGTCATTCTTACCTTTTATTGGGAACACTTTATTCCTAAAGAACAAGCTCTGCCAAAAGAGTTCAAACTCATCGAAATTGGGTCCTCAAAAAAGAAGAAACAGAAAAGAAAGGAGGGATGGGGGCGCTAATAATTAGCTTGAGAAACCGTTTGTGCGTTACTCAAGTTTGTTTCTTTTTACTTTCGAAATTTCTTTCTTTTCAATAATTAGGTCTATAAGATTGAACATAATTTTAAATAGATTCCCCGGTCAACTACTTGTTCAATTAATGGTGTGTTACATCATACCACTACTCGATAATATGTGGTTTGCATTTAACCGTATCATGTGTTAACCGGATATTCTATTATGCAAATCATAAATTTATCGTAAATAAAATTTTTTAAAAAAAAAGTAGAATAAGACATGACATTAAAGAAAATGTGGTGACCCTCCTCTCAAGGCAAGTTGACCATCCCTCACTAACCTCTATGAGGGGAGGTGGTGTGGCCGCTCCTCTCCTATGTGGGGATGCCTCGCTTCACTCTAGTCNGATTCCCCGGTCAACTACTTCTTCAATTAATGGTGTGTTACATCATACCACTAACTCGATAATATGTGGTTTGCATTTAACCGTATCATGTGTTAACCGGATATTCTATTATGCAAATCATAAATTTATCGTAAATAAATTTTTTTTTTAAAAAAAGTAGAATAAGACATGACATTAAAGAAAATGTGGTGACCCTCCTCTCAAGGCAAGTTGACCATCCCTCACTAACCTCTACGAGGGGAGGTGGTGTGGCCACTCCTCTCCTATGTGGGGATGCATCGCTTCACTCTAGTCATCTCTTTTTATTTTTAAATAAATAAATAATAGTTAGGATAAATTTATAATTTAATGATATTTATTACGTAGAACGTACCATTGACACATGACGTGTTAGACAGCAACCACGTGTCGTCGATTTAATGGTATGACTTGACACTATCAATCAATTGAATGAGAATTTAAACAAACGAATATTTGATTTTTGTTTCAATTTTAGAAGCTAGGTGAACTTGTTTGCTTGCTTTAATGGACATGAATCTTAGAAACCATGGTACACCTAATTAAAAGGGAATTAGAGTCTATTTGTTTCTTTTTTACTTACAAAATTTCTTTCTTTTCATTTTTTCTTTTCTCATTTGTTTTATGGGGTTAAGCACTTTAAACATTTTACATTAAACTTAGATAAAGAAGGAAATTCTAGATTCGTAAGCAAGTAGTAGTTTTTTAAAAAATAAAAAATTAAGATTAGTTCATGAGTTTTCTTGCAAATTTAATTTAGTTTTTAGAATTTTAATTTTGATAATTAGGTCTTTCAGATTGGACCTAAGTTTAAATAGGTTCCTCTATCAACTAATTGTTCAATGAATGGTGTGTTACATCATACCACTAGCTCCATAATATGTGACTCGCATCTAATGCATCATGTGTTAACCGGATATTCCAAGAAGCAAATTATAAATTTATCATAAATAAAAATTTTAAAAAATGTAGAATATGACAGGAAATTAAAGAAACTTTGGTGGCAATTATCAAGGTTAACCTCCTCTCAAGGCAAGTTGACCATCCCTACCTAGCCTCTACGAGAGAAGGCCGTGTGGCCAATCATCTCCTGTGAGGGGGATGCCTCCATTCACTATATATAGTCACCCCATTGTTTTGTTTTATTGTTAAAAAAGAAACAATAGCTCGGATAGATTTATAATTTAATGATATTTGTTACATGAAATGTACCATCGACACATGACGTGTTAGACAACAACCATGTGTCGTTGATTTAGTGGTATGACTTGACACTATCAATTAATTGAATGACAATTTTAACATAGGAATATTTGATTTTTTGTTTCAATGTTAGAAGCTATGTGAACTTTTTTGCCTACTTTTAATTATTGGACATGAATCTTAGAAACCATAATACTCCTAATTAAAAGGGAATTAGATTCTATTTGGACATGCGCGATTTTGCAAGACAAAATTGTGTTTTTAAATAAAATCATGGAAAGTGTTCCAATTGAGACTGCTTTTGAAACAAACAATTTACGGTTTAAGAACATAGAAAATTCACATTTTTGAATCGTAGGTAAGTGAATGTATTTTTTTAAAATGGATGGTTTTAATTTATAAAATGGTTTCCGCTGAAAATATTTAACGGTGCTTAGCCATTCCTAATTCACAATTTTACTAAATGCCAACTATTATTTTTTAAAATAAAAATTTCATTAAATAAATTTTTATTAAATATGTTTTGCAATCACTATTTTTCAAACTACACATTTTAAAACCGTCAAACTAAACCGACCATTTATGATTTTATCAATGTTTTAGGGTAGAGAAAATCATAATACCATTTCCTAATAAAAGATAGGTATCTTTGGTTAATGTCTTCTAGTCTTGAAATCAGAAAATTATCCTTCATATCGAAAACATGTTTAATTACCATTAGTTTTGAGAAAAAAGCAAAGCGATTAAGAGAACAAAAAAGTAAAAATAAAAATACACAAGCGTGGCAATTCGGCACACGTGCCAATAGAAGTAAATATTCGCACAAGCGTGGCAATTCGGCACACGTGCCAATGCCATACAAGGCGCCAAGGCAATCCTATCATCATCATCTTCTTCTTCTTCACTCTTGGCTATCCATCCCCTTTCCCCGACTCACACCACGTTCAAGGTCACGAGTCACCCTCCTCAAATGACGAAACTATCCTTCCAGCCATTCCTAATTTGCCAGCCAAGGACCAGCTCTCATGGTTCGCTGTCCATACTCCTCCACTGAAGTTCAAGCTCATGCAGGGTGGTTCAGGTTCAACTCCATGGACCTCCATAGCCTCTCCCGACGCACCACTACCTTCTCCTCCTGCTCTTCTTCTTCGCTTATCCGCTCCGAGAGCTCTCTATCTTCGTGAGTTCACGCACAACCCCACATTCATACATTCATCATATATGCGCTCCATGTATTTGTTTGAATTCGCTCAAGGGATGTGCTTTTAATTTGTCTGAATTTAATTGGGTTTCGATTACACCACACGCTCACACCCAGAGCACTCATAATTTCATCGTTTATATCAGACTATATACAACACAAGAAGACTCTCATTGCTTCAGAATTCAATTTATGCATGGTTTTATTAAAGACTTCCATCTACTCTTATCACATACTTCAAAAGCTTCAGTTTTTATTTATGGGGTGATCCTTGTGGTGTACATTGTCAAAGCCAAGTTTTTTGCTGGGTAGGCTTTAAGAGTGTGATTTGCTTAATCCAATAGGATATGGTATTATATATGATTGACATTATTCAAACATTTTCCTTTTCTTGTTTGTTTTTGGATGATTTTTTTATGAATATTTTTTGGGATGTATAATATGTATTTGAGGCAGAGCATTTGATCATATGGCCGTCATTGCATGTTAAAAGCAATGCTGCCTCCACCTGGGGAAATGATGGAAGCCTTACATATAAGAAATTCAGTCTTCGGAGTGGCATATTGTCACGATAATGTTGAAGCCATTGTTTTGTAGGGTTGCTAATAGATCTGTTTAGAAATCCTCAGTGCACCCTCCCAGTGAGGGAAAATGTATTGTGGTCTTGGATGCAACACACTTGGTATCAATAGTGCCTTCCCCTGGTTGTAGTCTGTAAATACTTATTTTCAATGCGTGAATCATTTTTTATTATTCAATAGCCGAGAGTCAACTATTTATATGGCACATATCAAGTTTCTCAAGTCATAGAATATATGTGACTAGAAATATGAGATATTCATTCATAGACACCACAAACAAGTGATGGGGTTCACTTAGGTATGATGTTTTTGTTCTCCTGTTCATTCTCACCATAAATCATCTTCAAATTAATTTGTCCTGTCAGAATGCTCAGAAATTACCGTTTGCATACAGGTCGAGCTTGTAATGAAATTGAAATATTATACGTAATCATATCAACTTAAGACTTTGACTGCTGGGCTGACACCCTTTGGAAAATCAATAATGTGTTTCTAATTGTTAATCAGGTATATATGCCACCACATACCCTTTGGAAATGCATTCAGATTCACACTTTGTATAGGGAACTATAATTCTTTCAGGAGATCCGCTATAATGACTACGAAGAAAGGTAAGTTAACTTTCCCATTCTGATTACTCTAGGATATATTTGGGTGTACTAAGTGCCACTCTTATATAGTAGAGATCATAAACTTACTTCATACCTTAATATCTTGTTTCTAGGTAGCTACTTCACTCTTAGCTGTCTCATTGTATTTATCCGTTCCTTAAAGATTAAAGTTAACTACTGTTTTATTTGATATTATGTGATTATTTGTGTTTTCCTGTTGGAATTTAGTTTTGCTTAAGTAAATCTTTTATACATTTTTCTTGCTGTTGTCAACTGACTGTAGCTTTCTTTGTAAGCCAGCATTTCAATGGAGGACCTTTATCTGAAGATAATGTGAACATATGATTATACTTGCTTCTACTTACCAACTCAAATGTGGTTGTCTATAATCAGAAATAACATGAAAAATGTGGTGAACATATAATTATATACTGTACCAAAAAAATATAATATCCATTAGTTTCCCCCAGTTTGTTGTGACCTGTCAGAGGTCTGAACAAAGTAGTACTTTAAGTTGACATTTCTATTAACTTATCATTGTTGATGTGAAATTCAGTTACCAATTGTGAGAGAAAGCCTCTTTCTGTCTCTGCTCCTACTTGATTCTAATGGACAGACATATTTTTCTTCATAGGTGTATTAATGTTTTGCACCATCATTTGAGGAAGTACTTTCTTATAGTTTTGAATGGCTGATGGATCTAGCATATTCTGATTTCTCAGGCAAGTCAAGCACTACTTTGAAAGAATTATGGCGCATAGTTTGGACTATAGAAGCCGATTTGACAGCTGGTCAGCTTCTGTACATAACTGGGGATCCTGATGTATTAGGCTGCTGGGATCCAGAGATGGCTATACTTATGTCTCCAACTGAACATACAAACTTATGGAAGGCTGAAGTCAAGGTAATTTCACCTGGCTGTGATAAGTGGTAGTAATGTACCTTATACATGTGTATATCATAATGGGAAGTTGAGTACCGTAAAATATCTGCCTGATGTGGTTGAGTCTGTCTGTTGTGACACCACTTCGTTGAACTAGAATAGATACGGTAAGGTAACTAAGTTTACCAAGGCAGATCTAGGAGAAGCCTGTTAATGCTCTAGGTTATAACTTTTTGACTTCTCTCTCTCTCTCTCTCTCTCTCTCCCCCTTAGCCTGAGATTGGTGGTTTTTATCTGTTTCCCCTGAAATGAGAAAGAACAATGTAGTTCCCCAGTTGTTTCTTTTGATTTCTACAGAGATTGCCTTAGAAGAAACTTCCTTATTATGAAAAGTAAGTAGTTGAAAACAAAATATTACTCTTCTCATAAAACTAGTGAGAGACACCCTAAGCTTTATCTGCTTTCAGTTTCATAATTGTATTTATTGCAATTGCCCCTAGTCACCCTTTTGTGCTTGGCAGATGGCTTATGGTGGAAATTTCAAGTATAATTATTTTATAAAAGAAGAAACATGGCCTTCATGTGACATCATTTGGAGACCTGGGCCTGAATTTTCTATATCAGTACCTCTACCTGTTCAACAAGACAAAAGAATTATGGTGAGGGACTCATGGATGAGGTTTGATACCAAAAAGCCTCCAGCTCAAGTATGGGATTCATGGATAGAGGAGACATATCTTCCCATACAATCTTTAATATCAGCTCCAGCCAGAGGTAATTTCTCCACCTGCGTACACTTGTACATGCAACGTTTTCCCTTATAATGTTTCTGAACACTCAAATGCTTCCAGTGGTTTGACAGATGAAGATGAGATAGTGAAAATCCTTGAAAGAGACTCAATAGAATCAAAGCCGTTCATACATGATTCCACAGTCAAGGATATATTGTACTCAAGGGAGGATACCACTAGTGTCACTCATAATGGCTCAAATTCTGACAGGGTTTTCACTGAAAAAGATCAGCCAGTTGAGGAGCCCTGGTTACTATCATCACCTCTCCTTTTTCCTATTTCCAAGGATAAGATGGGGTCTGATGTGTCCAAAAGTAATGACACCTTAGAAGATGAGGTTATTGAGATGGAAGATAAAGGAAATTTGTTGCCTGAAGAAGGGAACAGCCTCATTTCAGAGGAACACATTCCTACTGTTATTCTGATTAATTCTTCAATATGTACCATGCAAAGGATTGCTGTACTGGAAGACGGTAAATTAGTGGAGTTATTACTAGAACCGGTTAAAACTAATGTGCAGTGTGACAGTGTGTATCTAGGGGTGGTCACAAAACTTGTTCCCCATATGGGAGGTGCTTTTGTAAATATTGGAAATTCTAGACACTCTCTTATGGACATCAAGCAAAACAGGGAACCCTTTATATTCCCTCCATTTCGTCGAAGGACAAAGAAACGAGAAATCAATGGTTCAGTTATTGGATCACTTGAAAAGCATCCAACTGCCATTGACAATGTGTGCACATCTCATGATAGAGTAGTCATTGCTGATAATACAGAAGTTGACTCTCGGGATGATCCTGTACAATCTATGCACAATGACTATGAAGAACATGAAGTTGAGGATGATTTCAATATTTCAGAAGTTCTTGAGGAAAATGTAAATGGTGGTATACTCGATTATGATGAAGCGGAAGCTGATTTTGAGGACTGTTTAGATCGAAGTGAACATCACCTAGAAGGTGAAACTATTAACCATTCCCTTCCTGTTGACATAAATGGCTCAAATGATTCTCAAATGTCTCATCTCCAACATATGAAGGATTCTAGGCAAACGTTCAATAATGACAACAAGTGGGCCCAAGTTCGAAAGGGCACCAAAATTGTTGTACAAGTTGTCAAAGAGGGACTGGGTACAAAAGGTCCAACACTAACCGCTTATCCAAAATTAAGAAGCAGATTCTGGGTATGATTATCTCGAGAATTCTTTTATTGTCATATATTCAACCATTAGTTTGTGTTTAATCTGAATAAACTCTCATGGCTTGCAGATACTGATTACTTGTTGTGATAGAATTGGCATTTCAAAAAAAATTTCGGGTGTCGAGCGTACACGCTTGAAAGTCATTGCAAAAACTTTGCAACCTCAGGGTTTTGGTCTGACAGTAAGGACTGTTGCCACTGGTCATTCTTTAGAGGAATTGCACAAGGACTTGGATGGTTTGCTTTCAACTTGGAAAAATATAATGGAACATGCCAAATCTGCAGCTCTTGCAGCAGATGAAGGTGTTGAGGGTGCCATTCCCGTTATTCTCCATAGGGCAATGGGTCAAACACTCTCTGTTGTTCAGGATTATTTTAATGATCAGGTGAGTACCTGTCTCTGTCTAACTCCTGATTCTCCTATTATCTATGCGATTTTTATTGCTTTATTGCTACTTGATAACCTAACAATCTCATTCCCTAGTTGTATTCTTTATTATGACTTACATTCAGGTTCAGCGAATGGTAGTTGACTCGCCAAGGACATATCATGAGGTATGACATCAGCAGAATACCAGAGAGGACTATCTTACTGGATAAGGATCCATGTCTGTGTGTCTTCCTGATTTAGGTTTTTCATTAGTTTCCTTTCTATCAAGTCTTGAGTGAGGAGGGTAGGATTATTGCCTTTAGTAGTACATAAACTTGTATACATGGGGTTGGTCCACAGTCCCATATATGACAGAATTGGTTGTTTGAGCTGAATATTCAAAATGAACTTATATGGGTGTATATCTGGCAGCAGTTATGACACGTTTTTCTAGTAGATAGCCTGTCAAATGGGGATGAGTAAAGAATTTTTCTACTTAATACTTTCTTTTTCTGTAACTGCTGTGGTATAGTCCCTTGCTCCCTGCAGATTTAATTTAGATTTCTTGAGATCTCGTCTTTACTTTTCTCCTATGAACATAACCATTGTCAACCTTTGCTTTGTCATTTTCCAGGTTACCAATTATCTTCAGGAAATTGCCCCTGATCTTTGTGATCGAGTTGAGTTATACGATAAAAGAATTCCTCTTTTTAGTGAATTTAACATTGAAGAAGAGATCAACAATATCCTAAGTAAAAGGTGAGGTTCAGTATTGCTCATGTTGTCAATTTCCACGTTACCTAGCATAGAGGTTGCATAAAGAAGCTTTTTGTTCATTGGTCTATGTGTTTTGATTACTATGTTGGTGAATCATCAATTCAATGGGCTTAAGCTGTTAAGAAGTGAGTCAACAATATATATTGTGCAGTACCCCACATTAGCACACTCAATACACCTTTATGCATTGACCTAGGTTTTTGAAACAAATTTTGGACTTGTAGAAATAATTATGGTGAAGCCTCCAAGAACAAAATATGGCATTAAGGGCAAGGAAATTCAACTTTATTGATATTTCAGCCCATCACAAAAGACGATCTAATGAACTACTTTTTGGTTGGTTTCACACATCTGTTAGCACATCCCTCAATAAATTTGTTCCTTGAAGTTGAAAACAGATGATATTTAATTTTTTGCACTAGCTCCCTAGTGTTGAAAGTATGGTTGAAGAATCAGCACATCACCAAAGGGAGGGGCTCCACCCGTCATGGTCCTTTTAAATAACTGATATCCTTCACCTTTTTCTTCAACTGTAAAATGTTTGTAATATAGCTACGAATAACTTCATTTCTGGAAAACTTTATATTTATTACCATTTTGTTCATGTTGATAGCAACTCTTGCCTGTGTCAGGGTTCCACTTGCTAATGGAGGTTCTCTTGTGATTGAACAAACTGAGGCATTGGTGTCTATCGATGTTAATGGGGGACATGGGGTTTTTGGTCATGGGACTTCGCAGGAGAAGGCTATTCTAGATGTCAACCTTGCAGCTGCAAAACAAGTATGCTCGCTGCCGAGTTCTTATCACCACTTTGTATGCATGGGCGACTTAGTTCATAATCCAAGTCTATATTTCTTGCCACCTAAAGAGTATATTAATCTGTTATTACTTTTTTCGTTTCTTCCATTCAAAGTTAATATATTTAAACTATATTAGGCCATTGCTTTTCCCATAGCGTTTATATCTTGCAATGTCTTTGCTAAAACTGTACTTGTTGTATTTCGTAAGTCAATTCCCTTGATACAAACACAATTAAGCAACTCGATATTTAGTTTAGAAAAGTAAACCTTGCAATTAATAGATAGGTTAAGATATGAAGGCAAAAAGCCATCTAATGGTAAATATTGGAGCCTTACTCCAGAAGTATATGTGTAGGACTATTTTATCATCCATCATCTTGCCATGGTGTATATTATTTTGAGGTTGCTGCATTGACACTTGACACAGAAGATCTTTTTTTGGCTGTTACATTTATCTTTTCATCAATTGCTATTGATTTTTCTTCCAAAGGTTTTTAATGGAGTATCTGATTATGCCATCTAATCCACTAGAGCTATACGCAACCTGTTTGAAAGAAAATAACATGTTTTCAGATTGCAAGGGAGTTACGGCTGAGGGATATTGGTGGCATTATCGTTGTGGATTTCATTGATATGACAGATGACTGTAAGTTTAAATCTCTCTCTCTCTCGCCTGTGCTCATGGGGCCCATGGGGGCTGGTTGGTATACAATATTTATTTGTAGAAAGTTTTAGGATCAATAATAATTCAAGTTTGTTCTTGGCTGTATAAGTTTCTCTATATTAGGAGCAATTGCCTAAGACTTCTTTTTTCTTTTGTTCTCCACCATCATACTAAATAGCAGTGTTGCAGATATGTTTGTCTATTTATTAGCGGATTATGAAAAGAGAGGCTACTTCTAGCTTTTCTCTTATTCTAAAATGAGAGAAGTTATATAACTGCCTTTATTTTGATACTACTGTTATCTATCCCTATATCAATTTACAATTACCAAAACCCACCCGTAGAATTTTAATATATCATGCTTTGTAAACTGAGTTAGGCTTAACTGTATCAAAATGGACTATATAATCTGCCCAGTAAAGTTTGGTGGAATTTGTAATACAAATTTGTAGCATTCACTTGAGCTTGGCACCTGCATCACATGCTTGCCAGGAACTTCTTTCTTAATAGATGTAGGAACAAAGGAGATTTCACAGTTGCCTATTCTTCATTATAGAGAACTTCAAGACTCGTTGTATCACCTCATGTTCCTTTTCCAGAAAGGTTTTGCTGACATGAACAAATTGACTCTTTTGTGTTAAAAGCAAATTATTATTATTATTTTTTTGATGTCGGGGAACCTCTTCAAGGCAGGGCCCTTCAGACCCACCCCTGCAGAGTAAACCCAGGTCCCGTGCACCGCACCCTCAGAAGTTTTCCTACACAGAACTGGTTAAATCGCTGGCTTTTCATCAGAGGGTGTGGCGCTAAGAGATTGTTTGCACCCATGAGGCGTTAAAAGCAAATTATAGCAGTGCGCAAGGGAGGAATTGATTAGTTAAGAGTTGAGAGAGGCTTTCTTAATTACCTCTTATATGAAATTGTTTATCATTTTTTATTTAAGAAATCACCACGCCAAAAAATATACTAGGCTTGCTGTGATTGTCATTTAAAGTGTGTAGCTTTTTATCCATTTATTATCAAGCATTATCTTATCTTTCAGCAAATAAGAGATTGGTATATGAAGAAGTTAAGAAGGCTGTAGAGAGAGACAGGTCAATGGTGAAAGTCTCTGAATTATCTAGGCATGGGCTTATGGAAATAACAAGAAAGAGGGTACGTTCCTTGATTTTAAAGGCTATATTCTCTTATCTTCAAATTAGCAGGAATCTTAAGAACCAACATGAAAATGGCTGGGCAAAGATGTACAATGATTGTTGCAAGTGTGAAAGCCTTTGCGCGTTAGCACATCTGTTTTCTTGTTGCATCTGTTTTCTCAGTATTGTCCCAACTATTTGGGATTGGCTAAAATGTAACATGAAAGGACAAACATATAATCATTTATATCTAATTTACAGGCAAGATATTCATTTGAGAAGTTTGACACAGTACTAGATAAGTTAAATTGATATCTCTTTTTACATCTAATGAATGGTGGCTCGATGTTGAACAGGTTCGACCTAGTGTGACATTTATGATTAGTGAGCCATGCGCATGCTGTCATGCTACTGGGAGAGTTGAAGCTTTAGAAACCTCCTTTTCGAAAATTGAACAAGAAATTTGTCAGTTGCTAGTAAGTTTTATAGTATCAAAAGTTTTTATTTGTATTAATTTTTTTTTTTCTACCTTATCTACTCTATTAAGATGAAACATAGACAATCTTGTGAAGATTTAGAGTATGCTAGTGGGGATAATACAACACATTAGTATTGTGCCATTAGAAGAATAAAAACAGCCATTAGAAGGCAACCGTTTTTTTCAAGTGAAAATTGCATACAAGGGTGGGTTTTAGAATCTCTCAAACCTATTAATTCATCATAATTTACTCCTATATCTCTCATGCATCTCTAAAAATAGTAACATTTCTTGGGTTCCACTGGGTTGCTTTGCTGTTATTACATTGTATACATTGTCTTTTCAGGCTATGATGGACCAGGAAGCCAATCCTGAAAACCCCAAGTCCTGGCCAAAATTTATTTTGAGGGTTGACCATCACATGTGCAACTATTTAACTTCTGGGAAAAGGACAAGGCTTGCAATCTTGAGTAGTTCGCTCAAAGTTTGGATTCTTATAAAGGTATGCCTCATCAGCAAGTACATTTTGTTAATATCTGGAAATTCCATATAATTTTCACCATAGTTAGAACTTAGAATCCTACAATCCCAAAAATAAACAAATGTGACAAATATGGTGTGTGTGTGTGTGAGAGGGATTATGGAGAAGAGCCCTAGTAGTTTCATGATAAGGGGAAAGGGATTATGGAGTACGATGTTGATTACACGGTTGTTGGTGGTGCTCTACCACAACAACAAGCTCTTTTCCCCTATCTAAGAAACCACTAGTGGTCAGTTGCAAAAGCTTACTTTTATGCCTGGGCCACCGAGTGTGTGTTCCGTTGACTTCTTTGTTGATGGGGATGCTCTTGCTGAATGTTCACCTATGAAGGATAGAAAGCTAGTTCTTGGAGCTGAACCACCTGTTGAGGGTATTGTTTTGAGTCTGGGTGGTTGTGAATTAGTCAAAGATTCATCACGGTTGGATAATGAGTTGGGTTTGTTAATTAAGGTTTGCATAGTCAGTTGCCTTTGGAAAGATCTTCACCATGGACAACCTAAGGAAATGACATATTATTGCGGTTAAATGGTGTTGCATGTGTGAGAAGAATAAGGAGTTGGTAGATCTTCTACTCCATTTTAAGATTGCAAGTGCTCTTTGGAATACTATTTTCAGCAATGTAGGGCTGGTTTGGGTTATGCCTAAAAGGATGGTAGATCTCTTTGCCTGTTGGAGAGTGCCAGGGGCTAGGTTTTAGCTTGGTGCAATTTGGAAGATGATTATGCCCTGCCTCACATGTTATCTATGAACAAAGAAATGATCATAGCTTTGAGAACCACGAGAGGACCTTAGTAGTAGGATTAAAGATTTTAAAACTCTTTCTTTGGGTTGCTGCCTCAGATTGTAGTTTATTGTATTTTCGCTTTTTTAGATCTCTTCTCCACTACTTATTAGGCTTTTTTCTTGTATACTTCATGTGTACTTGGATTGTGATTTTGCGCTTTTTAATGAATTTGCGATTACTTATAGACCTATCCTAATTGCTAAACCAATCCATGATTTAGCAACCATCAAATTAATTTGGAACTACTGACATGTTAACTGTAAAACAGCGTGCGTGAGTTAACCATCCCTAGTTCAAAGGGAAGGGGGGGGGGGGGGGGTTTGGTCGGGAGGGATGGGGCGTGTGTGGTTTTCAACAGCTGTTCTTAGGCATCGCAAAGTTTAACAAAAATTTGTTTGTTAGCTACAGGGTTTGCCATTACCAGCCCACCTACCATTTTATTGATATGTAAGGATTATATCCATGGAAAGTTTTGCCAACTACTCTCATTTGACCCTATAGGGGTGGTTGGTAAACGTGTATATTTCCATATTTTGCAATGTTAATCATTCATTGACGAAACTGTAATCCGTCAGGTTGCTAGAGGTTTCACCAGGGGTGGCTTCGAACTGAAACCTTTAGCGGACGAAAAGGCAAACAAAAACCAGCATCAAGCTGCCATTTCTATGCTACGGCCAACGGAGACCACGACTAACAATCCCGGCAAAAAAGTAACCCTAATTCCAGTCAAAAGATGGAGGACCAATGGGAAATGAAAATTTGCCAGACAGCAGGCATAATGTCATTTTTGTTAGGAAATTAGGGAAGAGATAAGGATAGCTTTTCTTGTTCTGTAAGCTTTTTGGGTCATACAGTGCCCACCCACTTTGCACTTGAGAAGGTTCACAATGTATTGTTGCTGGGGCGAGGAGTTTTGTTCTTGTTCTTGAGAGCAAATGTCTAAAAATAATTAACATTTGCAGCAATTAGCAATTCGAGAAGGGAATTCTGTTACCATATTGTGTTCTTTATTGGCTAACAGATAATTACTTTCCTGTCTCAAACCAAGCACGTATCTCCAGCATTGTGGTAAATTTGATTGAATATCTTGGACTGTAAATGTAGCCTCTTACCCATCTTAGAGTAATTCTACATACCATCATTTTATCTCTTCAAAGTTAATATGGTTTTTAAAATCATCATTAGATCAAAATTTAATAATAATTTATTTCAAATTTAATAATAATTTTAAAAGTTACATCAACTTTAAGAGAATAAAAGGATGGTACGTAGCATTACTCTCGATCTTATCTTATGTATCTCCCGTTTCGAAAAAAAAACATGATCATAAAAATTCAATGAACTTAAAAAAAAAGAAAAAAGGAAATGAAGAATGATAACTTGAGATTCCCAGACCATGCTACTTAAAACCATCAGGAAGCGAAGATTAGAGTAAGAGCATTACTAAAAAAATTCTCTTTATTTTAGTTAAAAATCACATTTTAAAATAAAAATAAAAATAGCTTCTCACTTTTTTTTCTTTTTTTTTTTTTTTATAAGTAATGTTGTATGTNAAAAAAAAAAAAAAAAAAAAAAAACCAGAGCTCACACGGAGCACCCACAAACGATCCCAGCAGACCCTCCCAAAGAGCCTACAACCCAAAAAACATGCCCTACAACCCAACAGAAAGACCTAGAATCCAAAGAAACAAGCCCTATTTCCCAAAAGCCTTGATTACCACCTGCATCTGCTCCGATTGCATGAACTCAAAACCCTCAACCGCACCAGGGGGGATGGCAACCTTATTTAACTGACACGCCTCCTCTTCCACGCCTGTCAAATACGCCAAGTTCGCCTCATCATGCTTAACTTGATCCCTCAGCCACTCAAGCAGCCACCACTGCGGAAGGGTCAAACTGTTTTCCATAGGTATGTTGGGATCAGGCCCCTGCAAACAAGAAACCGAGTCTAGAAACATCTCAAGGAAAACACGATTGCAATCCTCCCTCTGCTCATCGGAAAGACCACCAACCGGACCCGGTTCCAGATTTGCAGGAGCTTCCCACTTTTTTAAAAGCACATACATCTCTGTTGAGTGAGTTAAAGTAGTTTGCTGGATATAACCATATTTTTACCCAAATTTGCATGTTATTTTGGCCAGTCGGGCGTGAATGCTCTAATAATCACAAATATGCATAATGAAGCATGCTGTAAGAATAGAGGTAATGATCGAAATGCCAAAAGTAAACATAGAATGATGTAGATTCATGACCGTCAAGAGCAAAATTATCCTTCAAAAGGCAATCTGAGGATCATATTCCATCCTGACAAAGTGTCCATATGAAACATTCATAGTTGCTTTTTTTTAGAGGTACAAAACTCATGATTATGCAACTCAATGCTAAAACTAAGAATTAAAAGCTTACAATTTCTCAAATGAAACACAGGATAGCTAAAAGTAACGTGGATATTTCCAGATGTAGGAAGCACCAAATTTCAGACTTGATATATGGTGATTAGCTGGCCGAAGCAGTGCAGGTGTTGATACCATCCTTGCAATCGTTGGTGAGATCATTGAAAGTTTCGATCTGCTTCTTTCCTCTCAAGAACACTTCTGTATCAACCGACACCCTCATGTAACCATCAAATTCAACTGAATTGCCATTGTTAAGTTTCTTCATCTCTGAGTGCCACTCACTATTCTCATCCCAAAGATCCTTGTACTCATCAAGGAAATGAGTGGAATACTTGTCCTTCAAAGGGTCAAAGAAGGACTTATCAGGCTCATTTGTTGCAATATAAAGGTTCCTCCCATCTTCAATCTTGTCCCTCAGGGTTGAGAGAAGTGCATCAGGTGAAGTATCTGTAGCAAGATTCGGCCACAACTCTCTGTTCCTTGCCTTCTCCCCTCTCACAATATGAACAGAATCATAATCCCAATTCAACCTCGATGCAATAGCTGACACTATATCCATCAACCGTCTTGATTTCCATATCAAATGCCATGGTCGTTGAACAACGGACTCCGTCTCTCCTTCACAGACCCTATACCAGTAGTTATCCGGCTCCACAGACCCAAACTTTCTCATAATCAAAGCATCTTTCATTTCTGAGAGTTTCATGGGTGTGACCCTAAAATCCTCCACAAGATAGAGATTTAATCCATCTTTTTTCTGCCATTGTTTCCAATCCGACCAAAACTGATCCTGGTCCAACACAGATGCCGACTCTCTCAAATGCTCAAAGTCAAAGTAAAACCTAAAATCTTTCCCTTCCTCATTCTGATTCGATGAACTGTAAATTGAAGATAAACATATACTCAGATCCATAACCAATGTTCGGTTCAAGTACTGAGCTTCACCCAACGCACACAAGAAACTCCACAAGTAATGGTTCATGCTCTTGCATCTATCTCCACCACCCGTATAAAGCAGGTACTTCCCACGGCTAAATGAACCTTCAGACTCAACGACAGGAAGGGAATCATTCACAGCCTCCCCAACAACAGGCAACGAAATAACCTGTTCTTGCTTCCCTCGTGGCTTCTCAAACCCGGGTTTCTGATTCTTCTTCCTCTTCCTTGCATTCACACCCGTGTGGTAATCCCCAATCCCAACCACACTAAGGGTACAATTCTCGGACCTTGAAATCACAAACCTCCTATAATCCTTATAAAAGGCAGCAGTCTTCCCATCCTTAGGCCTAAACCGCCATGCCATATCACAGGTGGTATCATTAGACCCAGGAACTGGTTTCCCAAACCTGTAAAAATGAATATCCTTAAACTGTTCTATAGTGGCCCTCATCATCATATGGAACACCTCAGGGTCCCTGCAATCTACCGGGCTATTCATACTGTTTTCACATGAGGTCACTTCGTTTTCAATGGTGGTACCTACACCAGGGTCTACAGTTTGAGTTATCCTTTCGACATCTGTTAGGTTGATAAACGTGTCGAATGCGGTTTGGTTTGCGGCCATGAAATCCTCACCGGTCTTCACAACCGTGTTATCAGACTTAAAAGTGGCATTGGAGTTGGATGTAAGAAATGTGGTGATCTTGGTTGATGGGTGAAACAAAGGGTCTTCGGGTTCATAAGTGGCGGCAATAATCGTAAAAATTAATACACCAAGCACAAACATAGTGAAGCAAAGATTTCCAATCAATGCCAGGGCATTCTGGCCCAAATTCTCCGGCCGGAAGCTTCCGGCTCTCGATAGCGAGGACCGACCCAACATTTTTTAGAACCAGAAGAAGCCTCTTCAACAATCAACCAATCTATTATGCTATATAACAGAAAAAAAAAAAAAATACCCAGATAAATTATCAGCACCAGAAACTTCTACAATCACTCAAATCTACATAAGATAAAGAAACAAGAATACCCAGAAAGCTAAAATGCCAAAATATGAACAAACAGTCGAAGAATGAAAGATTTAAGAAAAAAAAAGAGTTTTAGGTGAGGGGACGAAGAAATGTCAGATCTTGAGAGTAATGTTTGGAAGATGAAAATGACATACAGATGGATTTTTGGAGATCTATGAAGGAATGTGGAAAGATAATAATAGAAGCAGATTAGTTACCTAAAATGACTATGACCAGTGAAATTAATGAAAACCCAAAGCTATTTTAGTTTCTTACCTTTTCCAGATGAAGATCACGCAAATACAGCACAAGAATTCATTCCTCTGTCTCTCTCTCAAAGTCGAGTATCTGTCTTTGAGGGTGAGTGCGGGTAAGGTTGAGCTGATAGGGAGCTGCTGATTTCTCAGAAGTCTATATGCGATTTGCAGTAATGATTATTATATTAGTAATGAGAAGGAAGTCCTAGGGGAGGTACAGTGGGCGAACCCATTAGGATGCTTCCACGTGGACAGATTAGTTACGTGGAAGCAGGAAGTAACGTTGGCTTACTGTGCACCATTGGACCGCGGTGCTATTTTAAAGGGACCACAAGGCTGTCAACACCGACAGTGGCAAGCTTGTAATTAGGTTTAGATCTCACATTTTTGTTTATTTGAGAATCTTGTTTAAGGGGAGCCATGATGTTGCCAAATGCGAAGGGAAGCCTCAACAAGTCAAAAGGGGCAATGAATCTGAGATGTACATTATTTACTCCAACAGTTATTTTATTGTTGTGTTGTATTTAATTGTGTATATAACCTTACGTGATAATGCGAATATTGTCCAAGGAAGGATATTTAATAGTATAAATAATGTTGTATGATAAATATATATTTAAAAAGTTAGATGTAACCATGATAAAATGACTATCCGATCTATGTCCATTCATAAATGGGTAGGGACACATACATTTGTATCATTCAAAAGTTCACACACGATAGTCTAATTTTTTCGAATGATTTTTTCTTTTCTTTAGATCTTGGACACATGAAACTTTCCCAGGTGAAAATGCACCACACAATTTGCTCAAGGGATTAGCCTATTAGGAAATATCCCACTTTCCATTCTGTGAAGATATGGCCTTTAGCAACTAGCTAGGGAATGGATTCAAAGCTGCCATGAGGACCACTAGCAAGTCTTCACAATTTTGCTCAAAGAAGTACACCATATTGAGTGCAGCCTCTCCCACCTTTGTGACCAAAAGAAACGTACATGTAATATGGCACAGAGTGATTTCTATATATATATATATACATGATCAAAGTCGAGATATACAACATACCCAAGATGTCACCCCTGAGAAAACCAACTCCGGTAAAATCTGTTTCATTTTGACTCTAGCTATTCCACTTGTTTCAATAATGATCTTGCTGGGTACAAGAGCTTTAACAGGCCAAACAAAACAGATTCAGATTAAAACTCTTAGCCCACTTTCTACTAAACTACCTTCTTGAACCAAAAAAAAAAGGGTTTTATTATGCAGATGGAATATCTGACGATGTACAAGATGCAGCCCTATGCTGGATGCAGCTTAAGCTATGCTCCATACTTCTTTGAACCATGTCTTGCAGTAACCTCTTGCAAGTTTCAGCAGCTTTATCTGCTCCATCAACCCGTGCAGCAATGTCATAAACCATTCTCTCCAAAACTGAGGAAGCTAATCTCTTTTCCTGAGGAGAATCTCTAAGCAAATCCAAAAGTGTATGGGCTCTCCCCTGAGCTTCAGCTGTGCCCTCTACAGTCAGTCGCAGAAGGCCAGGGATTGCCCCTTCATTAAGAATGAGTTCCCGGTATTTATCTCGGCAGCTCTGGCACAAAGAGAGCAAAGCTCCAACTGCATGTTCTGTGCTGACAAGAGATCCATCCTCAACCGTCTCTACAAGTGTCAAAATCCCACCATCAGAATTTGAGATTGCAATTCGTCCTTCTTCAGACTTAGAAAGGATTTCAAGTAGGGCTGTAGTTTTTTCAGCAAATTTGGAATACTTCTTGCACTCTTTAAGGAGGTTTATGAGAGGAGGAACTGCTCTCGGATCAAGAATCGCAGAGTAGTCCTCCTCTGTGCATGTGGAGAGATTGTGTAGGGCTGTAACAGCATCAACTTTTCCTTGAACGCTTCCAGAACAGAGGATTTGAACCAGTAGAGGTGCAGCTCCAGAAGCTACAATAGTGGGCTTGTTTGGTGCAGCAGCTGAGAGTGTTAAGATCGCAGCAGTGGCTAATTCCCTAATGCTGCTGTTTCGAAACTTGAGGAGCTCCACTAGAGGAGGGATGGCACCAGCTGTGGCTATCTTGACCTTGTTTCTGATAAACATGAGATGTCTCAATAAGAAAATTGCATAGCATATCAAACAAACAACCAAACCAAACAAACAAAAGAATATCTGCCATCATTCAGAAAATTGGAAGTTGTAGCAAATAATTTCTTGTAAGCAGATACATAGTTCACTTTTGATAATGAAAATGCACCATCAATGTGAACATTCTTCAAGCGCCACTTATATATTCTACAATTGAAAGGGATCCTCTTTGGGGAAAAAGACCAGGAAGGTTGCATTCTTGATATCAGAGTCCTGGTGCTAGATTAGAGGGTGGAAAAAAAATACAAAACAAGGTCTGCAAAAACAAACCTAGAAATATTGCGTCTGAACACAACACATAAGCCTGGATGTGGCCAGCCCCAATTCAGCCGTACTCACTACAAACATTTTTCATCTAGATTAAAAATAAAAAATAAATAAAAGCTTATCTCCAATAAACATCAGAGGCATTCATCATCATATTGAGAAATGCAAACAAATGCCTAGGAAATCACATGCAGAATCAAACAATTGCCAATGCTTCCATCTTAATTCTCAGCATATTAACCATGCCTTTTATAAAAAGTCTATTCAAACCCTATAAAGTTTTTTGGTTGCTGGGAAAAGTATAAAACTTAGGCTCAGTTTTTGACATTCTCAAGCTTGTTACATTCCATTTGTTCATATTTCTTGAAAATCATATGAATTAATATGTCAAAGTTAAAAAATTTCAGCATTTTATATGAAAAAAAGCATGGTGTTCCCCTGAACTCAGCCTAACATGACGACCAAGTAGGTTTATTAAACTTGATAATAACTTTAATCAAGTCGTGGTGCAAACTGGGTGTTTTGCAGCCTCCAATAGGAAGCAAACACCTCAACTTGAAACATCAAAAAATA
Organism: Carpinus fangiana; assembly: GCA_006937295.1. Classification (NCBI taxonomy): domain Eukaryota; kingdom Viridiplantae; phylum Streptophyta; class Magnoliopsida; order Fagales; family Betulaceae; genus Carpinus; species Carpinus fangiana. Next base: position 280,782 of record CM017326.1, read on the forward strand.
ATATAACCTTGCACACCATATAATTTTTTTCTCTTGACAAAATACCTTATAGACAAAATACTTATTGATAAAACCACTAGAGCCACCATCTTGGTTTGGTTTGGAGACTCTAGCGTTGAGGGCTCAAAGGTAGGTTGAGGGTTCGGTGGTGGGCATTGCGTTAGAACAAATGGAAAAGTCCATGGAATTGATTTGAATTAAATATATCTCCATTGTATTTGGTATTTTTACCTTGTGTGTCAAATTTCTATTGAAGACTGTAAAATGGAGTTTTACACCATATTCTGGTAGAAGGGGCTCTCATTAAACTTTACTTCTGAAAATCTCAAAACCTCCCTCAACAAAAGAATCAAAATGACATACATATAATTTTCCTTCACCCCTTTTCTCAGTTTTCTCAGCAACCAAACAAACGAGTTCAAGATTGTCTAGATTCTTTTGTAGCTATCCAATAGGACACAAACAAACTGATTCTAAATAATGTCGAAACTCGAAATAAATTTTATTTAGGGGCGTCAGCAAGGAAACCCAAAATGAGTAAAGCATCACCATCATGCAATCCGTCACAAACAAAGATTATGCAAATATATCAGAATACAAGAACCCATGTACATGTTGATCTAAGTTTACACATGTTCAAATACTCAGAATTAACATTAGGCCAACTAAGCAAAACCCCCCAGAATAAAAATAAATAAATAAAAAGTATCGCCATCTTTTCCTGCCTTACTATTTCTCAGAAGTATAACAGAATACCCCAAACTCAGATGAAAATTGAAACATTAAATCCAATAAGTACCCACAAATGTCATCGACAACTTCCAGCATATACCAACAAAACCCAGATATAGCATGCCGATTTGATTCCCAAAGTAACAAAATTTCACACAATAAAAAACGCCCAGAAGCTGTATTATTCAGACAAATTGAAACCCCTCAAAGAAACAAAATTCCCATACGCTTTCCTTCCTAAACATTCCCAACCACTCAGCAACACACAAAATCACACACCCCACCTTGATAAAACCAAAACCCAATACAAACCCACAAATCAAATCCACAACTTTGAGTCTGTATAGCAACATAAAAACAGATAGAGAGAAAGAGAACATGTAAAGGTCGAGACATTTTACCGTTCGTTCCGTACAGCGATGTTGAGGAGGGCGAGGAGAGAGGCTTCCCGAGCATCCAGACTGGGAGAGACGAGCATGAAAACAAGGGGCTGAATCACACCCGCTGCTGCCAATCTTGAGCGGGTCTTCATCGAAGACGACGACGACGACGACGACGATGATGATGATGAAGATTTTCTGACCAGCTTTCTGATATCTCTGGCTGCTTCTATCTGGGACTCGAGATCCCCATGGTTGAGCTTCTCGGAGAGTTGCAGTATCTGGGCCTGCTTCCTCTGGTTCCATGTCTGAACCTCCTCCTCCCCCTCTTGCTCTCTCACTCCTACTACTACTGTGCCTTCCTGTCCCATTCTCTCTCTCTCTCTCTCTCTCCCTCTCCCTCTCTCGCTTATCCTTTGAGGTTGCAGTTTTGGCTATAAAGTAAATCACGCCATCATATTTTATCTCCCCACACTATCCATGAGACATCGACACCAAAATCTTGTTAATAAATTAAAAACATTCTTTTTAATTGCTTTTTTTCTGCTCAATTTTAGTTTGTCCGTATCTTCTTGTCAGTCATTCGACATTTATTTTAAATTTAGTATAATAGGTTATTGTTTTGTTTAATAAGAATAAAAATTAACACTAGATGATTCTTCTTGATCCTCATTAATCATTTTTTTAACGGTTAGAAAATTTCTTGAGATGCATTAATCAATGGACAACACTAGTTTAATAAATCTAAAAATTCTTTCAATCGAGAGAATGAAAATGGGAATTTCACATGAACATGTTCTTTATGAGAAAATCACATGCATTTTAAATATATATTAGTTTAATAAATTAGGTTAAAAAATCCTGAATTGAAAAAAACCAGTTGAGAGAAAAGGAAGGTCAAACACGAAGCGTGTGTTCCGGCTATGGCCATTGGCCACTTACTTCAATGCTTAAATCAATATTAGTTGGAAAAGGAAATAAGCTTAAAGAATTCACCGAAAAAGAGTGTTTGGTGAGAATGATGCTTATCTCGCAAATGTGCCCATTTCTTTCCTTCTCATTATGGAGAATTTTCCCTTACTTGCTTAGTTAGGAAAGGGAGTCCATGGAATAGCAGAATTGATTATGTAGCCTCCCGAGAATAAAGAGTCGCTAGGAGTTGAGGTGATAATAGTCCAAATATTGTGTAGTATTTTTTATTACTTGTGCTTACTTGTGCACTTGTCCATCTGAATTTGGTCGGATTCGAATTCGATTGATCTCATTTAATCATTATTTTAACACTCTCTTTCATGTGTGAGCTCAAACTCTTTTTTGATAGATGACGTTCAACACGTAAAATATTTAATTTATTTGATCCCATGACTTTTGACTTTGATACCATATTAAATTACTAGTTATTCCAAAAATTTAAGTTAATAGAAAATGGTAAATTTAATTATTTAACCATTACTTTAACAAAGAAATATTGAAAATGTCCATTTCAAAAAAGTGAGAAAATCACATGTCTAGTGTCTAACATACACCACTGAAAATGTCCATTTCACACCAAAATTAGTGTAGAAAAGTGAGAAAATCACATGTCTAGTGTCTAACATACACCACAATGAGTCTGATTTTTGTCCTTGTGTGCAACTCAAATGTGAGGAATATGTCGACTAATCAAAAGTTGGGTCTTTTAATCTCTTTTTTTTTTTTTTTAATGGTGGTATGATATCCCCCGAGAATACCAAACTCCAAGAGTCACGACAAGCATAAGACGTCCACGAGAAACAACAAACCAACTGCGTCCCTTTTGGCTTTTATGTTTCACCATAATATAATATATTCATTATATTCCCCCCACCACAACACACTTTGATGAAATATGGATCTAATGAGATCTAAACCAAAAAAAATAAATTTAATCACTTAATTAATAATTTAAGTGATATTAGGGTTATGTTGATACAAAATTGCTATGTTTTTTGGTCCAATATAATGGATTTCAACTCCTGTGTGTAGAAACGTGTACGAAGGAATAGAAAACGACTTATAGTGAAAAAGAGAAAATTGATATGAATGCACCATTCAAACCATTCAATGTCATAATGTGCATCCTGACGTTTATCTCACTTACATTTTCGTTGAGTTCGCATTTGGCATGCTCCATCAACCATTAATTAAAAAAATAATAATAATCAACGGTAGATAGAACATGTCAACTCAGTAGAGATGTACATGAAATAAATGTTAGAATACAAACAAACATTTCTTTACTTTAAAATGAAAATGTGAATATGAATAGCTAAAATTCTGAACGGATGTAGACACTTTGAAAAGAAAAAAAGAATAGTTAGGATAGAAAAATGTGATCTTTTAGGTCAATATTTGTCAGGCGACTCACTAATTAAAGAAATAATGTTGATTTGTTCAAAGATTTAAGTGTTAATAACGAGTGATATATGAGGAAATTAAAGAAGAACATCTGTACAATCAGTTCCCCATGCTCTCGCAGATAGATGTAAGCGATGGCTGCCATGTCACTGCATTCCTTATCCCCCTCTTCCTTCCATGATCAGACTCAGGATTCGAGCTTCTCCTTGAGTTTTCCCCTTCCTTACATTTCTTCTTCTGCGCCATATCGACGCCTGTAGCGAACCTCTCATGCTTGTCAAAATAACTCTGNATTTTTCAGTGTTTTCCGGTTGAGTTTGGCCGGAAATGAAGATATTCGCCAGAGGAGTCACGGTTGGGTTTGAGGCTAGACCCACGGCGCCCTGACCCGAGGCTCATCGTAGCTCCGATTGGATTGGAACGCTGAGATCAGACGACCGACCGAGCGAGATCAGATGACCGTCCACGATCCAAATCCACGAGAAACCGACGACCGGCCGAGATCAGACGACCGTCCACGATCCACGAGAAACCGATGATCAGCCGAGATCAGACGACCGGCCAGGCGAGATTCGGCAAGACCCAGGCATGGGTCTGTCGATTTGGAATCCAGGGGCATTTTGGGGTTTTAATAGTTTTAGTTTGCTGCTTTGTTCTCATTTTAATTGTTTGCACTTGATGAGGTGTCAAGATAGGATTAGAGGCTGCAAAATACCCCTTTTGCAGATGAACTGCATAGTAGGGGCTCCCAATATAATATATTCATTATATTCCCCCCACCACAACACACTTTGATGAAATATGGATCTAATCTAAACCAAAAAAAATAAATTTAATCACTTAATTAATAATTTAAGTGATATTAAGGTTATGTTGATACAAAATTGCTATGTTTTTTGGTCCAATATAATGGATTTCAACTCCTGTGTTAGAAACGTGTATGAAGGAATAGAAAACGACTTATAGTGAAAAAGAGAAAATTGATCTGAATGCACCATTCAAACCATTCAATGTCATAATGTGCATCCTCACATTTATCTCACTTACATTTTCGTTGAGTTGGCATTTGGCATGCTCCATCAACCATTAATTAAAAAAATAATAATAATCAACTGTAGATAGAACATGTCAACTCAGTAGAGATGTACATGAAATAAATGTTAGAATATAAAGAAACATTTCTTTACTTTAAAATGAAAATGTGAATATGAATAGCTAAAATTCTGAACGGATGTAGACACTTTGAAAAGAAAAAAAGAATGGTTAGGATAGAAAAATGTGATCTTTTAGCTCAATATTTGTCAGGCGACTCACTAATTAAAGAAATAATGTTGATTTGTTCAAAGACTTAAGTGTTAGTAACGAGTGATATATGAGGAAATTAAAGAAGAACATCTGTACAATCAGTTCCCCATGCTCTCGCAGATAGATGTAAGCGATGGCTGCCATGTCACTGCATTCCTTATCCCCCTCTTCCTTCCATGATCAGACTCAGGATTCGAGCTTCTCCTTGAGTTTTCCCCTTCCTTACATTTCTTCTTCTGCGCCATATCGACGCCTGTAGCGAACCTCTCATGCTTGTCAAAATAACTCTGCTTTGTATTTGCACGAACAGAGGTGTTAATGTTATCGTTATGTACATTTCTTGAAGACTCATCTTTTTGGCGAGGCCTTGTTCCGGCTGAGACATCATTAGAAGATTGTGGCGAAAAAGGATCCTCAGGATTTTCTGAACTGGGTTTCTTGATTCGTCTCTTGAGCTTCCTCACGGTGCGGCGAGGGACAACAAAGAACTTTTCACCTGGGTGAAGAATCTCATCCGGCCTGACAATAGAATCCCATGGCTGCCTAAAGACCTGCGGCCTGGCAAGCACGAAAGAGGGGTACTTCTCCATAATCCTAGCGGCAGGAGTTGCCATGTAGAAGCACTCCACCATCCCGCCGGTGTGGACGATTTTCAACGGGGTAGAGAAGCCTTCCTCCTCCCACTGATCAGCTGCGGCGGCCAACTTAGGTGGACGTTGGAAAGGAGTGAGCTTATGGACTTTGAGCAATTTCTTGAACATGCTTTTGCAGTTTTGGAAAGATGTCGGCTGCCAATTACTGGTACTAAAAAGGATTGATTGATTGACTATGGTTTTCGGGTCTTGGGACATCGGTAGATTCAAGAGGCACATAGCCGTTCATTTCTTGAGAAATTATTTTAAAAATAATGTAAGATGAAATCTAGGCAGGCTTGCAAAGAGGAGAGGCTGTGGCTGGTTCTTTTTGCCATCTAGTTTTTGCAGACAGAATGGAATATCAGGCCAGCAAATTAATCTGAAAAAGTGGAATATTGCCGACAGTAATTTATACGTTTGAGGGTAGAAGTCAGAGAAGTAGCATCAAAGGCCAAGTGTAAAGTACAAGTTACGAGGTTCTTGGAGACATCGGAAGTGGTAAGAAATCCACATCTTTCGTTGTCTTGTTTGTACTTTTGTTAGGAATCTTTCTGTTGATCTGAGGTTTGAACCCCAAACAGCAACGGCAGAAATTCCTTGTGGATAAGTCCGACCACTCAGCAGCACTGTAGCAGTGCAGAATTGAGTTTCTCGCCAGCCAATACATACCAAAAGAATGGAATTGGAAGATTAATGGTAGTTTGTCATCTTATTATCCTACTTTATGACTTAAACGTGATATTTCTCAAATACAATACAATCTCAAATATGCTCTTAATAATAGAATATAATTTCATCGACTAAATAAACATATCGCCAACCACATTATCATAAGAACTCAGGATCCCTGTGTTTTTTTCCAAACAGATGTTAGGTAATGTTCAGAGAGAGAGTAAGCAAAATTCAAAAACCTTCATTGAAACCTTTCAGGCCAAACTCAAATACCGTCTACAAAATTAAATAAGGAGAAGATTGTCAACAAAGCCAAAAAAAGTGGTGTGTTCTCCTCATATCATAATTCATACCGAACAGAAGAAGAAGGAAGAGAAGCTAGTACTTTCCCCCCAGAATCCTGTATATTAAGCATGCATTAATGGATACATCAGACAAGTCAAACAATTGACATGTTCGCTTCGGCTTTTAGCAGTACAACAGTTAACGTAAATCGTTCTCTTGCTATCAAAATTCACTTTACAGGTAAGACAGCAGAAAGACAAGACAAAAAATAATGCAGAAGTTTCTCCAACAACCTATATCTTACCTTCCAAAAACCTCAAATATCGAAAGAGAAAGAATGAACGAGATTCTCACCACTCAACAGTAAACTCTAGGGTTGAAAGACTTTAAAAAAATTTTAAAAAAAAAACGAGGGNAAACAAAATTCAAAAACCTTCATTGAAACCTTTCAGGCCAAACTCAAATACCGTCTACAAAATCAAATAAGGAGAAGATTGTCAACAAAGCCAAAAAAAAGTGGTGTGTTCTCCTCATATCATAATTCATACCGAACAGAAGAAGAAGAAGGAAGAGAAGCTAGTACTTTCCCCCCAGAATCCTGTATATTAAGCATGCATTAATGGGTACATCAGACAAGTCAAACAATTGACATGTTCGCTTCGGCTTTTAGCAGTACAACAGTTAACGTAAATCGTTCTCTTGCTATCAAAATTCACTTTACAGGTAAGACAGCAGAAAGACAAGACAAAAAATAATGCAGAAGTTTCTCCAACAACCTATATCTTACCTTCCAAAAACCTCAAATATCGAAAGAGAAAGAATGAACGAGATTCTCACCACTCAACAGTAAACTCTAGGGTTGAAAGACTTTAAAAAAATTTTAAAAAAAAAACGAGGGGAAAAAGCTTGGAACTATGAAAAAGGGGAAAACGGAGAAACCACATAGCAGCAGCTAAAACGAGAAGATCTGCACATCCTACCTTGACTAACTTAAAAATGGTCAATATTGGTTACAGGTGGATAGCACCTTTTATGTCCTCAACCCAAGAACCCAAGTAATCAGAAGATACTACGGCTATAACTTTTCCAGCCTCCTTTAGTGGGATTTACACTTAAATCCAGTCAATGCTGTGTATCTTCTTGATGTCTCTCCCTCCCATCCAAACTTTGTTGTGAGTTCCCCAAAAAAATCCAAAGATTGGACTTGAATTTCGTGTCTTGCTGTTTATAGAAAAAGAAAAAACCCCATCCCTGTTTCAGTAGTTACTCGGCCAGTTGATCTGTGCTTGCTGAGGCTGCTGATAAACACTGCCACCAGGGCCCACCATATCAACAGCTCCCGCCATGGCCTGAGATTGTTGCAGAAGTGGGTGAACCATTGCTGCCGTTACTGCTTGCGCAGGGTGATACACACCGGGAAAAGTGCCATGACCAGCTTGTGTTGGGGTGAAAGTCACATGCTGACCTTGAGGCGGAAGATTGTAAAATGAACTGGTTGGTAAGCTTGATATGTCTCGGCCAGGCGCAGCAACCCATACACCCGAACCTTCGCTCTGAAAAAAATGCAAATCAGCCAAGTAATCAACTATCATGGAAGGGTGCCTTCCCAATAATTATAAAAAAACAAGAAAACAGCAAACTAATGAGTCATTTTATAGAAATCAAACACTTCTTCTCACACCCATTAGTATAGTCAGACTGACCAAGCTCTTTAAAAAAGTCACTGTCCAGAAAGCCTAATCAACAACCACCTCAGTCTTTATAAGTGCTTATTAGAAGTACATGTCTGTTTAGCATCTTTAACAAAAAGGCTTCTCAATCTTTACCATGCATGGCCATAACGGTCAAACCAACAGATCTTGCTAATGAGTCAATTCATAGGAATCAAACACTTCTTCTCACACCCATTAGTATAGTCAGACTGACCCAGCTCTTTAAAAAAGTCACTGTCCAGAAAGCCTAATCAACAACCACCTCAATCTTTATAAGTGCTTATTAGAAGTACATGTCTGTTTAGCAGCTTTAACAAAAAGGCGCAGGGCCATAACGGTCAAACCAACAGATCACCACACAAGACAACAATGGGCATACTTGGGCACTACATTTCGCTACAATTGTTCATAAAGGAACAATGATACAAAGTTATGTAGCAAGAATCATTCTGTCACATGTTTGATTGAAACTGCCACCCAGAAAACAAACAGAACCCAAAGGAAGGGTATAGGTGTTTGTAGGTTCTGGGAAAACACGAGAAAATATATATATATATAGTAACTTGATGTACGTGTTACATCATCCACATACACCAACACTACTAAAGCAGCCATCACAACCACCCCACCTCTCTCTATGCACGAACACCACCCCCCCCACAACTGACAGCACACCCAACAACCACAACCATCTCCACCATTTCGACGACGATTGTTTTATGGTTGCCCTTTTTTAATAAATAACAATTTTCCAGCCTACTAATAACTACATATACCACAACACAATGCCACAACCTCCAATCAGTACCAACTCCTCCTTTTAGCATCATTACAGATTTCAGAAACACATGGCAACCTATTTTCTGAAATTTCAAATTTGATGCATTAAGGTGAGCTGAGGATGTCTACCATTCAAAAGCAACCATAAAGGCCATAACCATCATATTAATCTCATTTTAAAAACAAGGTTTTCTAAAAATGGCACTAAGCAATGTTAAAATGTAGCATGATAGGGGGGGGGGGTGTGTTTGGGGGAATAGAAACAGCACATAAAAGCTAACCTGCTGCCCGCTAATGTATACATTACTTTCGTTGAACTGAGACCCAGTAAGATCCTCATTAGCTGTTGAGTTTCCTGCATTTGCAGCAGAACTGGGGTTATATCCAGCTTGAGAGGAGCCATATGGTCCATAGCCACTTGGCATTCCAATGTGCGATGGATTTCCTGTGTTAGTCCCCGGTTTGTATTGCGGAAGTGAGTATTTGACCCCAGTGGCAGCTGTGCCCGGTGGAGCTGGATATACACTGCCAGCCGGAGGTTGCTGAGGAAATGCACTGTTGCCCAAATATTGGTGGATGGCTGGTGGTGGGACATAGAAGGGGGAAAAATAATGACCATATGGGAGGTAGTTTGGAGGATAATGGGATATGTGGACCCCAGCTGGTGGTCGAAAGACAGGGACTGGCTGCTGAGTCACAGCTATTGAGCTTTGCATGAGTCCTGCAGCCTGAGTCACCAGTGGTGTTGGACCTGCTGTAGACAGGACGCCACCCTGCAAATAGGGATAGAATAGCAACAAAATTTAAAGGTATGTAAATATCAAAATATGTGTCGATGCAAATAAAGAAATACACATACAATGAGACATCAACTATTCGTAATATTTTTTTTGATGAGTATCAACTATTCGTAATATTATTAATTAGGCTTAGTTTGGCCATTTGTAGAATCAGGCACCAGGGCAGTAGATTTTCACAGGTATATCGCCCAATTCTACCACTCGGGTACTATTTTGACCATGTCTCTTAACGTTGGAACATACAAAAATGATGATAGATAAGAAAAAAATGCATAGAAATAAATTAATGGAAGCATATACCATGCACAGAAATCATAAATAACTCAATCAAGAAGCAACACTTTATGTAACCTCTACAAAAAAATTGATATTCTCTAGCAGGAAACTAAGAGGACTTTTCTCCCAACAGGAATGATAAACTAGGTGCTTTATCTTTGCAAACCTCTTGAGGAGACTGAGAACTTGTAGGAGACAATACTGCAAGATTCCCATTGTACTTGCCAACACCAGGAGAAGGAAATGGAGAAAGACGACCATCACTATCGGCACCCGAGCGGTAGAATTGGGCATAATAACTTGGATCAATCGGCTGTTGAACCAATAGAGGCAAAGACAACTAATAATCAATGGTAATTACTTTAAATAAAATATAGCGTCAGCTAAAATATTGCAGAACTTCAAAAAACAGTGAATCAGCAATTACGATTATTACTCTTTAAGTTTGAAACCATAAGCCAAAATCTATCAGAATATGTGACATATTTAATCAACATGTCATGTTGCAGCTAGACTAAAATTAAAATTTTAAATCAGTATAGCCAGATCAACATATAACAAAGGAGAACAGAGGTTTGAGGGCTCACAACGAAGCTAGGAAGACGAGAAACATCACGTGCTTGCGACTCAGAGTTTTCAAATGGTGCAAGCTGACTCCCCAACATTGGAGGCACAAACCCAAAACTGTAGTTTGGAGAAGTATGAACCACCGAGTATTGATGCCCTCCAGATGGCAATGCAGTCTTCTGCTTGGATTCATTATACTCTGGGATTGTACTGGATGAGACATCACCATCACCAGATGATAAATTTTCAGGTACATGTGTAGGTGATTGTGGGTGATCAGGATAATGTCCCTCTTCAGCTGGTGCCAATGCATTTTGATTGCTGCATCCAACAAAATAAATTTATAGAAATGTGAATTTTTTTTATTAATTATTTCACCATAACAGAGGATGAATGCAAAGAACAAGAAACATGAAAAATTATTTCACAGGGCTCTTTGGGGTCTAATTTTCTTTCTATCTGACAGGACAAACAAATAGGAAGGGATGGTTCTTTCATTGCATTGATAGAAGTCTAACTTGAAAAAGATCTCTCTATTACTTTGAGAAGAGAATCGTTGGTTTGACCAACAAACTACGTGGGAAAATGGACCTTCTTTCTTTGATTTTCAGCAAGCATTTTTGGAAAAATTCTATTCAGGTCGGTTTCGGAACTGAATGCAGAGAACACTAGGATGGAAATGCAAGGACTACAAGTGAGTTGGCTTCCCACAGTTGCAAAAAAAGTTAGCTATTTAAAAGCTTAATCCAACAGAGCCAGAAATGCACACATGCACTGGGGAGGGGGAGCATAAGTGAAAGCATCGGGATCTTCATAATTGACCTTCATTATAAGATCCTAGAAAGTCAATGCATGCCATCAAAAACCAAACTATGTTGGTTGGACAGTGATGCTCCACTAACATGCAGTTACAGTTCATTCTTTTTATTTTGTATAAATGCCAAGATTCACCTATAACCCAGAAAAACCTAGTCCTTGCAGTTAAATTACATAATAAGCAAATTACTTTTCAAATTAATAAGCAACGTTATTTTTTTATAATTTAGAGGTTCTCTTGTATACTGTGTACTAAAGTTGCATCCCTATGCAGTTTGAATGAATATACATTACTTATCAAAAACAATTTATGTAATAAACAAATAATTACAGAGCCCACTACTACAACCACTGCTAAGATGATTTATATCATGGAAAAAAATATATATATATGTATATATATATATAAGTACCTTTTTGGCCCCCCCTTATTGTTTTCTCAAGAAATTACAATCTCACTTTTTTCCTTAGATTAATTAAGAAAAAGAAGTGGAAAACAAGACCCCTAGTCTGAGGTACATTAAACTACTGAGAAGCACATTAAAACTTAATAAATGTCAAAGCATATCAATTCAAACCTTGATGTCTGTTCCTCCACAGTTTCTTCAACATCCTGAGAAGCTTCAGATACAGGTGTAGAGCTCTTGTCACTCTCAGGACTGCTGACATAGCTTGTAGTTACTCCAAAACTTGCACCAAAACTTCCAAAACTCAACTTGGTTCTTTCAGATTCAGGGACATGGATATGGTTTGGAATAATAACAAGTTTACGTTGTGGAAGTCGTAACTCCTCAAGCTTCTTCTGCAGTTTTGAAGTTGCTTCTTCCATATCAAGGACACTAGATTCGGGCTGTGTCTGATCGGTAGCTTCAACTGAAACAGTGGGAACATCAGATGCACAAGCTGTACCAGCTGTTCCAGAACCTTGAACAACATTACTAGTAGTTGGCTTTGGTTTCCATTCCTTATTTGAACCAACTGTTGAAGATAGAAACCAGAAACTACTTTGTAAGTCTTGAGCAAGTCATCCAACTATTGTTGATAGCTTAGACTAAAATAATCATTATTTATATCAAGAAATAATTCTGGCTGATAGGAAAATATTACTAAATACAACAATTAGTAATCAGGCCAAAGATTGAAACAGATCCCACTTCCTAATTTACAGCCAAAAAACTGATGGAAACATATGCTTCAAATGGCATCAATTCATTCGAAAAAGAATCAACAAACAACAAGACAAAAAACAGCTAGTGAAACTCCAGTTGTCAAGTAGCAAAGCATGTCCAACTTTTTGGGGGGGTGGCAACATAAGTTAATTATTCTCATCACAACTAAGCTTAGAAATCAAAAACCTTATTTAGGCTCGCTCTGGATAAGAATAAAAGATCAGCTGCCCTGGAACACACAAGGACTCAGAATTTTAGGACCAGGCCGATGTCTAAATATAGCTTAGAACAACTAACAACTTTAACATCAATGGAGAGTTTGCATTTTTGAGAACACATGCATTCCTTTAACAACTAACAAGTTTAGCATCAATGGAGTATTTCTATTATGACAAAAACCAAAGTAAATTGCATTCCTTCTGTTAATCTCTATCTTGGTTTTTATGGGATGGTTGGGGGGGGGGGGGGGGGGGGNGGGGGGGGGGGGTGTTCATCTATTTTCAAACCAAAACACTTCATAATCATCTCATACAGATTCATCTGACCTCATTAACATCATTAAGCAATATCCCCAAGTTATACAAAATTGATGCAAAACAACACTTATTTTCAAATTATATACCTTTCTGAGGGCCAATTATTTGTTGTGACCGGCTACTGTAATTAGATGAAGGCCGACTAACCGAAGAGCCGCTATGAGTTAGTGTAGATGAAGGCAGTGAAGACTCAGCAAGCTGATTTTTTCCAACTCCTTGGGATTTGCTCAGCATCTTTCCCTGTTCGGAAGCACCGGTGATCTCGGATGCTGCTAACAGTCATCAACAAAAACTAATCTGTGTTAATCAAATCAGAAGATAAATAAAAGACAGTACTGAATACAATTTTTAGAGTCCTGACCAGCAGCTGATTTGTTCTCAGCAAGGACAACTGCATTTGGTTCACCAGGAGATGGATTGCTCCCTACTTCACGTTTGATTGCACCCACAGAACAAGGGAGCCGTGAATCATTAGATGGAACTAGTACAGGGTCCAAAGATGAGAAACAGACTGCTGATGAAGATGACAGTGAAGTCGACACTGAACAGTTACTGGAGCTTGGTGAGGGCTGTGTGTGCGTATCCCCAGTTCCAAAGCTAATGACGGAATCTTTGTTTGCATAAGAAGGAGGTGGTGCAGTTCCCAAATTATTAATGGCAACAGAAGCTGAACTTTCTTCAGGAACACCAGTGGGGCCATTGGAAATGATAGGTTCAGAGCTGCAACGGATATTTAATCAAGTAAGTTCTATGAAACTTTAACAATCTATAACCTATAGAACTACATTTTAGTTGACCTAAGAAGTACAGGAGAGATATGAATTCATAAATCAAAACCACCTTGTTACCGGACTTTTATCTTTAGTTTTTGTTTCCTGAGAAGTTGGTAAAGATGGAATGACAGCCTTCTCTGCACCTTGGTTGATTCCATTCTCCTTTCCAGTACCAGAATTCCTGCCACCACCAGCATCTGGAGATAGGTAAAACAGAGCCAGTTAGCTCAGCTGTTATTACTTATGACGACCCCCAATAATACAATAATATTATAAGAGTTTCTTTCTTTATTTTCGGGCGTGTGCGAGGGGGGGGGGGCATAACTCCTCAATGACACATTGACAAGTTCCTCATAAAAGTAATTGAATGTGGTACTCAATTCAAAAAATGTTATATTAACACAAGCACAGAAGTATATTTGTAGAAAATCAACCAACAAATTGTAACAATATCAACCCAAATTTATTAAAAAGAATAGACAAGGCAAGAGTCTTCCAACTAATAATCCTAAAGAAAGTTTTGGTTTGAAATAGTTGTTCACCGTGTGGCATATGTCGAGGTGCATAATTCACCCGTCCACCCCTACCCCCTCGCCCCTGCAGACTGGGTCTCCACCGTGATTCTGCAGACTCTTTGTTGTTCAGATTCTGCAAGAATATAAGAAACACAGTAGAAAGATTAAGACAGTTCAAATTAATTCTGAAGCACAATATAACAACTACTCATCACTGTCCAAGCACATGTAAACAAGATTCTACTTTAGTCTCTAAATGATAGAACCTAACAAAACAAATCCTGCTAAATCCACAACAATGTCTAAAGAGAACTCAATTCATCACCTTATCCTCCAATCCCCCCCTCCCATCTTTCCTCCTAAAGAATATCTCTGTAGGCGGGAAAACCCAAAGAAAAAAAAAAAAAAAGACACAATAAACCAAGCATACCACTGACCCAACCTCCAAAACAAAATAATTTGAAAATTACGCATAAAACAAATCAAAGCAAGCATATACTTATTTCAAGTCCTTTTCAGTAGATAGCAATTCCAATTGTGTAGCCTACACACATTTAATTTATCTAATCACAGGGCTCTTAACTAACATTCTACACAGTACGTCACCTCCACTAAATTGATGTTTAGTACAGATCATAACAACCAGGCACAAGCACGTTCAATTTAATACACAGTAATCTTCCTGTGTCTGTCTGTGGGGAGGGTGGGGAGCCATTATTTTAGATGAGCAAGGTCGTAGGACAAAGTGGATAGACATTTTGAATAATAATACAAGTTTGCACAGCCAACATGTGTTTGCACCAATCTAATAAAAGTGATAACTCAGGTCACAAACCTCTAAAATTAAACCTTCAAATACATAAACTCAAAAATATCTTGTTCCATCATTAAGTTACAACAGAAATCTCTTACATCTTTTCTCCTATCCCGCTTCCTTTTGACCTCATGAAATGTATCTGTGGAACAACATAAACACATGTTAGCTTGGTGAAAAGGGGATGAAAAGGAGAAGAGAAGAAAAGAAAGCAAGAAAATAGAACACACTATATGGCCCCTAGTGTAAACAAAATTTCTTAACCACTCAAATTACAAGAAATAAACTCAGATGAAAATTTACAGGTATACATAGAGTGAAGTGAAAGAGGAAAACATCACCAGAAAGACTTCCCAACTGTTTGCTTGAACCAAGAACTCATAAGAGATAATTAAATGTTCTTAACTACATGAAAACATTAATTAGTTACTACTATAGAAATGGGTCCTAATCAACAGCAACACTGCTCTGTAACAAGCCAAAATAAATAGTTTGCACCACCAAAAAGGTACTTTCTCTTTATAACTGTAACCCAGCCTTTTGTAGAACGCACTCAATAAAATGAACCTTCTCCAAGCACCAGGGCTGGCAGTAAATGCTTGATAACCAAAATTGAATAGCTACCAATTAAAAGAAATCTTTGAACTAAACATGCTTGACAACCACAACGATGGAATGTATCACTACTGTACACATTACTGACTATAATTTATTGTGGTTTAAAGCATTGAAACACCATAAATTTTTCATTTTTTATTAACTTCTTACTAAAAAAATCACTACTTTACCTAATGCAACTACCTTGCTTAGTCAATCTAATCTCTTTCTCTCTCTCTATTCTTCTTCTTCTTTTAGAGAAGGGGGGGAAGAGTATTATCTTACATTTTTGCTCAAGGAAACAAATGGAGAGAGTTAACGACGAAATCCTGTAAAACACACTTGGGAAAGAACTACATGTATTTAGAAGCAATTCATCAGGAACCAAACAATGACTACGAAATAAAACCCCATTTCATTGCTTAGTCCCTATTTCTGAAAATCAAGCAGAACAATCTAACCATTGACATAAACCCTTAGATGGTCCAGAATATGATTTCTAGCATCCAACAAAGCTAAGTTTTTGCAGATAATAAAGAATAGGAAAAAGTGCTTTCCTTCAGATATAGAAAGGTGTCAAAACATAAAGAGGAAATCAGAATCTCAAACTTCGCCTTATAAAAAGCTAACCAACAGTGAAAACCCATCATAAGAAACTCAAAAATTCCCACTTCCTCCACAACCAAAACTTAATCTAAAGCGAAATCAAATCAAACCCACAAGAAAACAACACTGAACCAACACAACCCAGAAGAGAAAACACCAAGCCCAACACACGGATCACAAAAGAACCCACAGAACCCGATCAGGATCAAAAGCCCATTGAGCTGAAAGAGAAGCAGAAACGCGAAAGAATGAAAATGGAAAGGCAATCGTACCCTGAAGAAGGAGCTTCTGAGCGGTCTCGTTGGGATCCATGGAACATTCTTTGAGCATTGCGTGAATCTCGTCTTCACTGTGATTGCCTGTGATCTCCATGATGTTCTGGATCATCTTCCCCAAGTGGCTCGGGATTGAATCCTTGGACCCCACACCGCTCATCTTTGCAGCCCCAGAAAAAGAAAAACCCACAGACTAAATAATATCTATAAATAAATATATATCAATGAGTAGAGTCTGTATTTGTGCACAATTGGAGAAAGCAAAGCTCAGGAAAACAGAGAAAACAGCGATGGAGAAAACGAAGGGGGTTGAGGGATTGGTGCGTGGGTGATGCTTAGAGAACAGCGGCCAAGGAGAGAATTGGCAGAAACGTGAAAATTTTCCCTTTTTTTTATGGGTTTTTGAATTTGATCTATGAAAGAAAGAAAGAGGAAGAAAAGAAGAGAAAAGGAAAGGGAGAGAGAGAGAGAGAGAGAGAGAGAGGAGGGAGCAAATATGAAGTGTGTTTTTGGAGTGTAGGGCTTTTGATTATTTCTCCTTTCATTTTTTTTTTTTTTCATTTTTTCTTCTTTTTTCCTTTTCTTCATCTCTTTTATTTTTTTCTTAAACTTCGTGTGTAAGTTATTGCAAGGTTTTTATTTTTTACCATAATTATTATTAGGACAAGGTTTTTTTTTTAAAAAAAATGGGATGTAAGAATTTGGTGTCATGCCCTACGACTATTAAACTTAAATGTTGTATATTTTTTAAAAGTGCTAATGATGTGTTTGGTAAAGAGTTTTGTTGTTGATTTTTTGTTTGATTAATAATAAAAAGTGTTTGATGTGATATAAAAGTAAAATAAGTTTTAAATTTTTTGTAAAAAAAAAAATGAAGAAAGTTGGTAATAGATTTGAAAAGAAGTTGATTTTTTTTTTTTTTTTTTCCTTTTAGGAGAAGTGAAAATAAAGAGCAAAGTTGGTTGCCGAACATAGCTTTAGGTATTCTCCGACTCCTATGAGTCAAAGTTCAAGTAATTATCTAGCAACTATAGTTGTAAAATTAGATAATTTTATAAGTGAAACTATGAGTATACGGCTTAGTAAGTAAAAACATCATTTGCTTGACCAAAGCATCAAATACAAAAAGTCGAGGTACAATTCTCTTTTCAAACAAGTTGCACAACTTTTAGAAATTCAATGCAACGATACGCCTTTGCGAAAAATGTTAACGTAATTTTTCTTTCATCAATTAAAACGAGAGAGACTTTTCTTACTTGTTTGAAATTCGAAAATTGGAACTCATTACTCACTCTAATACTATCACTTTCTTAACATGAACATGAATATATTAATTAGATGCAGCCATGTCAGCCGAATTCCAACAGAAGAGATAGCATTTCTCTTGCTATTATTGTGGTCGTTTAATGTGTTGTAACCACAGCCATAAAAAGGATGCAAGTGAAAAACAATTTGCTCAAATTTTCGATTTTTTTAAGACATGTGAAATTACTTTACTTATTGGTTTTGTTTATGTTCTCATAGATTGTAATAAAAGGTGTGTGGATTGGGAGAGATTTTTGTTTTTGTTTTTGTTTTATAATTGTTTATTGAAAATCATATTTTTATCCTTCAAAATTATAAGTAGAAACTCTTATCCAAATATATATATATTATTGGTAGAAAATCCAAACAAATTTGGCACATAAAAGTAGTACATTTTAAGGAAAATATTTGGGATTATTACACTCCTTACTATAAACTGATATAGTAGTCCATATAACACTTATCGCATTATTAGTCGTAGTTAAATTTTATTGTTTAATGGTTGACGTGATAAATGTCATGGAAACTTATAAAATTGACATGGTAGTCAACGCGACATTTATCATGTCAGTCACAATCAAACTTATATTATTTAGTAGTTAGCATACGTAATTACTAATAAGTGTCATGTGACTATTAAAATTATAGTATTTTAATGTTTGAGTGTATTTACTATTTATAGCCAAACACTCATTCTTTTTTTTTATTTTTCTTTTTTTATCGTCCCAATTCCATGTTTGAAGTCACACATTATTGGTATGGATTTTTCAATATTTTATTTTTACTATAGTAAATATTCAAGCATTAGTACATGAAATTAAAAACAAAAACCGAAAAACAAAAGAATCATCTCAAAGTGAGAATCAAACATAACATTACGATATTTCAAGATAATGGAATAAACAAATTAAATTATAACCTTTTGAGATGATCCACTTTCCAAAAATATATGAGTAGAAGGTGTAAGATAATTGCCTCCAAAAGGTTTGTATGGAAAGAATCTTAGGATACTAGTATAGTGCGTTAATTACCAAAAGTTTAGTGAGACAAATAATAACTAATCAATGCCACCATAACAATACAAAAAATGGCATAATTGCTACTATTTTAAAAAAGTTTTTTTTTTTTTTTTTTTTCCTTTTTTTAGTCCTTGTACTTTGCATTTTTATCAAATTCATCATTGAATTAATTAAAAGTGACAAAAATAATTAGTGTTTTCGCTCTTTTATCGTTTTACTCATTCCGCCTACAAAACTATTTAACCTTCTATTTGTTTGGTTTAAATCTCTCTTCTTTGTTGTCACAAATTGATTTATTGAGTAATGCTACTCGTCATATTGTAATTTTACACTAACTTTACATCGGCCAATATAACATATTTGAAGTGACTTTATATTATATATCAGCTACTTATATATGTATATATTAATCACTTAAAACACATCATTTGGTCCCAAAATATCATTACTCCCATACCAATTGTTTTGATGCAATATCCATACAACCTCTTATTGCCTAGAAAAAGGATGATAATTGATTTTTTTTTTTAATTTTAAAAAAGGATAATAAATAATAATTAGATAGAATGTTGGGTTTGATTCTTGTTGCTGATACGTTGATAGATAGAGAAACATAAAGATCGAACACGTTCGAATTTATGGTGACATTACTGCCCCCATAAGACAAGGAATCAAGCTAAAGTAGTGAGATTTTTTTAATTTTTTTTCAAGTAAAATGGAAATAAAGAGATAATGTATAACTTTCATTCTAATACTATATTAAATCACTAATTATTGAAAAAAAAATTAAATTAATAAGAAATTATCAATGTAATCATTGAAGTCTAAAAAAAAAAAAAATCAGTATAAAAATGAGAAGAATGGATTATTATATGATATATATAATGCAAATTAATTTGTACGTGGGGAATATATGAAAATTCAAC
This sequence comes from Carpinus fangiana, assembly GCA_006937295.1. Classification (NCBI taxonomy): domain Eukaryota; kingdom Viridiplantae; phylum Streptophyta; class Magnoliopsida; order Fagales; family Betulaceae; genus Carpinus; species Carpinus fangiana. Next base: position 300,653 of record CM017326.1, read on the forward strand.
ATAAATGCAATAATTGCAAATGCGTTGAATAAACTTTTGAAAGCTTTCTATGATTAGTGGATACAGAGCCCTTTGGTTTGACTATCCCACTTAATTGGTTTATGACTTGACCCCCATTTTAGTGGGTCTTTAATTCATGCTATTTCTTACAATACACGTGGCAAATTGTTAATGAGATAACTCCACACTCAACAATTATTTTAGGACAACAACAAATGGCTCCTAAACAAGTTGGTCCATTCTTAATTATAATCTTTGTCCCTAGCTAGTTCTCATATGAATATATGTTCCATATAATTTAACTTCATTATCATAATAAAGTTTTTTCTTTTTAGAGGTCCCAGACCCAGTCTTCACTTGGATGACATGGATGCTTTAAAGCAGATTTTTAGTTAATTTGTAAGAAAATTGTTAACATTTTCTGAAATTGAAATCCATATGGCTTATTTTGAGCTGATAATCTCATTTTTTTTTAAAAAAATTTTATGGTAAAAAGTCTTCTTTATTAGAGAAATCAATATTGTTTCTAGTTAGAAAAATAGGGTGGTTTAGGTCATGGCAACTTCAGCTACCTTATTAAAGAGTTTATTGAAGCTTCTTTGCCTATTAAGGAGTTGACTTAAAAGTGTATATGGATAAAGCATGACTACTTCAAAAAAATCGTTTGAGCTAATTAAAGATATTCATATGACTAAACAGGACAAATAATCAAAGCACAATGGAAAACAAGGTCACTGCATGTCTGTCAAACAAGCTTAATTATTAAACTTTAATTCAAATTCCATACTTAATGTTTTTAGTTATCTAAAAGATTGTAATATGCGATTTCGATTCTTTATTTATGTACTACCGTTTAATATCACTTTACTGTTATATCAATCTTGGCACATATTTATTAAGTTTGATGCATATATTTATTGTGATATACATACTGTATTATAAAATATTTCATTTTGATTTTTAATTATCTTTATCATTTGTTTTTTTGGTTGGGTATATAGTATATAAAAAGAACAAACAATTGATCATTGTCATGACATTTTTATGTAGCCCCCTCAAAGATGATTTCTTAGCTCCACCACCAAGTGAAGGGGAACAAAAGGGACCGAGGAGTAGTGAAGGGGTGGGTGGGCAGACAAAGGTTGAGAGTAGAAAACAATAAATTTGACCTTCAAAATAAGAAAAAGAGGGACGAAAGGAAGAGGGTGAAGAAGAGTCGGAAGAGAGGTGATCGTGAGGAGGAAGAAATTCCTTCCTCCTTGGAAAGCGGCGGAAGAAAGAGAGGAGACGAGAAACTCTCACACTCAATTTTCAGTTTTTATTAATATGGAAAAGGACTATGGATATGGTAGTGCTGCTGATGATGATATAAGCACACAGTTGAGATTTGCACTAAACCAAGAGATAAAGCCAATGGTACATGTGCGATTCCAAACAAATCCTTTGCACCCCCATATGTATTTATCCCACATATTATAAACTATAAAGGTTCTTTCTTTTCATGTCATAACTATTACATGTATATATGCTATTGTCGAGTCCAAAGTTTTTTTTTTTTTTCCTTTTTCTTTTTTGGGTACTTGAAAATATTAGAAGGAACTTCACAGGTTGTAATTCCATGGAGGAGCAACTCTCTTGTGTCATTTTGCAAGCAGATTTATTTCATCTTATTGGTCTAGCCATAATCGAAAATAGTATTTTCCACTGGGAATCCAATAATCCAAGCACTCAATGAGACGTGTACTTAACCAAGAGGCAAAGCTTATAGTTCACGGGGTAATGTTACACACTACATTTCTATCCCATTGAATTGATATGATAATATCTATGGGTAGGCATTACTCATCATATAGGTGACTATAACTAATGCTAAAAACCACACTTTTATCTTACTAATATTGTATTCTGCTACCAATTAATTATTGCTTTTTTGTTTTTTACATGTACACACAAAGGAAGGGAGAATGAGGATTCGAACTTGTGACCTCCACTTCATTAGATGTGGTTCACAGCCGATTGAGTTATTTATTGGGGACACTAATTAATTATTGTTAATATATATTTAAAGACGGATTGGCACTATCGCATTAGTAGAATTAATTAATAATAAAATAAAAATATAATTTTTAGCATTACTGATTATAGTCTACGACGCAAAATGTGCTGGGACAGTCAATTGGGCCGAGCTAGCCCAAACCTCCATGCTGGCTTGAGTTTCTGAAGCTTTTGGTTGAGCTCCATGTCTAAATAGTAATTTTAGGCATGACTCCAAAAGTTAGAGATTTATAAGCATACTACAAATTATTTTTTCAATTATCTTTCAATTATTTATTTTTTGCAAATTTAATGAATAGAATAACTTAGGTAAGTCTTACAAAATTTCAAGGGAAAAGTACGGATTATCCCCCTGAAGTTTAGAGCAATTTTCAATTTGGCCACCGATATTTAAAAATTCACAATGTACTCCCCCAAAGTTTCAAAATCTCTCAATGGCACTTTCGTTTTTTTTTTCCCAAAATGCCCTCAACAGTGATTCTGGCGAATCATAAACAGTGATTCCGACGAAATCTTACTGGATTCTGGCGAATCATAAACAGTACTGTAAGTCTTATAAAAATTCAATGATAAATTTATTTATTCACTACTATACGAGAAGATGCTTAAAATATGCATATTTAATGGATGGATCATGGATGAACTCATATGAGTCATAAATAGTAAATTTATTTATTTACTATGCGGAAGATGCTTAAAAATAGTTGAATTTTTTTTTTTAGGGTAAGTATATAATAACACCTTGGGTCAACCAGTCAGAATTTTAAAATGCTTAAGTTTTTTTTTTTCAAAAATTTACTCCCTGTGTGTAAGGAAACTACAATAAAATCCCTGCCGTTACACTTTTCGTAACCGCCGTTAACAGACCAAAAACGCACCGTTTTAGGAGATTAAAATATTATTTTTTTAAAAAAATTTTAAAATTTTAAATCTAATTTTTTTTTTTAAAAAAAAAAGGTGAAAGAAGAAGGGTGGCCGATCCACCCATATGGGGTGGCTGGCCACCCCCTGATAAAGAGAAAAAAAAAAAAAACCGTGAAAGAAGAAGGGTTNCAGAGCTCTCCGTCTCACACACTGAAACAGACGCACTATTGGGTTCAAAGCTCTCCCTCACAGATCTCTCAACAGTCAACACCTAACTAATAACACCACGACTTCCATGGGTTCCAAGAAGAACGACAACCCCCTTCACGGTGACGGTTCCAGCCCTGGGTTGGTCCTCTCTCTTTCTCTATCACTTCATATATTTCTCTGAGAAAGGTCCTTGGTTAATGGGTTTTTCTCGGATATTAATTTTGTCAGATTTTGTTGTTGTTGGTGTTTTGATGCAGTAAAATCTTCATTGGAGGCCTAGCCAAGGACACCAGCTACGGTACGAGAGAGCTTTTTAAAATTTCACTGCTTTTAACATGACTCATCCTTTCTATGATTCTCTCTCTGTGTTTCTGTGTTAAAGTTTTTCTCTTTTCGCTCTTGTTTTTAGATATTTTTTTGCTTCATCTTTCTCTTTATGGGTATTATGGAATCTGTTGAGACCCAAAAGAAGAAAAAAGAATCTGTGCGTATGTATGTGTGAGCCAGTGATAAGTTATGGTTGTGTCATGAAAGACCGGCTCAGAAACATCACTGCTTTTAGTATAACTCAATACTTTCTTTGACTTTCTCTCTGTGTTTCTTTGTAAAAGTTTTCTCTTTTTTGGATAATTTAATGCTTCACTGTTGTTCTCTCGAATGAGTATTATGGAATCTGTTGAGACCCAAAAAATAAAAAAGAATCTGTGCGATGTACGTGTGAGCGAGTGATGAAGTTATGGTTGTGTGTGTTGCTGTTGATGGCTATTATTGAATGGGTGCTGTACGTTGTTGTTGTTGTGTGAGTGAGTTCAGAAACCTTTGTGAGCTACTTTGAGAAGTATGGGAAGATAATAGATTCTGTGATCATGAAAGATCGGCAAACGCATCGACCCAGGGGATTCGGTTTCATTACGTATGAGGATCTTTCTGCTGTCGAACAGGTTATCCAAGAGACCCATATCATCAATGGCAAGCAGGTTGGTCTTTTTTCTTTGAAAAAATTCAACGCCACTCGTTTGCTTCGCTATACCCAACTGTATGAATGTATGAGTGCGTTTGTAATTCTCTTAAATAGTTGGCTCCATAGCCTCCATTGCATTGATAAAAGTACAGCTAATGTTGCTAGGAGATTGTTTTTTTTTGGATAATATCTTGAGGTGCATGATTGTGACATGTGTAATGAATTTGGACCAGGTTGAGATAAAAAGAACTGTTCCTAAAGGTTCCGCACAAGCTAGTGCTTTCAAAACAAAGAAAATTTTTGTTGGCGGGATTCCAACTACGGTCACTGAAGGTCTGATGTTTGAACTTTTTAACATTCGATTAAAATGTTATTATTGTTGTAACTAGGCTGAGGCGTTTGTTCTTTCTCTCTTTCTTTTTTTCTCATCCTTTTTGACATTAGACGAGTTCAAGATTTTCTTCTCAAAGTATGGAAAGGTGGTGGAACATGAGATTATACGTGATCACGTGACTAAACGCTCACGAGGCTTTGGATTTATTGTATTTGACGGTGAAAAAGCTGTTGATAATATGCTGGCAAATGGCAATATGATTGATATGGAAGGTATACAGGTGAGTTTTGTGCAATTGTTTTCCATGATATTGGATGTAATTGGCCCTTTTTCTTTGATCTATAAAGCAGCCACACGATGTTGCACATCAAAGAGTTCTCATTGCGGAAATAATTATTGGTGGTTGCTTCTTACCACTTCTAATGTTATGCATTTTCTATTAATCTTGCTGGGTTTATTTTTTTGGTCTTTTGTCTTTCAATTTAAGTAGAGTTAGTTACAGGTTCCTGGTTTTTCTCAAGGCAGGCTCTGAAAATAACTTGATTCCGGAAAAAGATAGGTTAACTCACTTCTTTGTTGTAGGTTGAGGTCAAGAAGGCTGAACCAAAGAAAGCCTCAAACCCAGCACCTGGTCCTGCATTTGGTAGTCAATCTAGGGCACACTCATACAATGATGATTTTGGTGGATTTGGCGACTCTTATAGTGGTTTTGGCGGTGGTGGTTTTGGCCCCAGTTCTCATAGGTCACTTGGCGGTTTTGATGGTAGATTTGGTGATTATGGCGGATATGGAGGTGGCAATGATTTTGGTGGTGGTTATGGGAGTTTCGGTGGTGGTAGTTTTGCTGGTTATCAAGGAGAGTCATCATTTGGCTATTCCGGTCGCTATGGTTCCTATGTGGGAGGCCTTAGTGGGGGATATGGTGGGAGTGGGTTAGGTGCATACAGACGTGGTGGGGGCTATGGGAGTTATGGTGGTTCAGGCTCCCCTGGTGCTAATTACGGAGGACCAGGAGGCTTGTATGGTAGTAGGGCAGGTTACAGTGGCAGTAGTCGTTACCATCCTTATGCACAGTAGATTTTGCTTAAGCTTTCCAATAGAAGTTGCTTGCAGGTTGCTTTCTCTTCAGTGTATGCATTTGCATTTTTCGATGTCATAGACACAAGGCACTTACTGCAAGGCTATCTAGAAGATCAGATGAACCATTAGTTTATCTGGGTTCACGCATTGGCTTAGACAACCGAAGCTAGATTGGCATATCTAGAGCTTTCTGTTAATGATCGGAATGTGATTGTAGTTAGTCATCTATCTTGTGCTTTATATCCTGATTGTCAATTTGTTGAGTTAGACTTTCGTCTTGTTATGAGATATTAATTGGTTAGAATTAATTTAGAGTTGGGAATGCAATATAGGTAATGAGACTAGATGATTATTTGACAGACTGCATCCTATTCTTATTATACTATTGTTAAGTTTGGCATGCTAATTACCCTTTACAGGTTATAGTTACAATGGCTTAGTTCTGTGCTTTTGGTAAGAAGCTATTACTTATCCAAAAAAAGAAAAAGAAAAAAAAAAGAAGCTACTCACTTACCAAAAGAAATTAAAAAGACAGAAAGAAAACATAGCCATAACTCAATAAGAATTATGGGTAAAATAGTATCTGGATTCTGATTTTTCTTTTCTTTATTCTTTTATAAAAACTCTTTTTTGATCTTCAGGAAATTGTACTTTACTCCCCCCTCTGTTAACCCCCGTCATTAGGAAAATCGCTGGAAAGGTATAGCTTATGTACGACTGATTTGAGAATTTTAATAACTGTAACACCCTAAGTATCTGTTAGGGACGATAATCACAAAAAAGTCGACATACAGCTGTGTTAGTGATGATGAATAGTTACTGTTGATCTTCACATTGGTGGATTTACAAAGAGAGGGTAGGTGGTACAATTTCAAACCGTAGGGATTTCTTGTACCTCGAATATTTAAAGGTGGTAGACTGAAAATGACTTCAAGAGGGTTTTAAGTCATTCAGCTTCCGGAAAAGATGGTACCATGTGCATGGGCTCGTTAGTTGGAAAATGTTTAGTTGATTGTTGCTTTTGCCTAGTTGACGACTGTACACACAAGGGTTTTCTTTGTTTGTTGCCGTTGATTCCAATGCATCACTTGGTTTCAAGAATCTTTTACCAGGTTAACTATAACAGTGTAACCTTGGCTGGCTCCACTCAGTGCAGATGGATTTAATGTCATAAACTGCACCATATCAACGACAATACCCTCTTTTACCTTTAATTGCCTTAATTTATGGGATAAATGCTGATGTCTTCCATGTATGTTGTCTGATACATTTGAAGAAACCTTTCAAATATTAGAACGGGATAATTTGTTTAATGTGCATAATTGGCTCGAGGGAAATGGTGCATTTTACCAGGGTTGACATTTATATATTTCTTGGATAATGCCTGTGAAGGCAAGCATGTGACTTTAATTGGTTTTAATTGTCTCCTAAAAGGATGAGGCCATGAAGTTGAATGAATGAAAAGTTCTTTCCTTTTGTAATTTCAAAATCTCTTACGAAAGCATCTGTACAGAATGCGTGATTTTATATCATTTTCCTGAATCTATAACCTACTGCTTGAGGTTTAGTTCAATCATAATTTCTTTATAAACCATGAACTATTTAAACATGGAAAAGAAATTGACCGATATGGACAGCTTGACTTAAATGTAAACGAATTCCATTCGAGTGTGAAGCAACCCACAGACTTATTATGATCCAAGCAAGATTATCGCACAAAGGACAATGGAAACATCTTATAATGGGGAGTAATACTATTCTCACTCCCATTTCATACAGGCCTTTTGTCCCTTGAAAAGCTTTAAGAATCAAAACAGGGTTTTCTTAGTCGATAAAGCATCGACGAGCATAGACCAAATGCTTTCTTGTATCCCTCAATTGCATTTGATCGAGCTTCGACTGACCACTCTCGGGTATCCCATAAGGGTCTTGGTTGATCGAGCTTCTCACTTGGTCGATCAAGGTGGTTGTGCAGTGTCTTCTCAGCCTGAAACACTTAAAAATTCCACAATTTTCTCCATTTTTCCATCTCCTCTCATTAAATCCACGTTATAGCTTTGATTTTCTTATTAGTTTTAGTGCTTGTTATATTTCCATAATAAAGTTAGAATGTTAGGTCCTTAAGGTAGAAATGCATGGACTTTGCATAAAAGGTTGAGACTTTAGTGGGTAGCCGTCGTTTTTGGACTTAAGTTAGGGCATGCTCCCATGGCTTGTCAAATCGTGTGGTAATTCAGGGGTCTAAAGTAAAGTTATCTCAAATACTCATTAATGGCTAGTCTCATATATATATATGATACGATAGGGTTTTTTTTGTTTTTTTTAAATTATTTTTAAAAGAGGTTAGCGGTTACTAACCATTTTATTAACCGCTAACCACCAGTTATTAAATAACCGCTATCGCTTAGGCGGTTAGCAAATTTTACTAACCGCTTAAACGGTTGCTATTAGCAGTTTTAGCCAATAATCATTAATTGTAACTGCTTTTTCACCCTTATGTATATTTCATTCACTCATATTAAACTTTAAATTACGATAATATCCCAATAAGGTCTCAACCATGTTTTGGTGGGATCCAAACGGGTCCCGATTGTTTCTTGACTAGATCCAGGCGGGTCCCCACTAGGTCCTTACGATTTTTGTTCGGATCCCGGCGAGGTCCCGACTGATCCCAATGGGATCTCGGTGAGTCCTAACCAGTTGGCATATTATGGACGTTTGCCAGACAGGCGCCCTTATTTAAGGGTGTTGGCCAAGTCAAAGCCCTTAATTTGAGGAGCCCCGAAAATTTGCCCCTCAAAATCGCTTACAAGTAACACCACATACGTGCGCTAAAAACACTACAATTCCAAGAACTTGCATTATATAAGATGTTTTATTTTATTGCTCCGACCACCTCTAGGGTGGCTTGAGGGCCACCCCTATGGTGGAGGTGTCCATTCGGGCCTCCCCAGCCAATTTTTTTTATTAAAAAAAATTAACTAATTAATTAATTAATTTTTTATTATGCATGATTATCAAATTTGGTACACCCCCAATATTAATCCAAATCAAGTGTTGGGGGATGAGGGTGATAGGTTACTGGGGAAAATTTAGTTTTAACCCTTGAAATTTTAGTGATTTTTCAATTTTAACCCCAAAGTTTAAAAATTTGCAATCCACCCTCCCTGAAGTTTCAAAAACTTGCAATGTTAACCCCCCGTTAGTTTTTTCCGTTAAAATGGATGGAATTTTTTTTTAAAAAAAGCCTGAGGGCAATTTCGTCATTTCATACTTTTCCGTCCAATTTGACAGAAAAAACTAACGGGAGGTTAAAATTGTCAATTTTTGAAACTTCAGGGAGGTATATTGTCACTTTTTAAACTTTGGAGTTAAAATTGAAAAACCACTGAAACTTCAGGGGTTAAAACTAAATTTTTCCCTAAGTTATTTATGTGGTGTTTCACACTCAAATACAAGTCTTCGTGGTTGAAGTCAAGTATGCCAATATGACCGGAGTGAAGACTTGTGATGTGCTTATCTTTCTTCTTCCAAGTCTTCTCTACCATTTTTGAATCAACATTAGCAGAAAAAAGGCTCCAACAAGTCCAATCAGGGCAGCTTAATGACAAGTTCCTCCTCTACCATTTTGTTCCATCTTCCACATGTTGATAATCATGTCAGCATGAAGGTCCTTTTTCCACATGCATGCCGAGAAACATTTTTGAATCTTCTTGCCAACAACTGTCCATCATTTGGACACTTGACCCATTCACTAATTAATCCATCCACCCGATTTTTCCTCTCCGAATAATGTTGTTCCTCACACTCATTTTACACCTACTCACTAACATGTTATAAGTAGCTTCATCTTCTTCTTTTTTTTCCTTTTTTTTAATTTTTTTTTAAATAACTGAAAAAAACAAAAAAACCTAAAATTAAGTCATATTAATGGGTATGAAATGAATATGATAAATATGTGTGAATAGTGGACTAAAGCGATCCATACACTCGAAGGTTTGATAGTTTGGGTCTTCAGTAAAGCATAAATGGATAGCAAAACCATTTATCTCTAAAAACAATTGTGCTTACAACGACCTGAAAATATGTACATAGCATTTATGTGAATAGCTACTATTGACCAAATATCACCCACGAAAGAAATGGGATATCCAATTTACGAAGAAAAGGAAATAAATCAATGAAGGAAATAAATTTGGAGATGGTGTATCCTTAATTACGATCTACACCTTCTAATAATTATTTTAAAAAAAGGATAATTACAAACAGGTACAACCTTCACATGAGATTTACTATTTATTCTTACATTTTGCAAAACTAAGTGGTAGATGAAATGGAGTTAAGACAGATTTCTAAATTTTATGATACCATACCCAAGCAGAAATTAGATTGCTTAAGAATCCATCTTTGATCTCCCAAAAAGTTTTTTTTTCTTACATAATTCATGATCAGATAGTTAAATCAAGGGTGTCTGGTGGAGCTTTATATGTGATGCTGGATTATTTTTGTAATAATGCCTCGCCGAAGCCTGAAGGGTTAGAGCTCATCAGAAGTAGAGCCAAATGGGCTCAAATCAATAGCTCCATTTTCTTTGGCCCCTGCATTCGACAAAGGTTGGTACGTACCATTGATTTCATTGGGACCCACTTCCGTTTGGCTGAATATATATGAAGTCAATAATGTTATATAACCAATCACATTTGTTATATATATACGAAGCTTTTTTCTGCTTCATACACAAACTAAAGAGAAACCCATTCTATCAAGTACATACAATAATGCTCAAAGCATATGGAAATATGCATTTTATTTTGTTTACAAACATTTCATCCAAATAACTAAAATTCTATTACATAATTTACATCCTCCGATTCACCCTTCTTGGAGTTTGTTTCCTCTTTCCAAAAGTTTTCATGAACCAATAATTCTTCCTTATACTCACAAATTTTCCAATAACAGCTCCTACTATTAAGCCACATCCATATCCCACCAGAACTACTTTCCAATCAAAATCAAATGAAGCTCCTAAGCCTTGATTCTCTTCAGAGGTTGAACGTGGAAATNCTCCATTTTCTTTGGCCCCTGCATTCGACGAAGGTTGGTACGTACCATTGATTTCATTGAGACCCACTTCCGTTTGGCTGAAAATATATGAAGTCAATAATGTGATATAACCAATCACATTTGTTATATATATACGAAGCTTTTTTCTGCTTCTTACACAAACTAAAGAGAAACCCATTCTATCAAGTACATACAATAATGCTCAAAGCATATGGAAATATGCATTTTATTTTGTTTACAAACATTTCATCCAAATAACTAAAATTCTATTACATAATTTACATCCTCCGATTCACCCTTCTTGGAGTTTGTTGCCTCTTTCCAAAAGTTTTCATGAACCAATAATTCTTCCTTATACTCACAAATTTTCCAATAACAACTCCTACTATTAAGCCACATCCATATCCCACCAGAACTACTTTCCAATCAAAATCAAATGAAGCTCCTGAGCCTTGATTCTCTTCAGAGGTTGAACGTGGAAATGGGTTACATTGCTTTGATAATGGTTTTCCACACAACCCCATATTACCATTGAATGAACCACTCTCAAATGTGTCAAATTGTCCTCCATGTGGTATAGGTCCTGTAAGACGATTTTTGGAGACATTAAAAGATGAAAGAAAATTGAGCTCTGCTAGTTGTGGGGGGATTGGTCCGGACAACTTGTTTTGAGAAAGGTCCATTGATTCTACTTGTGTCAAGTTCCCCAAGGACGATGGGATATGACCGGTAAGAGCATTGTTGGAAAGATTGAGTAAATGAAGTCCTTTTAAACTGCCCAAGACAAATGGAATTTCTCCTTCAAATCTATTGCTCGAGAAATCAATGACCCTAAAAACATCTGGGATTTTCTCATACTTCAACATTATGCCTTTGTTTGTAATTTCGATTCTGCATTGGACAGAGCTACCATACCCGCCTCTTTTAGAATTCACCTCCATGTATTTCAATTCATTTGCACCAACAACTTTCATGGCATTCCATTGTTGGAAATACTCTGCGGGCAAATTTCCAGAGAAACTATTTTTAGAGAGATCAATGATATGCAATTTGGGGAATGTATTATTGATTACAGAGCTCTTTATTGCACCTTGGAATGCATTAGAACGGAGGACGAGAACCTTCAACTGAGAAAGAGCTCCCAACCAAAAGGGAAAGGTATCATTGATCTGATTGTTACCAACATGAAGATACTCAAGCATGAAACAGTTGGCCATGGATCTTGGTAGCTGACCTTGGAATTGGTTTTCACTCAAGTCAATCATCGTTAAGCCATTCCCCATTGCACATGTTTTTGGGATGGGGCCACGAAAACTGTTGTTTCGTAGTTGAAGTACTGACAAAGGAGAACTGAAGTTTCCTAAACATGGATGAAGCATGCCACTCAAGTTGTTATAGGACAAATCAAGGTAATTAAGTGATCTGAGATTGCAAACCAACCAGGAGGGAAAGGCGCCATTGATTTGATTGTTACTAACACTAAGATACTCAAGCATCATAGAGTTAGCCATTGAGCTGGGTAGCTGACCTTGTAATTGGTTTTCACTTAAATCAATCATCCTTAAGCTGCTTCCATTTGCCCATGTTTTTGGGATGGTGCCATGGAAGTTGTTGCTTCGAAGTTGAAGTACTTCCAAATGAGAACTTAAGTTTCCTAAACATGGGTGAAGCATGCCACTCAAGTTGTTATAGGACAAATCAAGGGAATAAAGTGAACTGAGATTGCAAACCAACCAAGAGGGAAAGGTGCCATTGATCTGATTGTTACTAACATTAAGATACTCTAGCATCATACAGTTAGCCATAGATTTGGGTAGCTGACCTTGTAATTGGTTTTCACTTAAATCAATCATCCTTAAGTTGCTTCCATTTGCCCATGTTTTTGGGAGAGTGCCGCTGAAGCTGTTGCTTCGAAGTTGAAGTACTTCCAAACTAGAACTTAAGTTTCCTAAACATGGATGAAGCATGCCACTCAATCTGTTATAGGACAAATCAAGGTAATAAAGTGAACTGAGATTGCAAATCAACGGTGATATTTCTCTTATCAAGTTCCTTCGGACTCGATAAGTCTGGATAGATGGTGGTGGAATTGGGAGTGATCCTTGCAGCCAGTTATTGTCTAGAGATAAAGAAGTTAGATTAGACCATGGGAGAACAGCTGGAGATTCTTCAAAGCCTATTAGAAAATTGTCAGAAAGGATTATAGTCTGAAGAGATTCTCTACTTGCATTATACATCCATCTGGGTACTAGGCCTTCAAGATTGTTGTCTCCTAGATTAAGAAAACTAACTTTGTTTTGGCTGCGTAAGAAATTTGGGAACTTCCGTAAGTTACAAGAAGCCAATCGTAGAGTGTGAAACTGTGGAAGAGTATCATTTGAATTGGGCATGGTTAGCAATGTCAAATTGTTGGATGAAAGGCCGAGATAAGTCAAACTTTTGATCTTAAGAAACATATCAAACTCCAACGTCCCATTCAATTCATTGTATGAAAGGTCCAGGTAAGCAAGTTGGGTGAGGTTAGCAAAGACGGAAGAAGGAATATGGCCTGTAAGAGTGTTTCTTGACAGATCCAGGTGAGTGAGTTGGGTGAGGTTAGCAAAGATGGAAGGAGGAATATGGCCTGTAAGAGTGTTTATTGACAGATCCAGGTGAGTGAGTTGGGTGAGATTAGCAAAGACGAAAGAAGCAATATGGCATGTAAGAGTGTTTCTTGACAGATCCAGGTAAGTGAGTTGAGTGAGATTAGCAAAGACAGAAGAAAGAATATGGCATGTAAGAGTGTTTCTTGACAGATCCAGGTGAGTGAGTTGGGTGAGATGACTCAATGAAGCTAGGATAGAACTTGTTAGTTTAATACTTAGCACCTTAAGGGGACTGCCTTGGTGAAATTCGGGTAAATGAACAGTAAGATTCCAATTCCCACCTATCCTAAGATCTTGTAGCTTTGGTAACTGAAAAATTCTTGTTGGGAATTCCCCACGCAATTCACAATTTGCCAGATTTAGAGTTGTCAAAGAAGATAAATTTGCCAAACTTTCAGGTACAGGGGACGAGAAATTGATACTAGAGAGTAAGAGTTCTTCTAGGGTAGTGAAGTTTTGAACTAGACTGCTCAAGTCACCTAGAGTACTATTTAAATGATAATTACGAGACAGATCGAGGGAAGACAACTTGTTGAGATGTGAAAGCTCTGAGGGGATTTGTCCAGAAAACACGGAGTAGGAGAGGTTCAGATAGGTTAACCTCAAAAGATTGCCGACTCTAAATGGGATTTGAGAGCGATTGAAGTGGTTATCAGCAAGATTAAGCCTCTGAAGTTGAAGAAGGCGGAAGAGGCTGTTGCTGGAATTAAAAGAACCATAGAGCAAGCTGCTAGTGAGGTCAAGGCCAACCACATGACCTGTGTCCTCATTGCAATCAACCCCGTCCCATGAGCAGCAATCAGTACTGGTCCCTCCTTCTAGACTCCATGATGCAACCTTAGGATATGCAGAAGGATAATCAGAAGCAGACTCCTTTAGGATAAAACTATCCTTGAATTGCAGCAAGGCTGATCGCTCATCATCGTGACAAAGTGGCTGCTGCAGAGAAGACAAAGAGGCAACAGTAGTGAGTAAAACAAGGAACATTAATATGGAGAGAAGAAAAAGGAAGCGCATGAAGATGAAGCGATAGAAATAGGTATCCATGATCTAGTTTTAGTATATGTTTTTGGGTGTTCAATTAATTTGATGAGGCCAGATGAAGTACAAGTGAAGGGGGTTTTATAGGGTAGGAATTGGATATAGGTAGGCTTAATTACATAATTAAGTTTGGAGAGTAGGTACGTACAAATGGGATTTGAAAAAAGGGGTGAGTCATCAGATGCATCCATTAATTAATATTGAGTCGTGCATTAATAGATATGATTTGACTTTTTTTATCAAGTCTTGTACGTTTTTCCATTGCTTTCGCTTTTCGATCTGTGTCTTCCACTTACTACTAATTAATTAGTTGGGACTTAATTAGGTGGCCACAGCGTACGTACGTGTTGTAGGAAAGATTGGAAAATTGGGTTAGAGGATGAGGAAAAGACTCGGAAACTTGTATGTTAATTACCACAATATAATATAATAATTGTGTGGTAGAATTAAATATTGATGGGAAAATTGGAATAATATATTCACAATAAAATTACGTACAGTGAATAATGTCCCAAAAACCAAAAACACGTTTTGTTTTGATAGAGAGTGATCAATGAAAAAACCAAATGTCCATTGGTGGAAACGTGGAATTTGAAGCAATAATTAATATTGGGACTATTTAGAAGTGTATTTTTAAATTAAATCGTAATTTTAGAATGTTTAGGATTGTGATTTTAAAAACACAAATTTTAAAATTGTGAAAAAATCTGCAATTTCAATAAGCTGACTAGAAGATGCTTATTTGAAAAAGTGTGAATTTAAAACAAAATCACAATTTCGCTTAAAAAAATATTTAAGGTAATATTTACCTATTTGGTCTGAAATCGTAATTATATGCTAATTTTACCCAAACGCTCGATTGATAAAAAAATATTTTTTAACATGTTTTACTAAACGTCTGTGCGATTTAAAAAAGTGACGATTTTAAAAACACAAATTTTAAAATCACACTTATTGAAATCACAACTTAATTTTTAAAATTACACTTATTATCTCATTTACGTACCACTTTTTTGAGCGTGGAGTAGAAAAAGTAGTCTTGACCCCTAATTAAGTGAAACCACCTTCTCCCTTCTTCCTTCCTCTTATGAAAAAGGAGTCATGATTAACCTTTCGCAAAAGCACTAATTACTTTGTTTTTAACAATAATATTTATCAAAATATTCATTGAATTTTAGAAAGTGATAAAATTGTTCTTTAACCTCTCGGAGTTTATAAGACTACCTAGTCCGTCCTTCCATAATGTTAATGCCGTTTGCCACCTGTACAAAAAAAGGTCACATCCTAACCTATCAAACACTGCTACGTGCAGTGCACATTATCAACATATCTCCTAAAACCTTTTTTTTTTTTTTTTTAATTTATTTTTGGGCTAATATGGTTTTTCTAAAGTAGGTAAGGTGCCCTCTACTGGTTAAGTGGCAGTAGGCTATTTCTCAAAATTAAATTAAAAAGTAACAAATGTAGTCTTGGCAGTAATTAAATGGCTTTTTTTTCTTCTTCTTCTTTGTAAAGTAGGTGATTTCCTTGCTGGTCAAGGGGTTAGGTTGCTTCTGAACCAAAAATAATAATAATAATAATAATACTAATAATAATAATTAATTTTGTTTTTTTAAGAAAATAAAAAGTAACAAACGTGGTATTAGTATTAAATTGCTTTTTCCAAAGTAGATGCTACACCTTTTGCAGGTCAAGAGGTTAGACAGTTTCTTAGCAACAAAAAAAAAAAAAAAAAAGGCGTTAAACTGATTTTTCTAAAGTAAGTAAAAGATAATTGAAAAGTAACAAACGTGGTCTTAGCACTGGATTGCTTTTTTCTAAAGCAGGTGCGCGTGCGCCCCTTGTTGGCCAAGAGCCACACACTCTGTGCCTAACTAATATATATAAATGCAATCGTATATGCTCTGTCTTGGATATCAACCAAAACATATTCTCAAAACTTTCATTCTAATCATGTGTTCTTAAATAGATGTCCCTCATGCATTCTAATTCGATTCTTGTTTAGATTTTACAAATATTTTTAGATTTTATTTTGAGAATTATTTTATACATTACCTTAAAAAGAATGCAAACATATGATTCTCTTAAAGTTTTAAGGAATCCAAAAGTAATTATTTTAGCCAAATGAAGTGTTGGAGGGATGAGGGAGATAAGTGATTTATGTGGAATATTGTGGTGTTTCGCACTCAAATACAAGTCGTGGTAGTTGAAGTGAAGGTGTCACTCTCTCTGCTCGGCCAATATGATCAGATATGGTTATCATTCTTCTTTCAAGTCTTCTCTTGGGTAAACCATGTACAGCTAGGGATTAAATGCATATATTGAATTATTATTGGTTGTCGGACAACATGTCGATATAAATCATGTCTTCAGAAAACGATTGGCAGCTTTTCTCCAAAGCAAGTCTTGACTATTCACGAACACATTAAAAGCCAATTAGGAATAGCAATCAGGGCAGCCAGACAGGAAAGCTCAACCAATTAAGTCCAAATCATGCATGTCAGCATCGACCATGAAGGTCCTTTTTCCACGTGAATGCCCAGAAGCATTCTTGAATCTTCTTGCCAACAACTATCCATCATTTCCACACTTGTCCCATTCACTGATTAATCCATCCACCTAATTTTCTTTTGGAATAATATTATTCTTCTCACTTATTTTACACCAACTTTCACAAAACATGTTTTAAGTAATTTTAATTACTTTCTTCTTTTTAAAAAATAATTTATACACTACCAAAATCCACCTATAAAATAAAGTTCAAATGTTCCTAAACTTGACCACCCGGCCGGCAATCCCCAAATAGTTTATATTAGGCATTGTCCATCCTCCATAGTACAAAGGGAAGACATCCAACATATAATTGGCAGGGTCCATTATACTGTAGCTATAAAAAAACTAGAAACCTCCATTAAAATCAAACTTAGGCAAAATAAAATGAAGTTTAGTGGACCAAAGCATCTCCCCAAAGACCATAGTGTTTTGTTTTCTTCTCAAGTCTTCACTTGAAGTCAAGTCGTTTGCTTGTGCAGGGGATCAGAGATGGTGCCTCCAATCAAAATGAACAGTTTGATGGATGAGAGAGAGACACAAGTAAATATAACCTCTCGTTGTCGAAGTCAAGCTGTCAGTCTCTCCCGTTTGCGCGTGTCATTTGGTTAACTCTGTTTTTCCAAGTCTTCTCTTCATAACCTACACGGATAGAATGATCAACGTGTCATATATATATAGAATTATTAAGTTAGATATGTGTCACAATTTTATTGGTTATTAAATCTTTCAATTAAGATTTTATTTGTTTCACGAAACAAAGCTGTGCCTACCACCCATTTCAATGGGGCGTTTGAATGATTTTTTTTTCTTATGGATGACTTCTTTTTTTTTTAAAGAAAAAAAAAAAGAATAATTGCAGATCACCACAAGATATAACATAAATAAATAAATCACTTTAATGGGAAGTTTGAAAGAAGGCAATCTTTTACAATTACTGGGAATTCTCAAAAAATTACACTAAAGCGGAGGTAATCCTTTTTGCTTAATTGGATTAACATGAATTCCTTTCTAAAGAAGTGAGAATTCACACATTCCCTTGGCTTGAAAATGACAAAAAAGCTAGGCAAGTTCTTTAGCTTGCTAGTGACTTGAAATGCAGTGCACCAACCAACAGAGTCGTTTGCGTGTGTCAATGGATGTTAGATCGTACGTAATTAATTACAAGCAGTTCTATTATAAGATGCTGTTACCGTTTGTCCTCACTGTCTGATACTTTGAGATTAATTTGTTACGCTTGATGATCAAATTTGGTACGCTTCCAATCCAAATGAAGTGTCGGAGGGATGAGGGAGATAAGTCTTTTATGTAGTGTTTCACACTCAAATACAAGTCGTCGTGGTTGAAGTCAAGTCTGCCAATATGATCAGAGTGAAGACTTGTGACGTGCTTATCTTTCTTCTTCTTCCAAGTCTTCTCTACCATTTTTGAGTCAACATCAACGGAAAAAAGGCTCCAACAAGTCCAATCACGGCAGCTTGATGATCAAATTTGGTACGCTTCCAATCCAAATGAAGTATCGGAGGGATGAGGGAGATAAGTCTTTTATGTAGTGTTTCACACTCAAATACAAGTCCTCGTGGTTGAAGTCAAGTCTGCCAATATGATCAGAGTGAAGACTTGTGACGTGCTTATCTTTCTTCTTCCAAGTCTTCTCTACCATTTTTGAGTCAACATCAACGGAAAAAAGGCTCCAACAAGTCCAATCAGGGCAGCTTAATGACAAGTTCCTCCTCTACCATTTTGTTCCATCTTCCACATGTTGATAATCATGTCAGCCTGAAGGTCCTTTTTCCGCATGAACGCCGAGAAACATGTTTGAATCTTCTTGCCAACAACTGTCCATCATTTGGACACTTGACCCATTGACTAATTAATCCATCCACCCAATTTTTTCACTCCGAGTAATGTTATTCCCCATACCCATTTCACACCTACTCACTAACATGTTTTAAGTAGCTTCACCTTTTTCCTTTTTTTTTTTCCTTTTTTTTAAAAATTTTTTTTATATAACTGACCAAAAAAAAAAAAAAAACTAAAAAAACCTAAAAATAAGTCATTAATGGGTATAAAATGAATATGATAAATATGTGTGAATAGTGGACTAAAGCGATCCATACACTCGAAGGTTTGATAGTTTGGGTCCTCAATAAAGTATATATGGATGGCAAAACTATTTTTCTCTAAAAATGATTGTGCCGGTAACGACCCACAAAAGAAATGGGATATCCAATTTACGAAAGAAAGGAAATAAATCAATGAAGGAAATAAATTTAGAGATGGTGTATCCTTAATTACCATCTACACCTTCTAATAATTATTTAACAAAAAAGGATAATTACAAACAGGTACAACTTGTTTATTTCAAAATTCTTGGAGTTTGAAATAAATAAGTTGCCTCTTTCCAAAAGTCTTCACGAACCATTAATAATTCTTCCTTATACTCACAAATTTTCCAATAGCAGCTCCTACTATTAAGCCACATCCATGTCCCACCACAACTACTTTCCAATCAAATTCAAATGAAGCTTCTGAGCATTGATTCTCTTTAGAGGTTGAACGTGGAAATGGGTTACATTGCTTCTGAGTCTTGTTTTCCCATTGCTTTTAATTGCTTTTGTAGGTATGTCTTCCACTTGTGACTTAGTTAGTTAGGTGGCCACAGTGTGTTGTGGGTTAGAGGATGACGAAAAGACTCGGAAACTTGTAATTGTGTGGTAGAATCAAATATTGGTTGGAAAATTGGAATAATATATTCACAATAAGATTACGTACTGTGAATGTCCAAAAACCAAAATAAAATTCGTTTTGAGAGAGTGATGAAAACCATTGTCGGTGGAAACGTGGAATTTGAAGTAATAAATAAAGCAATAATTAATGTCTAATATTTTACATACCACTTTTTTGAGTGTGGGGAAGAAAAATTAAGCGAAAGAAGTTTGTTACTAATTAATTCCTATGAAAATCTTGGTATATAGGAAACTTCTTCAAAGTGAGTTTGTTCATGAATCCCAAATCTTGTTTGAGCGCGGGACAAGTCAAGTCAAGCACGTTTCTTTGTTTCCTGGGTGTGTGTGTTTCTGTGTTTTCTTTCTTTTCATGTGTTCCTTAAGACTTGAATGGGCAATCTCTGGAAATTAATGAAGATAATGCGATCAATAATTATTCAATTACTAAGAGTTTAATTCGTCGTTTCTACTTTATAGGTCGGTCGAGTTGACCACTTCATGTCAGTATAATCGTTTTCTAATCACCAAATTACTTTCGCTAATAAAAGTAGGTGCTCCTCTTGCTGTTTTCCTGAAAATAAAAAATAAATAAAAATTAGAAAGTAAAAAACTGTTAGAGTAATGGCCCTAAAATTAGGGATTTGATAAAGATTGATGAAGATTAGATTAGCCTAATTTTAGGGATATGATTATGATTTGATTACCTTCAATTATGTGATTTGATTACGATTGCATTTATGTTTAAGCTCTATAAATAGAGCATTTTGTATTGTAAACAAATCATTCAATAAGAGCTTAATGTAGCCTTAGGGCTTTATCTGTGGACGTAGGTCATAGACCGAACCACGTTAAAATCTTTTGTCTTCTTCATCTATTTTATTATTCTGCATTTTATATTCATACTATTATGAATTTCTTCA
>CM017326.1:322498-371159 GCA_006937295.1 Carpinus fangiana
CCAAAAAAAAAAAAAAAAAATCGATAATATTAAAAATGAAAATTAATAAACGTGGTCTTAGTGCTAAATTGCTTTTTTTAAAGTGGATGTTGCCCTCTTTGCTGGTCAAGAGGTTAGACTGTTTCTCAGCAAAAAAGAGTGAAACATTAGAAAGTAAGTGATTTTTTTGATACATTTTGGTAGTTTGGAGGCTATTTTATTACATTTTGAACATTGGGGGATATGATAATTTGGGTATTTTTCAAATTTTGTATTTCTCACCATTATCAATTCTTATAAGTTATTCGTAAATCTCTAGGCAACATCCTAAAAAAAAAAAAAAGAGTGCTCTCCAAAATTTTGGTCATAATAGGGAGTAGTGGAGAGTCAAAAGAGACAAGAGGTGACAAAAGTTAAACTTGTAGCATTACTTTGAGTTAAAAACATGCAATTTACCATTTCGGTTCTCAAAAGTAAGAATCTTTTCATAATAAAAAACCGGATGAGAATGCTCTTAGACCTTCTTGATGTAGGTGCCAATGCAGGTCTCACTGGTTATTTGCCTAACTTTACATGGAGTAGTCCTCTTCAGACATTGAATTTGTCAAGCACGAGTTTCTCAGGTGAGCTATCCGCTTCCATGGGAAACCTTAGCCTTTTGACTTTCTTGTCTATTGAGCATTGCAATTTCTCGTGGGGTCTATTTCATCTTCACTTGGTAACCTCACTAAACTTACCGATCTTGATCTTTTAGATAACAATTTCATGGGCAACATTCCGCACTCACTTGGAAACCTTGTTCAACTCTCTTTTCTATTCATTTCCTGGAATCAATTGACAGGCCAAGTCCCTTTTAGGCTTGTAAACTTGCCACAATTGAGTTATCTTGATCTAAGCCATAATCTTTTGAGTGGTGAAATAAAATTCGAGAATGACACACAATTGTCTATCATTGGCCTGAACAACAATCGGTTAACTGGTCCAATTAATTTTGGGCCTATGAACCTCACAAACGTACATCTCTTGGACCTTGCATGCAACAACTTTCATGGTCAAATTTCAAACTCAATCTTCAGCTTCAAGAATCTTGAAGTTCTTTATCTTTTTGACAACTACTTTAACGGCACTTTGGAGTTTGATGAGTTTCTTAAGCTCAAACGTTTGTATGCATTGGATATTTCTGGTAATCAATTATCGTTACTCATTAAAGAAACTAGCAGTGCCAATGCAACTCTTCAAGAGTTTGAATATTTAGGATTTTCTTCATGCAACTTGAGCGAGGTTCCAAATTTCATAAGAAGCCAACTTGAATTGAAGAATCTAAACTTGTCCAACAACAAGATTCTTGGCCAAGTTCCAGAATGGATATGGAACACAAGCACAACAAGTCTAGAGGTTCTTGATCTTTCCAACAACTCGCTCGCGGGCTTTAGCCAACATCCAATTCTTTTTCCATGGACTCATCTACGATTTCTTGATCTAAGGCCCAATCTGCTCCAAGGATCACTTCCTACACCACCAATCTCCACTTCGCATTTTTATAATTCCAACAACTTATTGATTGGAAATATACCAGAATCGTTTTGCAATCCGAGTTCTCTTCAAGTACTTTGAAAAACTATAAACACTCCTAATTCTACTAGATCCGATTTAATATCTAGTGTTCAAGCAATATAAATATGAAATAAAACAATCAACAATAAACACACGGAATTTGGTTACGAAGAGGAAACCATTTAGAGAACTCTCTAAAATGTAAAACCTCTTCGGGGCAGCCAAACCCAGGAAATCAACTAAATCAGTAAAAAGATAAAGGATTACAAGATGTTCATACTCACAAAACCTTTGCTATGACACGATCTTGTATAAGACAAGCGACCCACTCGTCTTCTACCGCAGCAGCCTTTTCCAGAGACAACTGGCACAATCCTTCTACGTGATTTTCTGTCACCGGAACTCCGGTTGACTTCACTTCAACAGATGACGAACAATGATGAACATGGAACAAAACACTCCAAGAGAGAGAACTTAAACGCTCACTATCAAAGACTCTCTTGGCTCACAAAGGCGAATTCTAGATACCGAATTCGTTACCTCTACAGATCTATAAAGATCTATATATAATCACCCGGACTCTTAGTCCTATTGAAACTATACAAGGTAAATTAAACCTAGACGCAACAGAACGTTCGGACGGTCACTTGGCTCGTCCGGACGGCTACTTAAAATAAACGTGAAAATGAGTTTTAACACGTGCCGTCCGGACGGTATAAATGGCCGGGTCCTAGGGCAACATCGCTTACTTCCAGTCTTTTGGTGCGGCGCGTTCGGAGGCGTCCGGACGGGATTCGAACGGCTAGCGAACGGCCAGCGAACGGGGCACTCGGGATTTAGTACTAGAGCTGCAGCACGTCCGGACGGTCACTCTGTCCGTTCGAACGGGCTTTGAACGGCTAGGGAACGGCCTTGCGAACGATGCCCTCGGGTTTTAGTACTGGGGGCCTTTTACTGCATCACGTCTGGACGGGAGAACTGGCCGTTCGGACGGTCCTTGTTCCCATGCACCCTTCTATTCCATGAAGCTGTTGTACGATCCTCCGAGAGATGCGAGAACATAAATAAAAGCGATTTACAATGTTTTGATCACCGAAAAATAGCCAACTACTTATAAAATAACTAACAAACTCCCCCTTTGGCATTTCGGTGATAAAACAATAAATCATATGCAAACGGCATAATCATCCCAACAAAACATAATAGCCCATAGTTAAGAGTCAATAGAAATAACAAATATAAAATGTAACATGTCTCCCCCTGAACATTTTAAATACTCCCCCTGAGCAAAATACAACTACTCCCCCTTTTTATCACAAAAGTCAAAGGGTATGCCTCCACAATAACTCCTAATCTCCTTGGGTAAGAAAATCCTTGATGACTTGTATCTCTCCCTGGAGGGAGGTGCGTAGCTTGTCCATCTCTCCCTGGAGTGTGGTGCTTAGCTTGTTCATGTTCTCTCCTAGAGCTTGTACTTGAGAAGATAACACTGAAATTTTTTCAAGCAACATGGGCACAGCATCTTGAGGAATGGGTGTAGTGCTACTTGAGGAAGCTCCTGCAATGTCTGGATTTCTGGCTGTAGCTTGTCGCCTAATATGGCGATCAACTTGTCCTGATGATTTGGAAATGGTCCTCTTATCGAAAGATGCAATGGAGGTGATAACAGGTTCACCTTCTTCTGGTTCAATCCCTAGGTGTGCAAAAATGTGAGAAATAAGACCACCAAAGGGAAGAGAGAGATTACCATCTTCAAAAGCTGCAAGCATGAGCCGGATGGCGTGAGAGGCAAAATCAATGGGCACTTCAGTGGCAAGTGCATATAGGAAGGCAGCCCTATCAACTCCAAAGTCAGAATAATGTCCAATAGGCCATAAGTTGCAAGACACAATGCGACTAAGGATCCTCATGGGAGCGGAGAAGTCAGCAATGCGTGTGGAAGCATTCTGAACTGGCCAGCAGGGAACAGGACCTCCCACAAAAACTTCCATCATAGTATCTTTAGATGGAAAGACATCAGGCATATACGGATATGGCGATTCTTCCACAAAGGGAACACCAGTAATAGTTCGGATGAGATCACCATCCACAGTGAAAGTATGAGAGCGCACATATGTAGTGAATGAATGCTGATCAATTGGTTCTATGTTGGCATAAAACTCACGAACCATGCTCACATAAGCCCGAGTGGTTTCATTTGGGATGAGAAACATCCACCCACGGTTGGCAAATAGTTGTGGGATGAAACCAAAATCATTGACGAAGTCGGTGCACACCACACTTCGTTCCATCAGTACTGTTTTGTCTTTGAACTGGGTATTGTACAGCTTCATCATTGCTTTAGTTTTGAACCGGTCACTGTATGGTAGTTGTGCCCTTGTACGCTTCCTTGAAGAATCAGCCATTGTACCTACACCCCTCGTAACACCAAGTTAGTGTATAAAGAAACAGAGATATATAGCATGGTGTAAAAAAAAATGATAACAAGTATCATCATATAAAGCCAACTTGTGAAAATATAGCATGGTATAACCAAGTGAGAACCAAGATATCATTTTTCACAGCCATCACCTAAACATTAGGGACATTAAACAAGAGCAAACTAAGAGAAGAATCAAAGCAAATGGCTCAAGGAAAACCGTTGAAGCATTTTATCAAACACATGGTGTGCATGGAAAGTTGGACATGAGAAAAATTTTAAAACAAGATGAAAGCCCATGCCTAACTACATACAAGCAATGTAGAATTACACAACCACATGATCATTAAGCACAACAATCAAAGAAGAAAGAAAAAAAAGAAAGGAAAAAAAACAAAAATTCCCAATCCAACATTCAAAACCTAATATGTTATCCCTTCATAAGCATGAAAAGAGAACAATGAAGGTTTAGAGATCATACCTTAGGTTGAAAGGATTTGAAGAGAAATGTGAAGACAGAGAGTCATGAAATCAGACCAAAAAAAATTGAGAAGAAAGAAGTAAAAACACTGCTGCCGAGAATGAGAAGAGAGAGAAGAAGAAGAAGAAAGAAAAAAAAATGGGTTCTCGGGAATTATAACTGGCAGCTTCGTTCGGACGGGAATTCACACCGTCCGGACGTTAATTTTTTTTTTTTTTTTTTTTTTTTTTTTTAAAAAAACAAAACAAAAATTTCTCCTCCTGAAAATTAAATCCTGATCAATTGTACCCAGTTCATTTAGGACCAACTCAAACAGTAAGTGCATCAAAATAATAACAAGAACCATTTGAGCATGAAAGAATCATTTGAGCTCCTATGCACAATACACATGAACGAAAAGAACAAAAAATTTAGTTTAACCAATGGGACAAATGGTAGCCATTCTGAAAGGTGAAGTGTGTGACAGTCAAATTCAAAGTCAAAACACAGTGTAAAAAGAATTTGGGCATGCTGCATATTAGGACAGAAAAGGCACACAGTTAAAGGCAAACCTTATGATACTAGGGCCTATGATCCCTCATCCAAGACACTTCCTGAAATATGCACAATTAACCAAGAATCCTTTTGCAACCGTCTTTTTCCGCAATGATTTGGTTACTGACTGTTTCTATAGGGATTCATTCAGCAATCATGACATTTACCAGTTGATCAGATGTGCTCTTTTCGAGCTCAACATTTTTTTATTTTTTATTATTTATTAATTTGATCAAGGAAAGCAGGAGTTTTTAGGATCTAGGTTCAACTAGCGAATTGGTCAATTTTAACTAAGCCATAAGTTATCCATCACATGCAGTGACCGTGAATCCTTTTCACAGGGCTTAACTAAAAATGACTCATAATTGTGCACGACCAGCATATGAACAACCAGATCCCACATGAAAAACTAAATTCATCACACTTATTTCAGCTATGCAATAGTAAGAGCTCAAAAATGAACTGTATGCAAAATGAGATCTGTTATTATCTTACATGACCCAATGTGAATTTGAACGTTCATGAAATTGAGCACAAGAAACCAGAAGAGAACATTCAAAGAAAGACAATAACAAAAAAAATATAGCCAAAAATAACGAAAACAAAATAAAAGAAAAGCCAATATGCACTAGGATATTCAGAATAAAGCAAGATAACCAATCCTAGACATATGGGTGACTCACCTAACACAAGGTGATATCACCCCCACTCCCCCTCAAAGGGTGAATGGTAGCATCCTTCTTAACCCAAACTTTCTTCATTTTGGGAACAGAAGTGCGACTCTTATCCAAGTCATTTAACTGGGTAATAACACCCCTCACCATGTTGAATAATTTATCATAACTATTTCTAGAACGAAAATAGTTTCTTTTTGTCTCATGATTATTCAACTGAAAGCATTTTGGGCGAATATGCCCAATCTTACCACAATGATGACACGTAGGAATGAACCTTTGAGTAGGTTGGTTCCTTGGCATATGAGCACGTCTCGGTGTAGAACGAGACACATAAGAATCAGTTAGAATTCCCTTACCTTTCTTACCTCTTGAAGCTGGATGAAGCATTTCCTTCTTCTTAGCCAAGTTTTCTTCTTTACAAACAGGTTTCACAAAAATCAACTTTGAAGAAGAAACAGCATTAGTAGAAGAAACAACAGATTTATCAAAGCCCAATCCAGTTCTATCAAATGAATGTTTCTGATTATGCAACAAGTGATTAAGTTTCTCATTAGAGAATGTGTTCAGATGATTTCTTGAATCATTAAGATCACTCTCTAAGGATTTCACTTTGGCAATCAAACTATCATTTTCAGATTTCAAGATATCATGAATAGCATGTGAATCATTCAAGGTACTAGACAGTTTATCCTTTTCAAGATTAACTTCTTTAAGTTTCTGCAAGGTTTGCTTATTCAACTTCTTCAAATTATTGTATTCCAAAAATAGAGCATTATAAGCATTTTGTAGATCACCTTCCTCTTCTGATTCATTGTCACAAATACCATAATCACTATCTAAAGAGTTACACTCATTAGCCTCATGCTCACTCTCATAAGAAACCCCAAAAGCTACATAATTAGCAACATTTTCAGCTTTTTCTTCATTGTCTGACTCATCACTTTGAGTCACATTAAAAGCCCTACCTTTTGAGTTTCTCAAATTTCCACAATTTGCCCGGATGTGACCAATACCCCCACATTCATGACACTTAGGACCACTAGGAAATTTATCCTTCTGATCAACAGTATTCCTATCTTGGAGGTTATCTCTACCATCATGCCTAGAATTTTCAGGATTTCTTGAATTTCTACCCTTAAAATTTCCATCTTTCGGTTTGAAGAATTTTCGAAATTTCCTAACTATCATGGCAATTTCCTCCTCATCTCCTGAATCCTCATCTGTTGAACCTCCAGATTTTTCCTTACCAGCAGTTTTGGTCTTAAAAGCAAAATTTTTTGAGTTCTTTGGTTGAGGCAACAAGAGCTCAAACGTCTGAATTGACCCTACTAGTTCCTCTACTCTCATAGTATCCAAGTCCTTTCTCTGGTTTATGGCAGCAATTTGGGGCAAGAACCTAGTAGGTAAGGATCTCAAAATTTTCTTGATTATTTTTGCATCAGACATTTTCTTTCCAAGATTTATAGTATTATTTCTAATACTACTGAGCTTAGAGTAGAATTCATCAAAAGTCTCATCCTCTTGCATCCTAATCTCTTCAAACTTTGAGACTAACATCTGAAGTTTTGAGGCTCTAACAACCTCGGTTCCTTCATGAGTTATTTCTAAGGTTTCCCATGCTTCTTTAGCTATTACACATCGAGAAATTCGTGAGAATTCTTCCATGGTGACAGCCGTGAAGATGGAGTGTAATGCTTTGTCATTTGCAGAGGAGGCACGATTTTCAATTGTTGTCCATTCAGCAGTTGTTTTATCCGGAATAGACCATCCAGATTCAACAATATACCAAACATCAATAAATTTAAGATATGCCCTCATACGAATTTTCCAAAGTGTATAGTTTGATCCGTCAAAGACGGGAAGAGAATTTGGTGCAACAGTATGAGACATTTTGAAAAAATGGAGTTAAGGATCACACTTAGGAATTAAATCCAAACAAAAAGTGAACCCGCTCTGATACCAATTGAAAGACCCTAAGCAGACTCCAATTAATTGTTTATCACAATTTATGCGGAATTGAAAACAGTAAAGCAATAAACAATTCAACCAAATATGTAAAGCAATAAGCAATAAAGAACACACAGAATTTGGTTACGAAGAGGAAACCATTTAGAGAACTCTCTAAAATGTAAAACCTCTCCGGGGCAGCCAAACCCAGGAAATCAACTAAATCAGTAAAAAGATAAAGGATTACAAGATGTTCATACTCACAAAACCTTTGCTATGACACGATCTTGTATAAGACAAGCGACCCACTCGTCTTCTACCGCAGTAGCCCTTTCCAGAGACAGCTGGCACAATCCTTCTACGTGATTTCCTTTCACCGGAACTCCGGTTGACTTCACTTCAACTGATGACGAATAATGATGAACATGGAACAAAACACTCCAAGAGAGAGAACTTAAACGCTCACTATCAAAGACTCTCTTGGCTCACAAAGGCGAATTCTAGATACCGAATTCGTTACCTCTACAGATCTGTAAAGATCTATATATAATCACCCGGACTCTTAGTCCTATTGAAACTCAAATACAAGGTAAATTAAACCTAGACGCAACAGAACGTTCGGACGGTCACTTGGCTCGTCCGGACAGCTACTTAAAATAAACGTGAAAATGAGTTTTAACACGTGCCGTCCGGACGGTATAAATGGCCGTCCGAACGGTCCTAAGGCAACATCGCTTACTTCCAGTCTTTTGGTGCGGCGTGTTCGGAGGTGTCTGGACGGGATTCGAACGGCTAGCGAACGGCCAGCGAACGGGGCACTCGGGATTTAGTACTGGAGCTGCAGCACGTCCGGACGGTCACTCTGTCCGTTCGAACGGGCTTCGAACGGCTAGCGAACGGCCTTGCGAACGGTGCCCTCGGGTTTTAGTACTGGGGGCCTTTTACTGCATCACGTCTGGACGGGAGAACTGGCCGTTCGGACGGTCCTTGTTCCCATGCACCCTTCTATTCCATGAAGCTTTTGTACGATCCTCCGAGAGATGCGAGAACATAAATAAAAGTGATTTACAATGTTTTGATCACCGAAAAATAGCCAACTACTTATAAAATAACTAACATACTTGATTTGGCTAATAACAACTTAAGTGGTTCACTTCCTCGATGCTGTGACAACTTTGGTAATTCTCTATTGGTACTTGATTTGCGAAGGAACAAATTTCAAGGAAGCATTCCAGAAACTTGGATAAAAGGAAGCCAATTGGGGATAATAAATTTTAGTTAAAACAAATTCCAAGGACAATTGCCAAGATCGATGGTTGAGTGTACAATGCTAAAGGTCCTTGATCTTAGTGATAACCAATTCAATGATACGTTTCCATTTTGGTTGGGACATCTTCCAAATTTGAGGGTCCTCAGGTTACAGTCAAACAAATTTAATGGTCCAATGAAGACGCCTCAAACATATTTTAAGTGCCCCAACATCCGAATTCTTGACATCTCCTACAATGATTTTGTGGGAAAGTTGCCATTAAGATTTTTTGAAAATTGGAAGGCCAAAGAATTTAAGGATGACCATATGTTAACATATATTCATGAAAACTCA
This sequence comes from Carpinus fangiana, assembly GCA_006937295.1. Lineage (NCBI taxonomy): Eukaryota > Viridiplantae > Streptophyta > Magnoliopsida > Fagales > Betulaceae > Carpinus > Carpinus fangiana. Next base: position 331,693 of record CM017326.1, read on the forward strand.
GCCTTTCAACCAAAAAGATCTTGGTATGACGATGGGGCTTGGGCTTATACTTACTCTATGGTGATGACAAACAAAGGAAATGATGTTGTCTATGAGAAGGTCCAAGGAGTGTTCACAGCCATTGATTTCTCAAGCAACAGATTTGTCGGTGGGATTCCTGAATCTATTGAAAATTTAAAGGGAGCTCAGTCGCTCAATCTTTCTAATAATGCTCTTACCAGTCATATCCCATCATCTTTAGAAAACCTTACAAAGCTTGAAGCATTAGACCTTTCTCAAAACAAGTTGTCGGGGGAGATTCCACATCGGCTAACACAACTCACTTTCTTAGCAGTCTTTAATGTTTCTCATAATAATCTTATGGGACCTATACCACAGGAGAAACAATTTGATACATTTGAAAACAGTTCGTTTGAGGGGAATCCAAGATTGTGTGGAAGACCATTGACAAGGAAATGTAAGAATTCTAATGAGGCGCCTTCTCAACCTTCAATCTCTCAAGAAAGTCAAGACTCTGGATCACCATTTGAATTTGGTTGAAAAATAGTTGCGATTGGATATAGATTTGGATTTGTTGTTGGAGTAATCATTGGACGGATTGTGATTGCAAGGAAACATGATTGGTTAATGAAGACCTTAAGAATAAGGCCACGGAGTGGGAGGAGATGCATAAATTAAATAAAATAGTTTGCACAAGATACCCTCTCAAAGCCATGTATGCATTTATTATACCCGTGTGTTTCTACTTTAAATCTTATTTTTCTGTGTGTAATGCATTCCTTCCCTTTTTCATTATTGTTTTGGTGTATTTCGGAATAGTGTGGCATTAATATGTTGTATGTAAAATGCTTTCACGGGATCTTTTATATATGATATATATATTTTATAATTTTTGTTGTTGTGGTAGATTGCATTACTTATCCCATGATTCCATTTGATAACTTTCGATTAGTTGAACTTGGTGAGAACACAAAGTTCTTCATACTTGGCAGTTTCCTATTTCTAATGACGTAAAATACAAGTCAAGCATGCATAGGAATCAAATATATGTTATTCATAATGTCTTTTGTATTTTATGGGTAATTTAATTGACTGGAGATCACACCTTATGAAGTTGAGATTATTAGTTAAAATTTTATTCACCGTTTTCCTCCCCTGGCCTTTTGCAAACATATTAAAAAAGAAAAAAAAAAATTGCCTTTCATGTTGATATTAACAAATGAATTTTAGGCGTTATCGCAATAGTTTTTTCTATAATCTTGCATCTGTTTTGAAAAAACAAAAAAAAAAAAAAAAGTTTATCTTGATTTTGTGTAATTAATCTAACAAATAAAAAACATATGGCGAAAAGGGAGCATTGACAATGGTTAATTAACATCCTATTACACCAAAAAGAAAGTAGACAAAAACAAACAAACTAATTTGTTAGATGATCACCACCCTTGGACTCCCACGTCGCCATCCTCCATACTAAAACGTACGTCACCCTACCTAATAAATTAAACCCTGGAGAATTCTGAAGTGAGTGGTTGAATGAAACCAATAATTAATATAATATCTTAGATTAATATTAATATTAATATTAATTAATTAATTCAGAATTAGGAAGGCTTGCAGCTGCATGCTCTGATCTAATAAAAGTACGGATGGGCAACTAAAATACGCATATTCAACCACAATAACGAAACTACCCCCTCACTGCAACCGGCCATTTCATAAAATGATAAAATCCGAGAGGTCATTTTCATAATTTCAGCGTTTATTACCGTGAAACGCACTCCCCCCATCTTGAATTTTCTCGAGTGCCACCGGTGCCACCCTTTTCTGCTTGATCGAGCTCACACACACACCCCCGCTGAGAAACAAGATTGTAGCATATTATCTTCATCACGCAGTAAGAAATCTTCATCTCCTATTTTGCTCTCGTCTCTGTTTGTTTCAATTCCTTTTATTATGGTGATTTGTTTTTTCTGATCTTTTTTGAGGTGGGAGTTCTCGTCAGAATAAGCTTTATGTCATCTATCGAATCTATTTTCGTCTAGGTTTTGGGTTCTATTTAGTTTTTTCTTTAGGAAATTTCGTAATTTGCGATAATTGAATGGTTGTCAAGTGGAACCACAGTGTGTGATCGTAATTTTATGATTTATGAGTTTCGAAGCACAATCTCTGTATTTTGCCTATACTCCGGCAAAATTTGATGCTAACAGTAACTTCAGTAACCCAAGATGACCCCGTCCACGCTTCTTTTGCTGTATACCCCTTCCATCTGAACGACAAACAAAATGGGTTGCAGGCTTTACGTTTTAAAGAAATTCCAAATTAGACTTACATTTCCATTTATATTAGATAAGGAGTATTGCAAAATCTAAAGTTCCTCTTTTAATTGTTTCTAGTAAGTCAATGTTGAAATCTCATTTCTAGAGTTTAATTACCAAACATTTGAAATTGCTTTGTTTTTATGTCAGAACTGTTAAAAGTCTCCAATTTTTCTTAGCGTGATTTTTCAAGAAAAGGTTCTGGATGTGGTCTACTTTGTGTGTTATCTGCATGCCTAGAGTATTATAAGGTTTTAAACACATTCTGTTGCTCATTGAACTTAATCTAGGTCTATTCAATGCCTGTTGCTCAATGAACTATAGTAATCGTACTAATTATATTTGTTAATTATATTTCTGATTGATAGATCATGATTGGAGAGTTATTTGTTAACTTGTTGTATGTTCAAAAATGGATTATGTCACTAATACTTGTCATCTATTATAGGTAACAAGTTGATCTGTTGTCGAAAGGAACTTTTATAATTTATACATTGAAAATGGGGGATTCCAAGGGAGATTTGTTGAACTCACAACTGCTGGAAAATTTGGGTGCTGGTGACCACTTGTCAGTTTGGAAAGGCTATGGGCCATATGGGATTGTGGGTGCAGTTATTATTGGTCTTCTCATACCTATATTGCTGTCTGCTCTGTTCCTGGGAAAGAAAAAGGAAAAGCAAAGAGGAGTTCCAGTACAAGTTGGTGGTGAGGCAGGCTATGCAGTTCGTAATGCTCGATTTAGTGAGCTGGTTGAAGCTCCTTGGGAAGGAGCCACAACCATGGCAGCTCTATTTGAGCAATCTTGTAAAAAGAATTCACGAAATCCATTTCTTGGAACAAGAAAGCTAATTAGCAGAGAATTTGTCACTGGTAGTGATGGTAGGAAGTTTGAGAAGCTACACTTAGGGGATTATGAATGGAAAACTTATGGAGAGATATTTGATCGTGCTTGCAACTTTGCATCTGGGCTTATCGAATTAGGTCATGATTTGGACAGTCGTGCTGCCATTTTTTCTGATACTCGAGCAGAGTGGTTCATTGCTCTTCAGGTAGTCTTTTTCCATTCATACTTTGACATCATAAATATCTTCTTCTTTTTTTCTTCCCCTCTTCGTGCTTTTCTTTTTCTTCTTTGGTTTAGCTTTATGGATGCAGGAGATGCTAAGATTGTATTTTTGGTCCAGGGATGTTTTCGACAAAGTATCACTGTTGTTACTATTTATGCTTCTCTTGGCGAGGATGCCCTGATCCACTCACTTAATGAGGTTGGGAAAATGCTGCTCTTGTATACTTTAGGATATCGTATTGTCTAGGATATGCATGACTAACATGCAAATCCATACTGTATTTTATAGTGAATTACAAAGAGCCAAAGATTACGAACATTCCTAACTCAGAGCTGTAAATTCTCTACAGACCCAAGTGTCAACTCTTATTTGCGAATCCAAGCAGTTGAAGAAGTTGGCTGCTATAAGCTCAAGCCTAAAGAGTATCCAAAATGTTATATACTTTGAAGATGATGGAATTGAAAATGATACTATCTCTGGAAGTATGAACGAGTGGACAATCACATCCTTTTCTGAGGTTGAGAAACTTGGGAAAATAAGTCCTGTTCATCCAAGCCTGCCTTCCAAAAATGGTATTGCTGTTGTCATGTATACAAGTGGCAGTACAGGTTTACCAAAGGTTTGTTCCTGCTTTTAGTTCCTTATGTTGTGCATTTGTTCTTTGCTGCAAATGAGAGAGAGGGTGGATCCAGAATCATGCTTAGTAAATTTTTGCCAATTGCTCATCACTGGAAGGGTTTTATTTTCTGGTTTATTTTTTGGGGTTGCAGATGCCCAATTCAAATGTGGTCCAGAAACTTAGAGTAATGTGTCTTTGTATAACATATGTACCATGTTTGTTTGCAAGTTCTTTTTGAGGCGAGTTATAATCCCAAACCCAGAGGTTAGTTCTCAATGAGTTCCTGAAATTTTTATTTGAGCTCTATAAGTGCTCAAGTCATGATACACACCTGCATATTTTTGTGTTGTCTGGCTCTGAAAGCCTAATGTCCTTATACACAAAGTGGCATTAACATGGTGTAGTATGTAACATTGTAGGGGGTCATGATCACTCATGGAAACATTGTAGCCACTGCTGCGGGCGTTATGAAAGTAATCCCAAAAATAGGCAGAAATGATGTGTACTTGGCGTACTTGCCCCTGGCTCATGTTTTTGAACTGGCAGCTGAGGTGCCTTCTTGTTTGCATTTGTATTTTTAATGTTAATTGGTTGAAATCGTCTTAACATCACTGTGGTTGTCCAGTCTGTGATGTTGGCTGCAGGTTGTGCAATGGGTTATAGTTCAGCATTGACATTAACTGACACTTCTAACAAAATTAAGAAAGGAACCAAGGGGGATGCTTCTGTATTAAAGCCAACCCTCATGACAGCAGTTCCAGCTATTTTAGATCGAATTCGTGATGGAGTTGTGAAAAAGGTTTGAATTTGATTGGCACATATGTGTTGGTTGAGAATACTTAAGTGAACTGTCAGCTTTCTTCTTCACTATCTATTATGATGTAATTTAGGTCGAGGAAAAAGGGGGGTTAGTGAAGAATCTGTTCGACATTGGGTGTAAGCGACGTCTAGCCGCTGTAGAAGGAAGCTGGCTTGGGGCTTGGGGATTGGAGAAAATTTTGTGGGATATCATTGTCTTTAAAAGAATACGCACTTTACTTGGAGGACACATCCGATTCGTGCTCTGTGGTGGAGCTCCTTTATCTGCGGATTCACAGCGGTTTATCAACATCTGCATGGGGTAATCGGACTTTGAATCATAAACTATTGGTCTTTTTAAGTTAAGAATTGACAGGTCAATGTTGTATCAGCTACCTAAGAAGATCAAGTTCAGTTACATGTTAGAGCATGCTTCACTGCTTATAATTGGTCTCTGTGTAGATCGCTTAAAAGTTTCTTTGTTCTGTTTTATATTCACATTTAAGATGATCTTCTGAAAATATTGCCCCTCGGCAGGGCTCCTATTGGTCAAGCATATGGCTTGACTGAAACATTTGCCGGAGCCACTTTTTCTGAGTGGGATGATTCAACAGTGGGACGTGTTGGACCACCGCTTCCTTGTTGCTACATTAAGGTAAGCCTCGACTTGGTAACGAAACTTTCAACAGAGTTTCATAATCAGATCTATACTCTTGTTTGTGAAGAGAATTTGGTAAATTGTACTGTGTTTGGCACATTTCACTTCGCACTATCTTATTTTTGGTTGCTTCCAATTGACAATAAGAATCAGAAGTCTGTTTTTCTGTGGAAGTACAAATCATTGCTAATTCATTGCATACGACATAAACTAGTAAATTCCATTAAGAATTCATGATGGTAAGTGTATGGGGTGTACCAGGTAGAATACTTTCAAATGGGATTTAATGTGTCTTTAATTTGATATTGTAGCTTGTTTCTTGGGAAGAAGGTGGATATTTGACAACTGATAAACCAATGCCCCGAGGAGAGATTGTAGTGGGGGGTTTCAGTGTAACTGCTGGTTACTTTAAAAATCAAGAAAAAACTACTGAGGTGTACAAGGTAATTTCCAAGCTGTGTCTGTGTTTCTTTTTTCTATTTATGTTTTACATATGCCGCAACTTGATCTTGTAGCCTGTATATACATGCACTCATGATCTGTTACATACTACAGGTTGATGAGAGGGGCATGCGCTGGTTTTATAGTGGTGACATTGGAAAATTTCACCCTGATGGATGCCTTGAAATTATTGATAGGAAGAAGGATATAGTGAAACTTCAACATGGAGAATATATCTCCCTTGGAAAGGTGCAATTAAAGCTTTACCTTGTATTTCTTAATAGAGTATGTCTCAGAGGTGCTCACTGGATTAGTCGCTGCGTTATTGCAGGTTGAGGCAGCTCTCACATCGAGCAATTATGTGGATAATATCATGATACACGCAGATCCCTTCCGTAACTATTGTGTAGCACTAGTTGTTCCTTTGCACCAGGTCCTCGAGAAGTGGGCCCAACAAGCTGGCATCAACTACAGTGATTTCTCTGAGCTGTGTGACAAAGCTGAAAGTGTCAGCGAGGTTCAGCAATCTCTTAATAAGGTTTGTTTATTTTCGTTTTTCTTCTGAAAACTTATTTGAAACTACTGTGACAAAGCCATATTTTATTACATCTCCACTGCTGCTGGAACTGCATAATACATATTTACGAGATATAGAGATCTAACTATGGAGCAAGTTTTGGTTCTTGCATAATATTAACAAGAGGGTGATATACCCTTGTATACGCTGAAAGTTCCGAAGTAAAAGAGGTCTTTTGATTTTGTTTTATTCAAGAAATAGTGCAGAAATAAGAGCTAATTTTTATGTCTGCAGGTGGCAAAAGCTGCAAAATTGGAAAAGTTTGAAACTCCTGCAAAGATTAAGTTGCTGCCTGAACAATGGACCCCAGAGTCTGGATTAGTCACTGCTGCTCTCAAGATAAAAAGGGAACAACTGAAGGCCAAGTTCAAGAATGAGCTTCTAAAGCTATATGCGTGAAACATGTATTGATTTATGAGTTCTTAAGTGTTGAGCTTTATTTCACGACATGGTGTTATTTTATACTCAAATTTTGTAATTTTCCTCGGTCATAATATGTTCTTACAAGTTGATACTGATGCTTGTATCAAATTTTCAGTTAATGCTTGTTATGGCTAAATCTTTGTGGCCTACCTGGCCAAAAAAGATCATATGCTGATGTTTCAACTTGCTCAAATGACTCCTAGTTTAATCTTTGGTAACTGTGATTTCGTGCCTGTCAATATGCAGACCTACTAAAATAATCATCAATGGCGAGCAAGCATAGATGAAGTGAACTACTTAAGATGCTATTTGTCTAATCAAGGATTTGAAAAGCAAACTCAAATTGCAAACCAATTCGCAAAATTTTCATGTTTGAGATATAATAATTCACAGTGGAGTTTGGTGAATGGAATTTGAGAATCCCTAAAGTAATTTTTGACAAGCTTAAACCTTCGGAGGTGAACAAGGCGGAAAAGGCAAGTGTTGGAGTTAATAGCCATAGAGACAAACTGCTACCCAAGGTTCCGATTAGATTTACAATTTAAAAAAATATAGTGATTTTGAAACATGATTTTAAGTTCCTGAGTGAACCTTCCAAAATTAAGATTTCCCTAATTTTTTTTTTTTTTTTTTTANGGTGGCCGAACTTTCTTTTTTTTTTTTATAATTTTTTTAGATTTAAATTTTTTTAAAAATTAATATTTTAATAAGGTCAAACCGTGCGTTTTGACCCAGATTAACGATTGTTAAAAAATTTTGACGGTATAGAGTTTATTGTGATTTCGATTGACTCAGTGAGTAAATTTTCGAAAAAAAAAAAAAAAACTTAAGAGAGTTTTTAATTTTGAAGGATTGACTCAATGACTTATTATACATTTTCTCTTAAAAAAATAAGTGTTTAATTAAATCACAATTTGGTCTTTAAAATCGCAGTTTAGCCTTAAAAATAATGTGTTTTGAAACAAATACCTCCTTACCTACGATTTTTTGCCCATTTGTGATTTTATTTTATTTTAATTTATTTTTTAAAAAAAAAAAAAAATTCCAACAATTTGGTTAATAATCTCACATTTTATTTATAAAATTGTAATGTTAAACACACCCTGAGGCCAATTAGATGACCTTTGTCCTCTTTGCATTGAACCCATTTCCATCAAAGGTAAGAGGAACCTATTTGAGGCGAAGTTATAAATTTGCTCAAATCTTCCCATCTTCTTCTTCTTCTTCTTCTTTTTAATGCTCAAATCTTCCCATCTTTTTACTAAGTATGGCATGTAAGCTTCAGTTCTCCAATGGTTGCTACACATGTATTTATAAATAACATATATTTGGTCTCTATGCATGCCTAACTTGTATTTTAACTTCATTAGACATATATACCAACAAGATATGAAGAACTTTGTGTTCTCACAAGTTCAAATAATCGAAAATTATAGAAAGAACATATATATAAAAGATCCCACCAAAGCATTTTTATATACAACATCTAGTGCCACAATAATCCCAAATACATCAAAACAAAAATGAAAAGGGAAGGAGCGCATTACACACTGAAAAATAAGATTTAAAGTAGAAATACACGGGTATAATAATGCATACATGGCTTTGAGAGGGTATCTTGTCCAAACTATTTTATTTAATTTATGTGTCTCCTCCCACCCAGTGGCCTTATTCTTAAGGTCTTCATTAACCAATCATGTTTCCTTGCAATCACAATCCGCCCAATGATTACTCCAACAACAAATCCAAATCCATATCCAATCACAACTATTTTTCAACCAAATTCAAATGGTGATCCAGAGTCTTGACTTTCTTGAGAGATTGAAGGTTGAGAAGGCGCCTCATTAGAATTCTCACATTTCCTTGTCAATGGTCTTCCACACAATCTTGGATTCCCCTCAAACGAACTGTTTTCAAATGTATCAAATTGTTTCCCCTGTGGTATTGGTCCCATGAGATTATTATGAGAAACCATAAAGACTGCTAAGAAAGTAAGTTGTGTTAGCTGCTGTGGAATCTCCCCGGACAACTTGTTTTGAGAAAGGTCTAATGCTTCCAGCTCTATAAGGTTTCCTAAAGATGATGGGATATGACCAGTAAGAGCATTATTAGAAAGATTGAGCAACTGAACTCTGTTTAAATTCCCAATAGATTCCGGAATCTCACCCACAAATCTGTTGCTTGATAAATCAATGGCTATTAACGCTTCTTGGACCTTCTCATAGAAAACATCATTTCCTTTGTTTGTCATCACCATAGAGTAAGTATAGGCATGAACCCAAACGGAATACCCAAGATCTTTTTGTATTGTGAAGCCTGAATTTACATCAATATATTTTGACGAGTGAACATTCTCAAACTTTCTGGCCTTCCGATTTTCAAGAAGGCTTAAAGGCAATTTTCCCATAAAATCATTGTAGGAGATGTCAAGTATCTGGATGTTGGGGAACTTAAAATAAGATTGAGGTGTCCCCACTGGTCCGTTGAATCTGTTTGATCGTAAAATGAGAATCTCTAAATTTGGAAGATGTCCCAACCAAAATGGAAACCTATCATTGAATTGGTTATCACTAAGATCAAGGACCTTTAGCATCGCACACTTGGCCAGCAATCTCGGTAAATGCCCTTGGAATTTGTTTCGACTGAAATTTACTATCCTCAATTGGCCTCCTTTTACCCAAGTTTTTGGAATGCTTCCTTGGAATTTGTTCCTTTGTAGATCAAGTACCAATAGAGAAGCACCAAAGTTGTCAAAGCATTGAGGAAGTGAACCACTTAGGTTGTTATTAGCCAAATCAAGGACTTGAAGAGAAGTCAGGTTGCAAAACGATTCTGGTATATTTCCAATCAATAAGTTGTTGGAAATATAAAAAAGAAAAGTGGACACTGGTGGAATAGGAAGTGATCCTTGGAGAAAATTTGATCTGAGATCAAGAACTTGTAGACCTGTATTGTTGGTGTTCCACATCCATTTTGGGACTTGGCCATGAATTTTGTTGTTTGACAAGTTTAAATACTCCAGTTCATGTTGGTTTTTTAGGAAATTTGGAAACTCACTCAAGTTGCAAGAAGAAAAGCCTAAAGCTCGAAACTTGTGAAAAGTTGCATTGGCACTAGTTTCTTCACTGAATAACGATAATTGATTACCAGAAATATCCAATGAAATTAACTCTTTGAGCTCAACAAACTTGTCAAAATCCACAATGTCATTAAGGTAGTTCTCGGAAAGATCAAGAAATTCAAGATTCTTAAGGTTGAAGAGTGAGTTTGAAATTTGACCATAAAACTTGTTGGCTCTAAGGTCCAAGGCAACTAATTGTGTGAAGTTCATAAGGTCAAAAGTAAGTGTACCAGTTAACTGATTGTGGCTCAGGTGAAGGGCGGCCAACCGTGTGTTGTTCATAAGCCCAAAATGCATTTTACCACTCAAAAGATTATTGCTTAGTTGAACATAACTAAGTTGTGGCAAGTTTGCAAGTCCAAAAGGTATTGGACCTGTCAGTTGATTGAAGTAAATTGCTAAACTAGAGAGTTGAACGAGGTTTCCAAGGGAAGGCGGAATATTACTTACGAAAGAGTTACCCGAAAGGTCAAGAGAAGTGAGTTTAGAGAGGTTACCTAGTGAAGATGGAATGGACCCCACGAAAGAGTTTAATGAAAGCTTAAGAAAAGTGAGTTGAGAGAGGTTACCAAGTGAAGATGGAATGGACCCTGAGAAATTGCAAGCCATCAAATTCAACTCAGTCAGGAAGGCAAGGCTTCCGATGGAAGCGGGTATCTCACCTGAGAAACTCGTGCCTATGAGGTTCAATGTCTCAAGCGGACTACTCCATGTAGAGCTAGGCAAATAACCAATGAGGCCTTTATTGACACCTACAAAAAAGATACTGTAAATCTGAAAGCTTAAAGATGTCCATTGGAAATTTCCCGTACAAACCACAATTAGCAAGAGAGAGGAACGTTAAAGAAGACAAATTTGCCAAAATATCAGGCACATTAGAGCTAATGTCCACCCAATTCAAATCAAGCTCTTTTAGGCGGCTCAAATTTCTAACAAGGCTTTCTAGGCTAGGCTTTTTGAGTTCCAAAACGGGATAAACAGGGTCTTGAGACATGTCGAAGGATGACAATTTCAGGGACGACAATTCCAAGGATGACAATTTCAGGGATGACAAGTGTGACAATTGTGAAATTTCTAACGGGATTTAACCAGAAAAATGAGAGAAAGACAGATTGAGATGTGTTAGTCTTGAAAGAGCACCTACTTGGGATGGGATATGAGAGTAGTTAAAGTGATTGAAGGCAAGGTCAAGCCTTTGGAGGTAAACAAGGCGAAAAAGGCTACTACTGGAGTTGATAGAACCAAATAAACAACTGAGACTGAGGTCGAGGCCAATTACATGACCTGTGTCCCCATCGCACTCCACCCCATCCCAAGAGCAGCAATCACTTTTCTCTCCTAATTCTAGTTTCCAAGATGCAAACTTTTGACAAGCAGACTCATCACCGAAAGGATAAACAGATAAAGATTTATCGATGAGAAAGCTATCCTTGAATTGCAACAAGGCAGAGCTCTCGTCATCATGGCACAAAGGTTGCATAGAAGGAGAAGAATGAGTGAGGATAAGAAGCAACTGTGAAAGTAAGAAAAGGAAGCGCATGAAAATGAAGAGAGAAGGCGAGAAACCCCCCATTATGTTGTACCACGTACTCTTGGATAGATATGCTTGGTGGTGAAGCTCATAACGAGAGCTCCAATTTATTTATAGGGTGGACACAAAGTCTTGTGCACCGCACGTACTTTACTTCAAGTGTGGGGGACCAGAGCATCTCCCCGAATTAGTCCATTACAAGAAGATTCAAAATCTGCGATGCCCTACATTGACCGGCATCTGATCTGATCTGAGTACCCACCACTTGTGGCATCCCCCTCCTGTATTGTCCTCTCTTCATATCCTCCCGATACTAAGAACTTTTGTTAGATACATAGTTTATTGGTGGTCAGACAAAAGACACGTATATAAAACTATACTACTACTTGTCATGTGCTTATCTTTCTAATTAATTCCTCCAAGTCTTCTCTTCGTAAACTACACGGATCAATATATTCAAACATCTCAAACATCCACGACAACTCAAATCTTATCTCAAGAAGAAGTGAGGATGACCACGACCATTCGCAAGCTTACAAGCTCGGTTGGACTAGAGTCACCAGACCACGAGCACTAGTAATAGATGCCTTATATGCTATTCACTTCTTTATGTTTAGAAAAAATTTCAAAAAAACCTACTTATATCAAATTCTCTATATTTAACCAACTCTCAAGGGTTACTACACTGTTTCCCAATTTATAAGGAACCAAAAGTAGTTTCTTATACATTATTTTAATATAAGCATTTCTCTTTCCTCTCTAATTCTTCATATTTTTGTCTTTAATTGAGGATTGTGTTGAAATTTTGTGAAAAAAGTGAGGGTAGATGAGAATTTATATTTTGTAAAAAATATATACATATATATATTTTAATGATATAAGAAAAGATAAGAAAAGTTATTATGAAATATTTTTATATGGAAGCAAAAAATAGTTTTGCGTCTTAAATTTAACAAAAATCAAAGAAAAACTACCGATAGTACTCTAAGTCCATTGCATTTACTTCAAGTCGAGTCGTTTGCCATTTGCGCGTGTTGAGGGATGTCAGAATAGATCACAAGTATGCACGCAGTCTCAATATAAGATGCTGTTACCTTTGTCCTCACCGTCCGATAACTTTTGTGATTTGTTGCAACTGCTCCTCTGAAAGACTTTTAACCAGCTACCTTAACATTGCCTGCCCAACTTTTTTATTACGTAGTTCAAAACTTTGAGATATTTTATCTTTCATTTTGTTTATTGTTTGGGAGTACATTAATTGTGGACTGTACACCTCATCAGTGTGTAGAAATAAATAAATAAAGTGGGTAAAATAAAATGTTCTAATTTGCTGCATTGAAGTGTTAGAATTAGTCCAAAATTATTCAATCTAATACATCTACCAAAATGTTGTAATATCCTAGAAGCCTCTAATTATGGAGCATGCCGCCTTCTACATTAATGTTATGTCCAAAACAAAGTAACAGGGAATTATCTTGCTCATGAAACCAATCATGTATTACTTTGATGCAAAATACATAGGAAAAGAGTTAGAAACTATAATTTCAGGTGAATTTCACTTCACCATGAAGAGGTGGACTCATTTCTGACAACCATTCTTTCTCCTTTCATAAGCACATCCAGCAGTCTGCATGGGGAAAATAACTCGTCATCTAGCAGCGGGAACTGAACAGTTGAGTACACAGGAATTAATGGCATTTCAAAATTTTTCCCTATCAAGTTTATTTCATCCATCTTAGGCTGGCTATTCTTCTTTCACCATACAGTGATAAAATCACCACACAAATGACATCAGTGCAAGAAATATGAACATCATTTAGGCTCGGATGTTGTGCGGCCGACTGTAACGGGCATCGTTGATAGTGACGGCCTTAGGAGAAGGTACAAAGCAGGGCCTAAGAATGGCACCAGCGATAGGGGAAGAAGCCAAGAGCCTTTGTCAAACCTGTGATAAACACCTCAATGTTATGCTACATAAACTCTTCTAAAAGAGAAATTTAAAGCTTTAAATGAGACAGAACCATTCAAGAGTTCCCCAACAACTCACCATTTCCTGGCAGTCATATCGTTGTAAACCCAAAATGGAGCAAATGCAGATAACAGAGTGAAATCAAGGCATGTGACATGGATCTGCAACATCAAGTTCAAAGGCTGCTTCTAAGTTTTTGTAGGGTTTCTAAGATTGTAAATATCAAGACTAAACAACCATACGAAATTACCAATGAAGAAAATAAAATGAAAGAAGAGAGATAAGTTCTATTCTAAAATTTGCCTACAACATTGAACGTAAATTTTATTAATATTACCAATAGGGAAAACTTTTATGATTCAAAATTAAAAAGACTGTTACTGAAGGCTCAAAAGTTTATGCTGATTCGTCATCACAGATAAAGAGGTTGTAACTCATCTTCAACATGAGTTGGTATCCTATTATAAAAATGGCTGCATAGTGTTTGCTGTCCATTTAATTCTAACGAACTACTGAAAAGTCTGACATATATACATCACCAATGGTTCCCAACACTTACAAATTTGCTTTCTCTGAAGTACTGGTAAAATTCCTTCCAGTCATCCCAGTTAGCTAAACCTGCATAAACAAGTATACCTAGTCCTGCAGCAAGTGATATCTGATGTGTAACAAAGTTAACTTGTAATTCCATATAAAACAAAGAAACTAATGTAATTGCAATTACTCCAACTTCTTTTCTCTCTATCTCGCTTGGTGAATACTTCTACTGTTGTTCTCAATACAAGGGCAACACTTCATAAAGCAGGAATGATCTAGACATGCTACAGAGAAGTACAATATTCGTACTTAAAAATTAAAATAAAGAATAATTTGTAACTACCGTTACCCTTGGCTTACCCCATTCCACCACTAGACCACAAGATCCAGTGGTTATTACCCATCTTATATTCTGAAAGAGAAAATGAAAACATGAAAAACAAAAGAATTTTCTAGACATGCCCTTTTGCCAGAGAAAGATTTGGAGGTCAATATCTGCAGGCAATCTTCAATCAAATAATACAGATACTGATAACATATTTTGTTCACCATCTTTTTTTTTTTTCTATGGTGTGTTAAAATTTTTTGCATCATCTTGTAGATAATAGGGCTGTGTTTTTTAGGCATCATGTGCATTGTCATGCTTCTGCTATACATCTTTTTAGTGTCTAAAGTATTAGCTAGTTTCAAAATATTTCCACTCACAAAAACAGTTTATAAACGTCTTCACATATTTATGATTTATCGAGAGAAATAGTTTGGAGCTTTTGGAAGTTAATTTCTTACCGCAGCAGTTAATTTTGTTTCCAGAAAATTCAGAGGCCATCTTTTGATTTCAGTTTCTTCAACAGGAGGTGGTGGCGGTGTCCAAAGTACAAAATAGGGAAGAAGAGCATATGCACCACCGAAGAATGAAAGTATTAGGAATGGCCAGACCGGAACTTTGCTTTTTGAGCTTATTAGGAATGGCCAGAGCGGAACTTTGCTTTTTGAGCTGCGGATACAAAGGAAAAAACATATCAAATTTAATCAGCACAAAAACACTAATAGTTGAGAAATTTTGAGTGTAGCTAGATGGACATGTAACAGATGCTAGCATTCAGTCCGCCTTAGAAGTATCTTGCATGTGTCATCAGATGCATCATAACAAGAGACTTTCAAGGAGAAAGGACTATTCTAAAAGACTTCCAGCAATCAAGATAGTCGACGGCCTATTCTAAAAGACTTTCCATTAACGCACAAGAAAAAAGCTGTGCACGAGAAGAGATATATAAGATCATTGATTAACTAAGCTAAAGGAAAGAAATATACCTTCTACCTGTTGGGAGCAACAGCATGCTATACACCAAAGGCCACAAGCCCATTATGTACCACAGAGACACAAGCACAGCATTCATCCTGAAACCATCATCTCCCTTCAAATTCAGGAGTTTTTTCAAGAAATACATGTCCCTCGACTGGAAAGAGTTAAAAAGACAACATGTTAAGAATTGAAATAATAGAACAAGATGAAAATGACAAGAATACATATACATACAGAAACGGGTTGTTTTGAATAAGTTTGTTCAAAGATTGATACATCCAAATAGGGAGATTACTAATGCCAAATTTTGAAATTGGCCTTTGTCCCCCAAAAAAACACCCCCTTCTCTTTAAGCTCTCTATGTCTTAGTCTTTAGAAGATACGATGAAATACACTTGTTACGTATGAGCATTAACTATTTACACATAATTTATCAAAACAACCAAAATCAGCTTTTGAAAAACTGCCGTCAAAACCAAGTACGAGACCTAAACCAGTACCAAAAATCTAAAATCTAAATCGATGAAACCTTTGGCTTTATAAGCAATGAAAATAATTCAAGAAGGCAAACAGGTTATTTTACCAATTCGCAACCAGAATGCACCGGTAAAACCCATCAAATAAAACCAAAAAAAAAAAAAGTAAAAGAAAAAAGAAAAAAGAGCACTATATTAATATGAATAAAATCATGATCCTAAAGTACCGGGGTCTGGTTTGGACTGAGATTGAAAACATAGTACAAGAGTGCTCCCCACAAGACCAAGAGCAAAATTGAGGTTGTCCAGTCCCTTCCCTCTCCACCATTTCCACCATTTCCGCCATTTCTACCATTTCCACCAACCCCACCTTCCAAGGGATCTCTTTTTTCCACAACTGGGTCTTCTGACTTCTGCCTTGTTAAGGAAAAATGACAAATTTGAGCAAGTCCCTTCTTCTGAAATGCTAAGGTTGAACTTCTATGATTCTGGGGTTTAAGAAAAGCTGAAAACTTTGAGGTTTCTTTGAGAAATGGGATTCTGGGTTTAAGGTTGTGGCTTTGCAGAGATTTTTTGAGTTCTGGGTCTTTGAGATTGAGAGTAAGCGATGGGGAGGTAGAGAAGTTGCAGGAGATAATGTTGGCATTAACAAACATGTTGAGGATTAGAGGATTTCAGAAAGAAAGACACCCACATAACAGACGGGTTGAAGCTTTTAAGTTTTAAGCGAGGTATAAACCATAAATACGACGTCGTTTATTAGACTCAAGACTAAAAAGTAGCCAAAGCGTTCTACAACTGCCACAACGACCATAATCCATCCACAACTTCAGCAGACAAGAGATAAGGCACCCTCACCCTCTCTCTCTCTCTCTCTGTGTGAGCATAGCCATGGCTGAGGCTTCAAGACTCTTTCACGCCTCATTCATACCAAGTTTCTGTTCACTCCACAAAACCATCCCATACTCTCACTCTCACTCGGCAATCTTTCATAAGCGCCCAATTCATTGCTCAGTTTTCACAAATGACACCACCAAGGCCGCATTGACCCAGAATGTCCCCTGGGGTTGTGATATCGATTCCTTGGAAAACGCGTCAGCTTTGCAGAAATGGTTGTCTGAGTCGGGCCTCCCAGACCAGAAAATGGCCATAGAAAGAGTGGAGGTGGGAGAGAGAGGACTTGTTGCTTCGAAGAATATCAGGAAGGGCGAGAAGTTGCTTTTTGTGCCTCCTCCACTGGTCATCAGTGCAGACTCAGTAAGATTTTCTTGAGAAAGTTTGTGAGAAATTTGATCAATGTTTTTCTGTAACACTAACAGTATCTGGGTTGTATAAGCTTGATTTTGATGCATATTGTCGTAAGTCAGATGAAACAAATGCTTGCAGATTGTTTACGGTTTTGGAACATGTATTCGTCAACATGAGTGCATGCTACATTTGTCTGATTAGTCAAAATGTATACTTCATACAAGGTTATGAAAAAGTTCTTATTTTTAAGGCTTCAGTCGACCTTTAAAAGTTGGGACTTGGGGTGGATAGTATTCATTGATCACCGAAAGAAAGAATCCCGAGTTTAATCAGTCCACAAAAGATGAAAACCAAAGACAAAACAACTCAAAAATAAATCCAC
This sequence comes from Carpinus fangiana, assembly GCA_006937295.1. Lineage (NCBI taxonomy): Eukaryota > Viridiplantae > Streptophyta > Magnoliopsida > Fagales > Betulaceae > Carpinus > Carpinus fangiana. Next base: position 349,158 of record CM017326.1, read on the forward strand.
TTGTGACCAAGTAAAACAAGACAAAACCAAAATACTAAATTTTCTTTGCCACTGCAGATTGCAGCGTTTGACTTGGCTAATTTGTAGTAAGTTTTCAACTCTCTTTTCATGCATTTTCGAGTCTGCACTTCTGAGTTACTGTGTTTCTATGAGGCCTTATGTTATCTTTTCTTCACTGAATAATTGATTACTCGATTTAGCTTTCATAGTTAGTATGTGTACCTGCAAGACTAATTATCGCCTGTGCATTTGTGTCTTTGGGGATACTAGGAGTGGACCTGTGTGGAGGCTGGTGAAGTGTTAAAACAGAATTCTGTGCCAGATTGGCCACTACTTGCAACTTACCTGATTAGTGAAGCAAGTTTTTTGGAATCTTCAAGATGGAGGAATTATATTTCAGCCTTACCTCGGCAGCCCTATTCACTGCTGTACTGGTAAGTTCTTATTCCTAATTACTGGTTCTAATGTTGGAGTCTTTAAGAGTCTTTTTCTAATATGGAAAGGGTCTACTCTCAGTTTTTTCCCCTACAGCTTCTCTGTATTATTTCAGGACACGTGAAGAACTAGATCGATATCTGGAAGCATCACAGATTAGAGAGCGGGCAATTGAGAGGGTCATGGATGTCATTGGAACGTATGATGCTTTTGCTATGTTGTCTTTCTTTAAAACTTGGCGTATAATTTATTGTACATTTTTTGACGTATATCCTGATTTTAGTGCTTATATTTTGCTGAATACATGATTTTCACTTTACTAAATTTAGAACTTATTCCCATTTCTTGTGTAGTTACAATGACTTAAGGCTCAGGATATTTTCCAAGTATCCTCATTTATTCCCTGAAGAGGTATTCATTTCATATTTTCTCAACTGCTATACTTTGTGTAGAATAGGATGGTGTATTTCAGCGACCTGGGTGATTACTTTGTATGTGGGAAAACTTATTCCTCTTTTCGCATTTAGCTGTCTTGGCATTCTTACAACTATTATGGTTCCTTAATCTACTCATACTTCAATCCAGGATTTGATTATAATTGTCTTTGATGCTGAGTTGGGCATAGAACACATGAACATTCATAACTACAAGTTGCATATGGAACTCGTTATATGCATATTTATTGTTACAATAATCACATGCTGTATTTGACTTTGCATCATGTACAATTTTTGACTTTGCACTATGAATGGTTTACAGGTATTCAATATTGAAACCTTCAAATGGTCATTTGGCATTCTTTTCTCACGATTGGTAAGTAAATTTAGTTGACAATATCATTGAATTGCTTCCCATCCACAGAAAAGGAGTCAAACTATGATAAGGTGTTTGGACACCTGCCAAAAATGATGTTGCTCTTCATAGCAGTATAGTAAACAGATTTGTAATGTAATATGAAGTCATGACCAGTACGGTTTCTTTAGAAAAGAAGTGGAATTAGGTGTTAAGGAAAATAAGGTATATTTCAAATGTCACTGAAAAAAAATTTAAATTTTTTGGAAGTGTTGTCTAAAAGCCATTTTAAGTATGTCTAACATCTTTACTCTATCCGTGATAAATAAACATCGTGTAGATTAAAGCTAGATATTTGATGATCCTCATGGATTTTAGAAGGCACATGTGTTTGTAAGAATGAATGACTTAGACTTCATTATTCTCAAATTACAGGTTCGGTTACCCTCAATGGATGGAAGGGTGGCCTTGGTTCCATGGGCAGATATGCTGAATCACAGTTGTGAGGTATGTTGACTAGAGTCTTTACAGGACAATGTCATTAGAAATAAACCTGGACAATTCAAAATCTAAGTAGGTACACCTGTTATTGACTTGTCTAGGTGGAAACATTTCTGGATTATGATAAGTCATCACAGGGAGTTGTCTTTACAACAGACCGGCCATATCAGCCAGGTGAGCAGGTAAACAAAATTTAAGTACATTATTGACAAATCATCACATAGGGGGGAGCTGCTAGGACCATAAACAAAAAAAAATCTAATGTATTTATAGTTCAAGTATTTTCTAGAAATGATTATATATAAGGGTGACTTAAAAGAATACTTGCAATTATTTTGGGTGTAGATCTTTAATAACTTGTTGAAAAGTTTAGGAATTTTGGGGATATTTTATGTTATTTTTATTTTTTTGTTACATGATAATTTGATTGATTTTGAGACACTTGATTGATACAAAAAAGGAAAAAAATAAGCGAAGGGGTCATATTAGTTTTTCTTCATTGAAAATAACTGCGATATGTTACCTTGTACAAAGCCAAATGTATTCTCTCTGAGGGAATTGTGTCCACCTAGACATCTTTTATATTATCAACCATTTAGATCAATACTATGCCAGTGAGCACTATTAACTGGCACTTACTCTTCTCCCTTCCACCCTCCTCCCCCCTGAGAATGGGATGGAGGGTGAGGTTGTGCATTCAAGACCCATTGGATCCAGGTGTAAAGTACTTATCAGAAACTTTGAGACCAATACTAGTGGGTTATATCCCATTTAAATTAGAATCATCAATGCTTGATTTCTCCTACCACTTTCTGTAGGTTTTCATTTCATATGGTAAGAAGTCTAATGGAGAGCTATTGCTGTCATATGGATTTGTGCCGAAAGAGGGTACCAACCCAAATGATTCAGTTGAGTTGTCAGTGTCACTTAAGAAATATGACAAATGCTATAAGGAGAAGTTGGAAGCTCTGAGGAAGTATGAATTTTCAGCGTAAGTACCTCATAGATCAATCGAGTCATCTCCTGTCTCTCTCTCTCTCTTCTTTTCTTTCTTTCTTGTACTCTTAAGCGTTTGTTATCTCCATAACAATATAAATATGTTGAAATGTTGAGGTAACTATTGGTAACCTTTAATTATTTTGATTTAGCAATATTCTGTTACAACTGAAATTAGGTAGTAGTCAGCAGTCTGTTCTTCCCTCTTCTATCTGCTGTTAAAATGTTTGCATAAATTGTGCTTCCTTCTTCTATGTTATGTTATTCTTCTTACTTCAATAAATTAAACAAAAGATTATTAAGCACCATGGCATACATCTTTGTGGCAGATCTCAGTGTTTTCCTATACAAATCACTGGTTGGCCAGTGGAGTTAATGGCGTATGCTTATTTAGCAGTCAGCCCTCCAAGTATGAGCAGACAGTTTGAAGAGGTTTGACAGTTTAGCCTTCTGAATTATGAATAAATTGTTTCAATATTGTATAGCCTGTCTCAAACATCTTTATTTCAGATGGCTGCTGCAGCATCAAATAAAACTACCACCAAGAAGGATTTAAGGTACCCTGAAATAGAGGAAGATGCACTGCAATTCATATTGGACAGTTGTGAATCTAGCATATCAAAATACAACAAATTCTTGCAGGTGAGGGAATATTTTTAAAAAAACCTTTTGACATGGTTGCCAGAAAGTGTTATGATTCTGTATGAAATCAGCCCTAATACATTATCCTTATCAGGCAAGTGGATCAATGGATTTGGATGTGACATCTCCAAAGCAACTCAGCCGAAGACTGTTTCTGAAACAGTTAGCAGTAGACTTGTGTACTAGTGAGCGGAGAATTCTATTCCGTGCTCAATATGTAAGCGAAAACCCCCTTTACGTTTTGTCAATTGATTTTTCTTCTTAAACTACATTTTCAGCCATCAAACTTAAAAGAGCACACATGATGTGGGTTTGAAGCTACATCACGAGTTTGCTATAAGGATACATATCAAGTAGTCCATGGTTTCTCTTCTCACTTGTCAATGCTTCTCTTATTTTGTCTGATTGTCGACCACAATGCCCCTTAATATAACATAAGCCACTACATTTCACCAAAAAGGTGGAAGTATATGGGTACTCCTCCAGCCCAAAACATTTGTTTGTTCTTTTTGGCATTTTGTTTGGTGATCAGACAACTATAGTCTCAAGAGAAGTTGGATTAATTAAATTATGGCATCTATGGAACCCTCCTATGATTGATTATATTTAGTTGACCTAAAAAAGGGAAAAAATTTCTGAAGTAACACGGTGCAGTGTGCATTTGAACAAATATCTTATCAATCGATATTGGTTTCATATGAGTAACGAGTATCGTGCATCTGCCCTACTAAATAAAAATTTGGTATAACAGTTATCTGAATTGTTTATTTGATTGTGCTTATACTTCCAGATACTGAGGAGAAGGTTGAGGGATATAAGGAGTGGTGAATTGAGAGCTCTGAATCTCTTTGATGGGTTGAGGAAGCTATTCAATTGAGAGTATTTCTGAATGCAGTCTGTCCCTGGGTGTTCAGATGAATATGAGCTTCGGATCAAATCATATCTGGTGGGATTCTCATCATCTTATGTGACCTTAAGCAAGAGCTTGGCACTTCCGGCAAGCCAAGGAGACAGATTTTTCGCCATGTTTGAATTAATATGATGTTATATTATTCATATGTGCTGCTAAAAGAAAAACTGAAACCTCCTATTTATTCTATTTCATTTGGCATAATAGAAGTTATACTTTTCTTCTTCTTCTTTTTGAATATTTAACTTCTCTGGTTTAAGTGGGTAGGTGCATGCATGATGGAGAGAGGTAGAGAGAAACATCTGAGCTATGCCGCCCCAATAAAGGGGAGAAATGAAATATGTCCAGAAGATTCATCCCCTTTTGGCCATATACAATCAGGACTCAGACAAATGCAATTAATCCACATTTGGGTTTTCCAGATAATAATTGAGTCCAGTCCACCAATATCACATTTTAGTCACCTTAACATATGAAGCATAGGGATTGCATTTTTTTAATGCATGATTGTGACGTCACTGACATTACTGTAACAAATAGTCGCCAAATATATCATCAAAAGGCCAAATCAGCAAGAACGGCCCAGATTAAAGTATTGAATGAATCCGATGCATTCATTGTTTCACCTAACCAAATCAAATAAAGAGAATCAACTAATAATTAGTTACTTGCCTAATATGGAAGATTGGGATAAAACACAACCAAGAGCTATTCTGTACATCTATCCCACACTCACCACCTGTCTCTATTTCTCCTACTATAACGCGCACTCTCTTCAAAATCAGACGTACCAATCTGAAATTCAACAAACAAGAAGAAAAGAAAAGAAAAAATGGAGGGTTTGGTTTCTCTAAGAGCAACAATTCCACCTGTCACTCACAGACCCAACAAATTCACTCCCAGAAATTCAATTCCAGGAATCACAATCAATTTTCGTACGAGGAAATCGGTCCCTTTTGCTTCTTCCTCCATTAGAGCTCAACAGGTTTTGAAACTTTTTTTTTTTTTTTTTAGCAATTTCTCAAAATTTTGGTTTTTATTGAGACTTTTGAAGTCCACATGTCTCGTCGTTACAACTCGTAAAAGTTATTCGTGACGACACTTGTAAGATCTTATACGAATATCATCGCCTTCAATATTTTTGTCCTGCACGAGGTAGCACCACATCACAATTATATTGAGAAATGGAGGGTTTGGTTTCTCTGAGAGCAACGCTTCCGTCTTTCGCTCACAGACCAAACCGGTTCTCTGTCAGGAGGTCCATTCCAATGGACTTGCATATTCGAAACTCGGGTCCTTTTGCTTCTTCCTCGATTAGGGCTCAACAGGTTTTCCAAATTTTCCAATATAGACGCTGATTTGTACTGTATTGTGTCGATATATTTACATTATTGCCCAATTCAGAGCTAAGTCTTTGTGGGTTTTGAAATAATTCAATGTTTATAATCAAATGCATGTAGAAAATATAAGCTTATTTGCATGTGGGTCTCTTAGTTTTCAATAAAGTTATGATCTTTATGGTGAGGTTTTATTTATTTTTGAGTTCAAGAAAGTGAATAATGTTGGAAATTGGTGCAATATAGATTTGCTTTCGGATTATATATGATATGCTGGCTTCCACAGGATGTGCTAAGTTAAGCAATAGAGAATTTTGTTGAGCCAGTAAATTTGTGTGATTGTTGAAGCCCATTTATGTTTGGGTCTTAAAATGTGCTTCCTTTTTTTTGTGTTCTCTTCCATTTTTTCTCTCTGGGGATGAAATTGCGACTAACTGCTCAGTTGGGTTAATAGCTTGGGAACTGAATTGTGGTCGGAATGTTGTTTAGCTAGAGTCCGAGGATAGTTCTGCCACAGTTGCACCAGTAACTGTACCTGAAGAAGATGCTCTTAAAGTCAAGGAGTGGGAAGTGGGAATGTTCCAAGATGAAGTAGCTGCTAGCCAGGGGATAAGAATTAGGAGGCGACCGTGGACTGGGCCCCCTTTGCACTATGTTGGACCCTTTGAGTTCCGGCTGCAGAATGAGGGGAATACTCCTCGCAATATTTTAGAAGAAATCATTTGGCACAAGGACAAGGAAGTTGCAAAAGTAATTTTTACAACTTGGTTTGTAAAATATATGTTTTGTTTTTCCCTTTACCTTTTTCCTTTTTTGGTATTTTGATGAATTTGCTGTAGTGCTAATAGCTATTGTTTTTCAGTTTAGAGAGAGAAGATCTCTCTCAGTACTGCACAAAGAACTTGAGAATGCTCCTCCTACTAGAGACTTCATTGGAGCTCTTAAAGAAGCAAATATGCGAACTGGAATGCCTGGATTGATTGCTGAAGTGAAAAAGGCTTCTCCAAGCAGAGGAATTCTAAGAGAGGATTTTGATCCAGTGAGTCTACATCCTTCCCTTTTTTTGGGATTTTATTCTCATATTATGTTACTATCCTATTGTTGAGCTACATTTGATATCCCTGTATGTATCTGTTACAACATTTTTTAATTGATGACGTGTCATGTTTAGAGGAATACTAAGTCCTGATTTTCTTGTTCATAGTTTTTCTTATCATCATTGTTTTCATCATCGTAATCTGCTTCCACTTGTTTGAAATGATACAAGTACTGTTGAAGGCTGTAGTTGTTTTGCTAGGATTTTATCAGACTTGAAATTCCTAAATGCATAGAGTTGCTTGCCTTTTTATCATTACTGAGCCTTAGACCTCTAATCTTTGCAGTATGCATTTGCAAGTCTATTTAAAATGGTTTAGAGTTGCTGCTAGAATGGTAGACATGAGAAAATTTCATTTTCTGAACAAGTACTAAAAGTTCAAGTTTTGATGAATTTGAATACATTTTCTTAATTAATGAAACAGTGCTGCTTTGAGACAGCAGTTCCTTCGTATATAAGTCCTATATGCATAAATGTAAAATGGTGTTAATTCTAGGAGAGAATGAGTTCTGTAAGACTAAGGGCCTTTTCTGAATTTGTGGCACTAGAGAGATGGCATAGACTCTTGAATTATAGAAGGCCTTCAAGAACTGTACCAGTCACCTAAAATTCGAGATTATATTTATTTATATCTTTCTTTCGTTGTCACATTTTATGTAATGTTCTGAATGCTTCTAATGATGATAGGTTGAAATTGCCCAAGCTTATGAGCGAGGTGGAGCAGCATGTCTCAGTGTTCTGACAGATGAAAAGTATTTCAAGGTAAACAAATCAGTATAAACCTTTTTAGGCATTCTTATGTAATGAAAGTTGCTGGATTTAATTTATTTTGAAGTAAGTTCTCGTTGCTGAAGCTGAAAAAAGGAAAACCTCATACTTGTTTTGTATTTCCAATGTAGGGAAGCTTTGAAAATCTGGAGTTGATAAGGAAAGCTGGAGTAAAGGTCTGCTCCTTGAGTTGTGTTTTTGCGTAGTCTATAGTGATTAATATGAGTTATGCATCTAATACTAGCAAAATATGCAGTGCCCTCTATTGTGCAAAGAATTTGTTGTAGATGCATGGCAGATCTACAATGCTCGAGCAAAAGGCGCAGATGCCATTCTTTTAATTGCTGCTGTTTTGCCAGATCTTGACATCAAATACATGAGTAAGATCTGCAAGTTGCTTGGTTTGGCAGCACTTGTTGAGGTACAGATGTTGCTCTTTTCTTGTTTCTCGTACTTCCACAAATGTTGTAACTAAAAATGTTTGAGGCAGTCTTCTGCTTCCAGGTGGTAGAACATATTTATGTTTCAGGATTAGTTACTTGACTACTCTGAGACATTTGACTTAATATTGAGCTTCTATTCATATATTTTTCTTCTGTAACATAATATAAGGAATGTAATCACAGCTGCTTTGGCTGTTGGTTTAAAAGTCGTACTCTGACATAGTTTTGGTTTCAAAACATTTTCTTCTGTTGTAGTTATTGTTGTTGTCTTGAATTCAAGAGTTTATGGGTTGCCTTTTCTTTAGTTTTCCTATCTTCTTTTCTTCTTAGTTGTATTACAAGTTCATGTTTTTGTTAGTAATGAGAAAATTCAAACTTTTTACCTGCAATTTTGATTACTAAATGTGCAATTTTTGCTTCTGTTGTTTATCTTTAGGTGCACGATGAGAGAGAAATGGATCGTGTTCTTGGAATAGATGGGATTGAGCTTATTGGCATCAACAACCGCAATCTCGGTACATGTTTTCAACCATTTCGAGTTGGCTTAACCCTTGTTTTTATTTTGATCCTCAAGCTTTGTAATATGACTGTTTGTTGACATATCATATTAAATTGTTTTCTTCCATACCTTATGCATGGCTTCTTCTTCCTTTTTGCAGAAACATTTGAGGTTGATATAAGTAATACGAAGAAGCTTCTTGAAGGAGAGCGCAGTCAAAGGATACGTGAAAAAGACATAATCGTAAGTGGTCCATTTACGATTCATGGCAACTCTCTGAAACACATAGTTTGGTATTTGTACATGTTATGTGATATCTTTCTATTTTTTTTTGTTTGGGATTCTTCAGGTAGTTGGGGAATCTGGGTTGTTTACTCCCGATGATATAGCTTTTGTTCAAGAAGCTGGTGTTAGAGCGGTAAGCTTTCAAACCAATAAACTGATGCTCAATTGTACATGGCATTGCCTTAGCTGAAAGTTTGTATTCTTCTGCTGCAGGTTTTGGTTGGAGAGTCAATTGTGAAACAAAGTGACCCCGGGAAGGGAATAACTGGACTTTTTGGCAAAGATATTTCATCATGAGTCAGGATTAGAATGTTCTTAGTTCTTACCCCCTTACCCTTCCCCTTCCCCTTCCCCTTCCCCTTCCTTTTTTGTGTAAGCGACACATAGCGAAGTTTATGGAGTTGCAGTCCAAAAGTGTGGTGGAATAACTTCTTGTATCTCTCAAAAATGGCTATGGCATATAATATATTACAATAATTGAATTGATGATGAATATGTAGCAAGTAGGGTTGTACAAAATAACTACCTACTGCTTGCCAGCCGAGTACCGATCGAGAATCGATCGACACAGCTTAATCGATGGTTGGTAGACGGTAGACTTTTTCTATTTCCGACAAACTTGGTTTGGTAGGTGGAATAACATTTTCTAACTTAACCAACCAACTTTTCCATTTCTTTGCTTACCGGCTGTTACCATAATCATGTTGGTAATGGAAAATAATAATTAAGTAGACGGAATAAGTCGACATGGAAAATAATTATGTTGACGGAATAAAAATCTTATTTTTGTAATTGAATTATCCGACTCTCCGTAGTTAGGTTGGTGAATTTTTTTATATTTTTTTAAGGATAATGCGCTCATGTTCGTTGACCTATGGAAAAAAAAAAAAAAGTAAAAATAAAATGTCAACTCATATTACTCGAGTAATATTTTGTAACACAATGAAGGAATATTATGAATTGGGATCAATTGCAATATTATGAATTGGGATCCCTGGCAATTGAGGAAAAATTACTCATCAATAATTATTGAAATCTTGTCCATCCAATTTGATCCAAAGGTCAACAGGCTGTGTGTCACTAATAATAAAATAATAAAATATTATTTAAATTTTAAAAAGAAAATAATAAAAAATTTAATTTTTTTTAAAAAAAGAGGATTTTTACCATAACGGCCACCCCAGCTGAGCATGGGGGCCTCCACCCCCAACCTGCCCCGAAGCCACCCCCAACCGGTCATCAATGTTCAGTATCACTGTTCCTATCATCACACACTTGGAAAAAAAGGAAAGGCCTCGGAAATATGACGGTGAGAGTCACGATAATCCGATGCGTGTACAAATCTGACACAACGTCCAGTGGGGGCCACTCAAAAGTCAAAAACAGAAACGACGGAAAGCCGTTTCGAAAGCTGGAGGAAATCTCTCTCTCTTTCTCTCTCTCTCTCTCTCTCTGTGAATGTGTTGTAGGACTGGACATGTCGTTGGAGAGTGTCCTAGAGTTCCGGGCGGGGGACGGCGCGTGGTACAGCGTGAGAGTGGAGTTGGAGGGCGAGGAAGACGAAGAGGAAGAGTTATTAAGGGTGAAGTACGTGGGGTTCACGGAGGAGGAGGACAATAAGTTCAGAGCGAGCGACTTCAAGAGCAGGACGGAGGTTGAGAAATTCAAGGACCGCTTCAGAGCGGTGTCCGTGCAGGTGCAGGACTCCGACTGCTCGAAGGTCGTCACGGGCAACCGGGTCTGCGCCTCCTACTCCGAACGTGACGACGACGTCCGCTTCTACGATGCCTTCGTCGATGCGGTACTCACCCCTCACTCTCAAAAATGCCTTCTTTTTTATTTTCTTTAAAACCCACGCTTTATTCAATAATTAAAAAAAAAAAAAAAAAAAAGAGCTTGCTCGGAATCTTGGATTGTTTTGGTAGGTGGAGCGTCGTGAGCATGCTCGGAAACAAGACGGAGAAGAAGAGTGCACATGCATCTTCATCCTTTCCTGGCTACACGGTCCAAATGTTGGAAACTTGACCACTACATCGATTGAAAACATTTGTCAAGTCCAGTCAAGTGCACCTATTGATCCCAAGGTGACTTCTTTTCTGAAATTAGCCCGGGAGAGATTTATAATCAATAGCGAACCTGTTTTGATTTCTAAAGCTGACAGTAGCTCAAGCATCAAGCGCAAGTTTAGTTTTTTTGAACATCTTAATCAGGCAGGTTATTTTTGTGCTTGATTTTTCAACTACTTGGAATTTTACTTCATTTATTGCATGTTCTTTTAGCGTTGACATGATATATCCATGCTTGTTTGAAGGAAAAAAGATGTGCCAAGCGGACCGTGACTAAAATATGCCCACCCGAAGGTTTGTCCTTGTCCACTATGGAGACTAGAGTTGTCAATTTTTTATAAGACTCACGAATTAGGGTCGAGGGTTTGACCCCGTTTAATTAAATGGCTTAGGGATTAATATAACTTATGTTTTGACATGACTCGAACCCGACACGTGACACGACCTACAAAATGAATTTGAAATTAATGGGTTATGGATGAAGTGTCTAATATGTTTAATTAAATGGGTTAGATTATAATTAACTTATTTAGTCTTATATCTATGTTTCAACACAAACATGAATTGCTACAAGGTGAATTGCGACCCTTGATATTAAGCTAAACTCGACTCTCAAAGGCCTTAGATCCCAAAATACTTGGGCCCTCTTTCATAGGGCTCTGAACTTTGTCACTGCCTTGTGTCTCTTGTATTTTTGCCTTCCTAATATTCAAGTAACAGTCTGAAAATGAGTTCAATTACAGCTTTTTCCCACCATACTCATTGTTTGTATATGAGCAAACTACCTACCTTTAACCTTTGTACTCTTTGCCTTAATCAAATGCATTGGTTTGTGTTCGTGTACCTCTGAAGTAGGAAGGATTGCCAGTCATCTGGAAAGGACTATGCAAGATACGGATCTTGGGGGAGTAGGAAGCCAGTATGTGGTACTGCTAGAGAATCTGGATAAAGGCTTATCTCCGTTATCAGTTGCAGAGTTCATACATAGAGAAACTTCCATATCACCTCAAGTCTACGTTTTCCCGAATTTGACGTCAGAGCCATCAACACAGGGAGCCCTTGTGTTAGATTGTGAAAAGAAATTTCAAAAGTTAAGTGATTTTCTGGATAACTCAAACCACATCATCATGTCCTCGAGAGAAAGGTATGCATATGCATTATTCTAGGCTTTCTAGCATCTTATTAACTGGTCTTCACTTTTATTTCTTCCTTGTAATCTTCTGTATCTAATTGATGCATTTAATGGGCCAGTTTGTTGATTACAATATATGCCCCATGCTTTTTGTTGTGAGTGCACTTGGAAAGTTTGTATCTCACATTGGTAAAGTATACAAAGAGTGACCGGTTAATATACCTAAGTGGACCAGAACCTATTAGCTTGAGCTTTTGGGCTAAAAATTGTTTCATAATATGTATATTAACTTACTTTTGTTTGACTTCCTATTTATTTATCTTCATAATAATTGATATTAGAGCCATGATTAACTTCTTGAAATACGCGTGACACTCTTAGATTTGTAAAGGACCCACACTCTTGGATTTGTAAATGATTCACATAGGAGGGGGAATTAGGTCAATGTGAAATAAACTCACGAGTGAGAGGGAGATTTGTTATGAGTGCACTTGTGATGTTGTGAGTGCACTTGTGGAAGACTCGCGCTTGGGTCCATTTAGATTAACAACTCACTCTCTTTATACTTTACCAATATAAGACAAAAACCTTATAAGTGCATTCATAACAAATCTGTAGAACCAAATTCTTTTACCAGAGTCAAACCAAAACACTCATATCAACGTTGAAAACTAACCATGGCTCTGATACCAATTGTTAGGGTATCCAACAAAAGTAACTTAATATACATATTAGGATGCCACTCTAACTCAAAAGCCTAAGCTAATGGGTTTTGATCCACTTGGGTATATTAACTACTCACTCTCTTTATAGTTTACCAATGTGGAACATAAACCTCAACCACTTTTTATACTACATTTTTGATCCATTGCTCTTTTTTATTTCCTTGTTATTGTGCTTTTTGGGTTACTTCTTTTTAGCTTTAATCACAAGAGCGTTAGTGTGCCTTACTAACTCATTTATCTGCAGACCATGGGTGATAATTGAGACAATGTCAGGGCATAATGCCCTAAGAGCATCAACGTGGATCCAGACACTCAACTCACAGGCAAGCCCTGAATTTCAATAGTTTTGGCTTTTGGGCCAGTGGGGTTGAATATGTTAAGCAATAGAACATATTGTGGATATTTGGTAGAGAAAGGTGATGCTGCACTCTCTACCACTCGCGGCCCGTAATTTCACCTATTTGCCTGCATAAACAAACACTCAGGAGGTTGGAGTAAATGATTACAAGTATTTTTGTTGGTTCCTTCTTAAAATTCATAATTAGCATTTACTTTGCAGAGAATGTTACAGCAAGGGAGCATTGGAAGAAACAAGTTGAAGGTTGTCCATTTTGGAAGTGAAGAGTACGAGAGAGCTAGACTGCTCAAGGATTTATTTGTGGAGTTTTTTAATCATCAAAAGGGACTTCAGAAGAGGCTAGCTTTGGATGTTGGAAAGATCATGCTGCAACACCCGAGGAAATGCTCTGTTTCTTGTTCATATGATTCGGATTAGCCTATTAGGTATCAATGTAATTGACTCGTGCAGATTGTTATATACCATATGTCACACACATGTAAGTCATTTTGTGAGAATTTATCAATATATTGCCTGGCCAATGTACTTTTTCAGAAAATATCTGGTGAGAAACAAATGAAAATACAGGTGAAAGAATGGATTTAAGATTGGAACTTGGGTTTCTAATTATTTCACTTTGTGTACCCTCTTCACATCATGGTTTGAAATCGATGTAAAATTTGTTTATGTTTATAAAATCAGCAACGCAACTTTCTGGTAATTATTGGAGAGGATGAACAAATATCTCTGCAACAATAAGCTATCTGCAATAATGATCTTTGATGTTAAATGGTCTGAATTAAAAAGTTTCTGCTTTTTATGTCAACAAATATAAGAAGCAATTTTCCTCTTAAATAAATTTCATAAATGTCTCAACTTTCTTTTTGTTTGTTGCTTTTAGTTGCGAGAATTTGTATTAACGCGAACCGGTGCAATTCAAAAGTGAGCTGAAGAAGCTGTCTGTAGAGTTGAAGGATTTGGTTTGTATCGAACCACATGAAAAATGTTACATATTAAAAAGGTGAAATGTTACCACGACAGCCAAAAAGAATTTTGATTAAAAATGCTCTTTCTTCATTTTTAAAGATATGGTTCGGCCTCAGTAAACCAAAAGTAGTTTTTTTTCAGCTTTTTTACAACATAAAGCGAAAAAAAATAAAAATAAAAATAAAAATAAAAATGATGAAAATACTCAATTCTCCTTGATAACATGTCAACTTTTTAATATGTCGCATTTTTCAAGTTGTTCGATAAAAAAAAAAGGGACCTAAATTTACATAATTTGGGAATTTACACTTTCTTTGGAAATGTAAAGGATTCTTATCCAGTAAAAAATGAGCTATTTTCTATCTCATGTCCCAAGACTTCCGGCCTACCGCCCTCCCCTCAAGGATGGAAAGGTTCCCATTAAATTCCGCCTTGTGATCCCTAAATTGTAGCACGTTGTAGATAAGAATCAAAATACTTTTGTAAATAACATGAAAATATTAGGGATAATACAATTTTATAAATAATATGTAAGAAATTTGTAGTAATTTTTATTAGCTATTTTTAAATTAAAAAATCATATTTTGGTTAACTATTTAATTCATATTCTTGCAAAATTGCAATCCTAAATGCACCCTTAAAAAAAAAAAAAACAAAACCAAAAAAACAAAAACAAAAAGAAGTCACGTAACCATGTCCACATGGCATATCTAAATTGCACAACACCGTTGTCTTTACCCAATAATGACCGCCCACGTCAGCTTCAAAACACAAAACGACTGGGCAATCGGCATGCAATAAAAGCAAACGACAACATTTGGAGTTTGAGCACGTTTGTCCTTTGAGAAGCAGAACTCGATAGATCGTCCCATTTCAAAACGTTGTTGGCGGCGTCGTAAGAGATGGGGTTGTGGGGTTTGAGACATGTAGTGGCGATGGTGGCGTTGTGTTTAGTAGTATTGAGAAGCAGAAGAACGGAAGGATTAAGGCTTTGGATAGACGAAGGAGAAGAGTGCTTCTCCCAGGGGGCGAAGTATGAGGGTGACTCTTTTCATGTCTCTTTCGTCGTCATTCAGGACAATTCCCCCTGGCATCATTCCGCCTCCGCTGACGGTATTGATCTCGTTGTATGTTACATATTTTCTTCTTCTTTTTCATCTTCTTCACCTTCTTTTTCTTTTCTTTTTTTTTTTACGTTGTTTTGATAAATGATCTTGTGCTTTTAGATTAATGGGTTTTTTTTTTTTTCCTCGAAGATTAGGATGCATGGTTTCTTTCTGTTTCTGTTCTTATAGTCATCTCATTGTCAACAATTAGTTCACAATTGAAATTTCGCACTATCTGCCATATTGGATATTTAACATCAAAAATATAAGCTCTTGCATATCATTCCTTTGCAAGCTAATTTTCAAGAATAAATTTTATAGAAAAATTTGTATCAAACTCTACTCGTAAATTTTTTATTTGTAATTTGTAATTACATTAAGAGAACATAGAACCAGATCGATCAGGTTCTTTGACAGATGGTTAAAAAGTATTACATCTATATAACTTTTTTCCTCTATTGAGAAACACTGAGTTTGCTTAGGTCAATGTCGATAAAGTGGAGTCGTCAAAAGACGGCTCACCATGAAAGTCAATTGTAGAGCTTGATGGTATGTTATAATCTCAAGTATTACACATAACTTAAATATAATTTTAGCCACGTGTATATAAGTTATCGGACACTCTTTTTGTGCAAACTAGTTTTGAATATTAGTGAGTGGTACCCAAAATTTGTATCAAATTTCGTGTAAAAACCACTTGCGGACTTTTGATTTGTAATTACATGACTTAGAGAACATAGAACCAGAACGGGTTCTTTTGACGTACTTGAAGGTTAAAAAGAATTAATCTAGAGAACTTTTTTCCTGTGCTGAGAAACACTGATTTATTTGCATGAATGATCAAAAGACTAGATTAAAGAACGACTTGGCCTGGAATTTCTCTGGTTTCTTTCATTAATGTGCTGCGTCCAATATCCACCATGGAATCTTTAGTAATCTCACTATTTTGTTGATATTAATTATCAGATAAAGGGACCGAGTGGCGAGCAGATTCTAGATTTTCGCGACAGGAAAAGCTTGACCATTGGTTTTATAGCACCAGGGAAGGGGATTTATCACTTTTGTTTCATTAACAAGTCTCCCTACCATGAATCCATTGACTTTAATGTACATGTTGGTCACTTCAAATCCTTGAAGCCCTCTGAACAGCATTTACAAGATGGTGAGAGCTTAGTTTCTTTTTCTTTTTTCTTTTTCTTTTTCTTTTTCTTTTAGAAAAATGCTTCTTTCTTTCTCTTTATTCTTTTTATTACTTAACCCCTCTTTCTTTCTTTTATTACTATTTATTTTATCAACCTCCATTGGATAATGATTAGAAATTGTTGTTGATTTATGCAGCCCATGTCACCCCCTTGCTGGAACAGATAGCAAAGTTGGAGGAAGCCCTTGACAACATCGTGTTTGAACAGCATTGGTTAAAGGCTGAGACTTACCGCCAGGCAATAGGTACTAGTACTACCTTAAGGTTTGGTTAACACCTTTCAGGGTAAAAAGTAAAAATATTAACAAAACACTCAAAACTATTTTCACATTTATATGTCACATCATAACTAAATGTCAAAAAAGTTTCTCCATTCTTATTCTCAGCCCAAATTTCTTGGAATTTGGAAAGAGAATTCCAAAAGATTAGGATCCCCGCTCTTAATTATGAAGTCTCGTAAGTAAAGATTAATTCAATTTGGTAAAAGTTCATTTATCTTTGAATTAATGCTGCTATGTTATTATAATGTTGCAGTTAATGATGGAATGAGCCGGAGAGCAATCCATAAGGCAGTGATTGAATCGGTAGCACTCGTTGGGGCCAACGTCCTCCAAGTCTACCTTTTGAAACGCTTGTTTAATCGGAAACTTGGGGCTAGCGTCCTCAAAGTTTAGATATATTTGTTGCATATTTAATGAATTTTGCTAATAGTTTAGATATATTTGTTGCATATTTAATGAATTTATTATTAGCAAAAGATGGAGCTATCATGTAAACCATTACCCCCTATTTAATGAATAATGAAGAGATGTGTCATCTATGGTTAAATAAGGTTAATTAGACTTTTTTTACATTGAATATGAGTTAATTATGTTGATTCTCAAAAGGTAGTTCAATTGGCTGTGACTACACCTAATAAAGCATATGTCACTAATTTGAATCCCCCTCGCCCTTCTTGTCCTGATATGTCAAAAAAAAAAATTATGTTGATTCCATGATGAACCATCAACTATTTTAAGAGAAATTGGAAAGCCTCATTAGGTATAACTATGCAGTTAACCAGGGAAGAAGAAATCAAATCCACTCAAAACAATGAAGAAACAAATTGTCACAAATAGTAGTATCAAGTCATAGGATTTCAATAAACAATAGAAGCAGCACCCAAGAATAACCAACCGGTATACTGACCATAATATAACATTGTTCCTTCAAATTCTCTACGAGGACACAACAAACAAAACCAGTAGGATCCATCATAGCCTCTGAATACAGCTCCAGCCTTCTGGAATATGTTTTCAGCTCGGGCATGAACAAAACGATGCTTTCTTATTCAAGCTATTAAGAGGTAAGAGAAGCCTCAAGATTCTGCATCAGTAGATTGTATGCAGCAACACCATTTTTTCTGCTGTAAACATCAAAATAAAAAGCAATATATTAACCCACAAGTGTCATTATAAGGAAACATGGTTGTCTCATCAAACAGTTCTTACGCATATCTTCTATCATGCATGTATATAACCATCGTTTTATATTCATAACCAGCCTCAGAAGATGGCCATAAAAATCAATCAGGGACATTAGTAATTCGACAATACAAGTTCCATGCCAAAATGAGGGCATTAAGATTGAAGAGTGAAGATACACAAAAAGTAAGAATATCACCAATACCAAGGATTACGTGATTTGATTTTTAAGTATGAAAAAGCAATACGAAGACCAAACGAATATTGGCTGAGAATTGATCTTGTTTAACTATTAGAATTTTTTGCATATAAACAAACCATTCCATGAGTTTTAATTCA
The DNA here is from genome assembly GCA_006937295.1 of Carpinus fangiana. NCBI lineage: Eukaryota > Viridiplantae > Streptophyta > Magnoliopsida > Fagales > Betulaceae > Carpinus > Carpinus fangiana. Next base: position 367,218 of record CM017326.1, read on the forward strand.
CATGGAAGGATTTACAGATTGCAAGAATGGTCTTAAGTGCAGATTACATGGATTTCAGTTTTTTGTGTTCAACAGAAACACACCAAGGGTCCAGATTGCAATAATTTTGAAATTATAGGGTTTATGTGATTCAATTAAAGCTTTAGATTTAATTTGAAACCAAGGCCAAACTGATGTTCTAAAGCAATGGAACAATTTATGATGATGGACGTTCAAATGAATACTTTATGTTGTCAACCAAACACGATCCTCCTGCTTTTAGAAATGGTTGTATGAAATGGAAAAAGGTTCAAAGCATAAAATTGAGGGAGGTTTTATACAAGCCAGAGTGCACATCCAACATAAGAAATATGCAAGTTGGAACTTACAGAGTGAGGTTTTCCAAGAACTGCTTCGTGCTTATATTTTGAGTCAACCATTGGTGGCGATTCAATCTTGCCGCCTGTCTTTTTCTCATTCCGAGCCTTGTTGAAGATTACTGTGAATCCCTCTGCGGAAGCAGGGTCATTGACATCCCATTCTCCAAACTTTGGCAATGGTTTACCCTTTTCCTGTGGAAATTCAAATTTCACAAGACATGTATGATAAATGCAATCTTCTCATATGCCCAACTTCTTGCTGCCTACATATTAATTCTAGGAAAATACATCCAAAACAAAGATATGAATGAAATATAGGAGGATGGTGCTTCACATGCGTTAATAAAAAGATGCTAATCAAGCTAATTTTAAATCTTCATATACAAGGAAATGTTGGATATGCTTGCAGAATAATCAGTGAACATGGAACAGGATACATAACATAAATAAATTTATTTATTTTTTGATAAGTAACATAACAAAAATAAATAAAACCAATAGATCTACGTTAAAGGGAGAAAAGGGGGGGATTGAGATCCCCTGCAATACCTAAAGTATAGCAGGGGTCTGCAATTCTTAAATTGTGGCCGTTCATTCACGTCATGGGGCAAAAAATTTGACACCTTTTCCTTTGCATCTTCGGCCACCGGCTCCCCTTCCTCTCTCCTCCATGGCTGCCAGCTTCCCCTCCTCTCTACTCCATGGCAAGGCCATGGAGTAGACCCATGGAGACTCACGATCATGGGTCCTTGGCCAGCTGTGGGTCATGGAGGAGAGAGAGGGAAGGTGGCCAAAGAAGCAAAGGGAAAAGGGATGAAATTTTTTTTCCTCACATACCACCATAATGATCCGAGGGGGAATGGCAAGAATTGAATACAATAATCCGCCAATTCCGACATTCAGGATCTTGATACAGCATCATATGGTAACACTACAACATATTAATATACTTGGTTTGCTTACATGAAAAAGTAGCTCAAATACAAAGGCTAGGATCACAAAGAATCATATGAACAATGCCAATAACAAAGTAAAATAAATTAAATAATCTCGAGGAACAGTTTTTGTAAGCATGATGACACTAGAAGCAAGAACGCAGATGATGAAAAATATTCCACATAGGATAAACAATTTGAAGCGATGCGTAACCCATCAAAGCCTAGTATTTTGATTACATTTCCACCATTTAAAAGAAGTAGATAAGAACCCCACTAACACAACCAACACAAAGCGAAAAACATATACAAACGTATAGAAAGAACTTGACAAACAGATCCACATACATTAACATGTTATTGCTGCATACACATACATATATATATATATATATATATAGAAAAACCAAATACCATAATCTGTGAAAGGCATTGAAAATGGAACAGAAAGCAGGCATTCAGAGAAATAAAAACGCAAAACTTACCGCCATGAGTGCGATTGGAGAGAGATCCCCGTCTCGCCTCCCCCTCTTTACCCTTCTCGTCTATTCCCTGATTCCCTTCCCTTCTAGAAGAATCAATCCACAGAGAGAGAGAGAGAGAGAGAGAGAGAGAGGGAGTGGGATTTTGTAGAGGGGGAATTAGGCCACCTGTTTGAACAACCTAAGGTCCTAAACTGTGTTTTTAGTCTTTAGACTGGTACTTCCAGCGAAGCCACAACCCACAAGTACACAAAACGGCCCCTTCTCATTATTTGTCTTTATTAATTGAGTAAAGATAAAAATAAAAATTCTTACAATCTTATTGGAATATTGACGTCATAGTTACAACTAATTCTTAAATTATTAGTTTTTAATTTTAGAAAAAACTTCATTAATCTCATGAACTTTCGCGATTTTTGCAGATACTTCTCAAACGTTTAAAATCTCTCACTTTAGTATATCGAATTTTGATTTTCTTTTACTTTCTCCTTTTCATTAGGATTTTCTATTAAATTTAACGGAAATGTGTAAAATTACTAAAATATCTTTAGTCTTTTTTTTTTTTTGGTTAATTTAACTATAATATTTAACGGTAAGGGACATTTGAAACAAAATAAAAATTCGATACATCAAAATGAAAGTTTTTAAACATTGAAAAAATATTTACAAAAAACGTAAAAGTTGTTGAAAGTTAGTGAAGCTTTTCGTTAATTTTATTAAAAAGAAAAATTATAAAAATTGGTGAAACTGCCTGCAATTTTTAAGGGTTGACGACTGACGCATCTGACATGATGATTATTCATTTCTTCTGATTCCTTTTGAATTCCAACCACCCGTGATCTCTATTATATTCTCTACCTCAGAAAAATTGCCAGTATTATGAAATAGCTAGGTAAATTATTGGTTCAAATGATAGATAAAAAAAAAAATTGAGAATTTTTTTCTTTTCTTTTTATTACAAAAAATGCATGTTAAAAAATGGAGTATAGATATTAGTTAGCGGAAGACTGAAGTATAAGATGAGGTTACCCATCGGCTTATAACTTTATTGTCCAAAGCATCAATCTAAATAATTGTACAATTTGGCGATACAATTATACAAACTATAAAACACAAAAATTGACTTCTTTTTTTGTACCATTAATTCTGCTTCGTATTTTTCATAGAATAAATAACGAACAAAAACATCCCATTTTGGATTCTTGCTTCTTCTCCTCGACAACAGCCAACAGGGATTGAAAATGCAGGTGACCGATGAGGCTGTCCAATTATTCGCATTTATTTATTTATTTATTTGTATTTATTCATTCCTTCTTTTTCAGCCAGTATATACATACAATACAGTACATCCTGTGTATGAATTCGGTACCACTAATAGAGAGAGAAGGGTGCACAATATTAGAAACCAACTATATTTTATTTCAGAAGACAAGATAAATACAATTACATAGAAAGCCAAAAAAAAAATGGAGGAGAAAATGAAGATGAAATTGCAAGACAAGCATCGGACTCTGATGCCAACAGATTCTCATCTCCCAACCTTCTCCTATCCAGCCTGAACCAAAATAAACTCAATTAAGCAAAGTTCAGCTGCAACATGGCCAACTTCAGCGTAGTGAGTGAAACAAAGGCTTACGGCTTACCTAACATGAAAAAGCCTTACACTAACTCTAAAACAAGGGCAGATGCACCACCTCCTCCGTTGCAAACACCCCCAACACCGTATTTCCCATTTTTCTGCCTCAGTACCTACAATAGCGTTATAACTTTCACTATGAGAACAAAAAAAGATTTGGCTTTCTTAAAAATAAATAAGGTTACTAAGCCCGGGGGTGCTAGAGAGAGCAACATATTGACACAAAAGTAGCTATTTTCAGAAAAATATTGCAGGGGGAAAAGGCAATCCAGCAGGCTAGAGAGGAGAGCAATATATTGACACATATATAGCTATTCCAAAAATATTGCGGAGCAAAATGAGATAATCCGGCGCAGTTATACCCCTAACAGTGTGACCAAGATACGAGCTCCACTACAACCTAGAGGATGTCCCAAGCCTACCGCTCCACCATGCACATTAACTTTTTCCTGCAAATAAATTGAGAATCGTATTTGATGAATAATGGAAAAGCAAGAAGACTGAGAACCCCCCACCAGCAGGCTGGGGGG
>CM017326.1:371191-406284 GCA_006937295.1 Carpinus fangiana
GGGGGGGGGGGTGGGGGGGGGGTGTGTGGAAAAACAAACAAGCATGCAAGTTTCATGAACAAATGCACAAGCACAGGCAGGGAAGCACGTCAGGCATGTCTGTGTCAAGAGTGAGAGATGTGTAGAAACTCACGGGATTAAGTCCAAGCAGTTTTTGGTTAGCAAGGGCCACAACCTGCACAGACGACATTATAAGATTGATAACCTCATAGATTGACATGCTAATCATGCTAAATGTGTGACATAACAACTTACAGCAAAGGCTTCGTTTATTTCATAGAAATCAATTTCAGAGGCCTCCAAGCCAGCTTTTGAAATAGCTTTTGGAATTGCCAGAGCTGGAGCTGTTGTAAAGAATTCTGGTGCCTGCACAATCAATTCAAAATCAACATCAATTATTACACTCAAAACTTAATATTGAAAATGCATAATATTAAAAACAAAAAGGGAGTCTTCACTTCTGACATTTGCAGTGGCTCTGAAAGCAAGCTAAAAGTAACTAATACTTGTCACTTGTGTATTACCTGAGCAGCATCAGCATACCCAGTGATCTTTGCAATCACTTGCAGCCCAAGCTTCAGTGCTGTCTCTCCACTCACTAAAACTAACGCGGCAGCTCCATCACTGTTGATCAGAACAATTTTTTATTTTCAGTAAAAGCTTCAGTTCATGTCTTTGTAAGAGTTGCATAACTAAAATTGGACAATTCATCCTTCAATGGATAGAAACTTCTATCAATGTCTTTGTAGCACTTGCACAACAAAAAATGAATTCCACTTCATGCACTCCACACATTAAAAACTTAACCAACGATGAGTGCACTCTCAGCTTATTAGACAGAAAGTCACAAAATGTAAGACTATAAGCAGTTCACAAGAAAGATCAGAAGACAAAAAAAAAGTACCGCAATTCCCTCCCACTAACTCCAGACATGATCATGTAATAACAAGATCCTATTTTTCTTTCAACAAGGCATTAAGATGATTATGGAAGAAATTTCAATCAAAGAGATTGTCAACCTATAATAGAGCGATCTCCAAGTTTTTCTGGTCAGATTGGTGATCAAATTAGTTTTTCAGACTCTTACAGAAGACAATTAGTGACCACATACAAAGTGCTATTGAGAAGCAACTTTAAGCTTAAAGAAAAAAGTAGATGAAGATGAACAAGTAAAAATAGAAGAACATAAATAGATAAATCAATGAACCTTATACTGGAAGCATTGCCAGCAGTGACAGAACCTCCATTCTCCTTGAAACTAGGTCGGAGCTTCCTTAATTTGGCGGCATCAAACTGACATAGCACAAAAGAAACGTCTAAGGATATTAGGGACAGGAAGGTTGGGCAGCACTCTGCTCCCAGATTTATATGTTAATATCATAGTTATCAAAAAAGATGCTCTAAAATTTAAAGTTACAATAAATAAAAAGTTTACAACTTAGAGAAACATAATTTAGATGGTCAAGTATTGAAGAAAGTTTATGATCAATCTTTCTATGAAACATTGAAAAAAAAAATTCAGGGTGCAGCTAAAGAGACTAATTATAGAGCAATTGTTTCAAGTGGATAAATTTTTTACCTTTCCTAGGCCTTCATCCTTGTCAACAATTGTTGATGGTTTTCCCCTTCCTCCAGAAACTTCAACCTGCATGTTATCAAATTGAGGTTAATAGTAGATACAACAAAGTGCTAGGGTCACATTATTCAACTTATTGATAAACTGTCCAACCGGAACAATTTCCCATGCAAAGGCACCAGAATCTTTGGCAGCAATACCACGCTCAAAGCTCTGAACAGCAAAGTTATCCTGCACGAATCACATAGACACAAATCAAATTCTATTGCAGCAAACAACATTAAATATTATGCAATAAGAAAATAGGTTTTGAAGAACACCTGCTCCTCCCTCGTTATTTCATGTTTATCTGCGCATAATTCAGCACATGATCCCATGGCACAATCATTATAGACATCCCATAAACCATCTTTCAGCATTCCATCAAAAAGAGAATCATGTCCAAAGCGAGATCCCTTCCTGCATTTAGTATAAAATCAAAAACTTTGGAATTTAACTCAAAACTAAGAGAAACATGAGTAGAAGGGTATATTAACCTTGCTTCTGCAATGTATTTAGGCGCATTGGACATGCTTTCCATGCCACCAGCCACAACAACATCATTGATGCCCAATTGGATACTTTGTGCTGCAAGCATTGTTGCTGCAATAACCAAATTGATTAGATTAATAGATAGTGCATTTAATTATCATTTCTTCTTCTTCTTCTTAAAAAAAAAAAAAAAAAACTTCAGTAAAAATCAATAAACAAACAAATAAATAAAGATTTCATAACAATAGAGTGTCTACCTTTCATCCCTGATGCACAAACTTTGTTAACAGTGGTACAGACTACTGAATTAGGTATTCCTGCACCCAGTGCAGCTTGTCTGGCCGGAGCCTGCCCTAAATTTGCACTGAGAACATTGCCAAAGATAACTTCTTGTACAAGTGATGGATCAACATTTGCTCTTTTAAGAGCAGCTGCAAGGGACATGAAAAATAGTTCAAGAAAAGGACAAAAGAAACCTTTCTAAAAACAAAAAGATTGCCCGTATCATGAAGCAGAAAAAATGGTTCTAGCCATACCTTCAATGGCAATAGAACCAAGCTTAGTGGCAGAAAAAGATGAAAGAGAACCAAGAAGTCCACCCATTGGCGTACGTGCAACACCAACAATGCATACATCTGCATAAAATAAAACCAGTAGGATTGAGTGAACCAGAAAGCAGCTGATCTTTAAGTTTTCTGCTAAGCTGAAAAAGTTCAATTTCCATAATAGAAAAAAAGGAAAAAGTAACTAATCACAGAGATATAGCACGAAGATACCACTGACTTTTCCCCGTTAAGTAGCTTTAGTATGATTACTATAAGACATAATAAATAAAGACTTAGCCAACAATCCACCGTTTTAAGACATAAATACAAAGAAAACATAAGACCTCTAGGCTTAATTGAGTCTGAAGATGCTGCTGCTGCTGCTGGAGCCATGGATATTTGCAAATGGAAATCTGCAAAATTTATCAATTCAAATTAGTATATGCTTGTGAGACAATAATAAATAAGACAGCATGTGCAACCCCAAACAATTAAGCACAAACTTTATGCATGACCCCCCTAATTATACGCTTCAAAGCAAAACCAGATCATGTGAGGTTCCGAAAAACAAATGTTTAAAACATAGGCTTTGTTGCTCTGACTAACCAACTAACTTCAAAACAGCTTCATAATAGGAAACCCAACATAATTTAGAGAACTTTAGCAGATCCTTAAGCTAATCGTACTAAAGATGAGAGCTTGATAATAATTTTGCAAACCCAACAAAACATTCTTAATTTCAGAATATAGAGCCTCATAACGGAAAATCAATAAATTAATTTCCTGATCTGATACATATTTTCCAATTCACAGAATCTACAAAACCAACCACTCTTATTCCCGAATTAACCTCCAGATGCGACAAAACCAATTCTTAGTAGAGACAACAAATACCTCATAACTAGTAACGTATATACATACATATATTAAAGTTTTTTCCTTTTCTTTTATAGTGGGATGGGAACCAAACCGAACCAAAACAAACAATGTTCAGAGCTTTGACCAGTTTTGTCCTCTTGTTTCAGTTTTCTCAGCAACCAAACAGAAAGTGAAGATCCTCTCCAATTACAATATCCCACAGTTAGTCCCGTAATTGCACTGTCTTTACTTAATCAACAACAGATCTAACCCTAACCGAACCTAATCACATATAGTAATGAGTCGTCAACATGACCATAATGCGCAGTACGGCAACCAAAAAATCGAAATGCCCGGAAAATCAGCAAGAAAGTGCCGGAAAAGATAATATATATATATATATATCTTGAGAGAAACTTTAAGCTCTTGAGATTGGGAACAATCAGAAACAAAGAGATTCGTACCTGTCTTTCTCGGAGTTTGAGATTGAGAGACTGTGGTCCTTGTCAGCAAGAAATGAAGAATGGAGTTTGGTGTACAACTGAATATATAGGGGGGAAGGAGGGTATGGATTTACTGAAAACCCTCTGTGAGCTGAACTATTGACTCTTATGTCCACTACAATTTTTTCTTTTTTTTTTTTTTTTTATAGGTATTGCTTTAGATAATTGATAATTCTATCTAGTGGACGACATAGTTTTCCTTTAAATTGGGTTGGAGGAGCTTCCTCCTTTCTTTCAATCTAATCTGTAAAAGTGATATGTGTCCCTTGAACGTATGAGATGCACATATTTTTTTTCATAATAAGGACAAAGTTTGAATAAATAATATTAACAACTCATGTGCATCTCACATGTTATTAAAAAAATGGACACATATCACTTTTACAGATTAAGTTGGAAGAAATTTTTTCAATCCAATTTGAAGGAAAACTCTGTCCCCAATGGACTTGGATTGCTTTCATTATAGTAGGAGGACTCGACTTTTCTTTTTTTATGAAAAATATTTATGAATCTTTTTCACTTGACCAATTCATTAAATAATAGACAAACATTCTTCTATATTAGTTTGAAAGAATTTTTTAAAACTTAATTTATAAAATTGATGTGTATTTTTAGAGTATGTGAAAAATATATTCCTTAAAAACACGTATAAGTTTAATGAATTATGTAATAAGATATACAACCAAAGTATTTTATTTGTTAAAATAAAAATATTAACAAATAATCCGAACACAAAATACTCATAAAAATTATTCATATTTATGTCACATCTGAACACTTTTTGAAACAAAAACAAAAAACACATTATCAATAAGCTTTGTTTAATAACATTTTTCCCTTCTTTATTTTATTTTTTTAAAATAAAAATATTAACAAATAACTTAAAAAATATATTCATATTTATGTTACGTTCAAACATATATATATATATATATATTAAAAAGTCCAAAAACCATTAACGAAAGCTTAAAGCTTCCCCATTTAAGATATTTCCTTTTTTTGAACCAAAATTTCCTAAAAATTGCCCATCATAAAAGTCATAGTAAGACAAATTATGGGTAATAGCTAGGAAATAATTAATTTGTTGCCTTGAATTGTACGGGAAGAATTAATTTACTCTAAAATTAATAAAAAAGTTAAGGATTTGTTTGAGTTTGTAATTTTGTTTTATTCTATTGAACTAAATCTAAATTCAAAATTATGAATATCGGAAAAAAAAAAAAGTTGAGATTATGTTTGGGTTGTTTGAAAAATACTAAATTTTGATTAAAGTTGAAAATTTTGAGTTAAGTTGAGTTGAATGTTAATGGAGTTAAATCAATAAAAAAAAAAAAAAAATAGAAAGAATTGTCTTTCCAAACAAGTCATAGGGTACACCATGCGCTACACGCGATGGTTGACCATCGCGTGTCAGGGGGCAAGCAGACAAATAAAGAGATACAAGTTGTTTTCATGCGATGTGATTCAGGCACATAAAGAGAATCTTTTAGGCTGGCCCAAAGATTCTTTTCCAATATTTTTCTCATAATTTTGATTTTGATTTTGATTTTTTTTAAAAAAAAAGGTACGTGAGCACCAACACTTGAATCAAACGACAACCAAAGTTATATTTTCATATGAGTTTAATAGGTTTCATCCTTTTTTTTTTTTAATTTTTTTCTATTCATTTGACAAAGAAACAAATAAAGGAATATTTTTTGAACGAGTATCATTATAATCCATCATTTTATATTTTTATTTCACCATTGTATCATTATGTTGGCATAACAGTGTCAATTAGTTATTAAATCGTTAAAAATTAAAATAAAATTTAAGAACTAATTAACATTACCCCATATGTTATTTTTAGCATCACGCTTATCCAATTATGTAGAACATATGGCATATTTCTAACAACGTAATTACTCTTATCTGATTAGGTAGGACATATGGCATATTTAACAACGTAAAATGGAACAAACCTAAATAAAACACACATCATTTAAGGGTAACGTTTTTCTTTCAAATTGGCTCAAACTTTTTTTTTTATCTAATTTATTAAATTAACATATGTTTAAAATTTATATAGGCTTTCAATGTAATGGGAATTTAATGTGTAGCCTGTGGTCTCGCTGCGAGTGTGATTGCATGTAGTGTAAATAGACTGGTAATTTTGTCCATTTTAAAATGTTCACCAAGACTGCTCCAAAGTTCTTCACTAAATAATAAGACAATACAAGCACCAGACAATCAGATCATTTACAACGTTTGGGAGGCTCGAAAATTTTTCTTCTCCTGATCTAGTTTTTCAGACGAAACCCTAGAGAGAATAAACGGTTGCCAATTGGGTTTTCCTTATTTATTCTTGGTGGGACTGTGTTAGGTTATGACTCAATTGAACTTGAGGAAACGTTTGAGGTTCCCACCTTCTAAGCTCCTCATGTGCGGCTCGTTAGATAACTGGTAATTGTATAGTCATATTGTGTGGGCTAGGCTTCATAGTCATAGCTGTATTTCCAGCATTTTCATTTAAAGCTTAAAACAAGGCCACCAACTCATTAAGAAAAATGTTAAATATTGATTTTAAAATTTAAAATAAAATTAAAGAACTAATTAGCATTACCACATATGTTATTTTTAGCATTACTCTTATTTGATTAGGTAGAACATATGGCATATTTCTAACAACGTAATTACTCTTATCTGATTAGGTAGAACATATGGCATATTTAACAACGTAAAATGGAACAAACGTAAATAAAACACACATCATTTAAGGGTAAAGGTTTTCTTTCAAATTGGCTCAAACTTTTTTTTTATTATTATCTAATTTATTAAATTTCCATATGGTTAAAATGCATGTAGGCTTTCACTGTAATGGGAATTTAATGTGTAGCCGATGGTCTCGTTGTGAGTGTGACTGCATGTATCTAGTGTAAATAGACTAGTAATTCTGTCCATTGTAAAACGTTCACCAAGACTGCTCCAAAGTTCTTCACTGAATAATAAGACAATACAAGCACCAACCAATCAGATCATTTACAACCTTTGGGAGGCTTGAATATTTTTCTTCTCCCGATCTAGTTTTTAAGACGAAACCCTAGAGAGAATAAACGGTTGTCAATTGGGTTTTCCTTATTTATTCTTGGTGGGACTGTGTTAAGTTATGAGTCAGTCGAACTTGAGGGAACGTTTGGGGTTCCCACCGTCTAGACTCCTTAGATAACTGGTAATTGTATAGTCATATTGTGTAGGCTAGGCTTCATAGTCACAGCTGTATTTCTGGCATTTTCATTTAATGCTTAAAACAAGGCCACCAACTCATTAAGAAAAATGTCAAATGTTGATTTTCAAATTTAAAATAAAATTAAAGAACTAATTAGCATTACCACATATGTTATTTTTAGCATTACTCTTATCTGATTAGGTAGAACATATGGCATATTTCTAAAAAAGTAATTACTTTAATCTGATTAGGTAGAACATATGGCATATTTAATAACGTAAAATGGAACAAACGTAAATGAAACACACATCATTTAAGGGTAAAGGTTTTCTTTCAAATTGGCTCAAACTTTTTTTTTTTGTTTATCTACTTTATTAAATTACCATATGGTTAAAATGCATGTAGGCTTTCATTGTAATGGGAATTTAATGTGTAGCCGGTGGTCTCGCTATGAGTGTGACTGCATGTAGTGTAAATAGACTGGTAATTTTGTCCATTGTAAAATGTTCACCAAGACTGCTCCAAAGTTCTTCACTGAATAATAAGACAATACAAGCACCAGACAATCAGATCATTTACAACCTTTGGAGGCTCAAAGATTTTTCTTCTCCTGATCTAGTTTTTCAGACGAAACTCTAGAGAGAATAAACGGTTGTCAATTGGGTTTTCCTTATTTATTCTTGGTGTGATTGTGTTAGGTTATGACTTAGTCGAACTTGAAAGAATGTTTGGGGTTCCCACCATCTAGACTCTTCATATGCAGCTCCTTAGATAACTGGTAACTGTATAGTCATATATTGTGTGGGCTAGGCTTCATAGTCATAGCTGTATTTCCAGCATTTTCATTTAATGCTTAAAACAAAGCCACTAACTCATTAAGAAAAATGTCAAATATTGATACACATAGTTAATAGTTTCAAATATCTCCCACTAAATGGTCACTAAGAAAAATGTCAATATATATAGTGGCAAATGTCAATAGCAAGTATCATAATGTATTAACATTTTTATACATAAATTAGGGAAAAATATATTTTAGTCTCCCAAACTACCAGCCTTTTGTAATTTAGCCCCACAAACTTTTAATTGGTATAAAATAGTATTTCAAACTACGAACTTCATATAAAATAGCTTCATCCGTTAGTTTAAGCTATTAAAATTGATGGAAAACACAAAACGACGTCGTTTTGGGTATTAGAGTTACAAAAATGCTCCTGGTCAATTAAAAAAATTAAAAAGGGACTGAAACGGAGTCGTTTCAGTCCCTTTAACTATTTCTCTTTCTTCCCNTATTTCTCTTAGGGTTTGAATCCCTGCGAAGAACCCATCTCCGTCGCTCGCAAAATCCATCTCCGTCAGAACCCATCTCCGTTGCTGTCCGTCACTCGTAGAACCCATCTCTGTTGTAGACCTCCAGTCGCTCGCAGAACCCATCATGCCACCTATCCTCTAGCTTTTGTGATAAAAGATCAAGGAGCTAGAGCCCCAGATTTTCTCATTCAAGAGAGTTTCTATTTTCCAAATTTCATGGGATTGTGAATTCCTCTAGCTTAATTACAAGTAGGTCATCATATCATATTCACACATGATCGCCATTTTCATTCAATAACTAATATATATATATATAAACCAACTCTGTCGTGATTGTGTTTACTACGAAGATGAAAAAGAAAATATGAAACAGATTTGAAAAGTAATATGTTTGGTAGAAAAATATTTGTCTAAAGTTGATCTCTGCCAATACCATGAGATCTTTTTACAAACTCATTTTGTTCACATTTAATAAACAATAAAATGTATATTTACAGATAATGTGTTTAATTTTCTCAGTATGCGTATATTCATTCATTTTTGACCCATAACATATAGAAATATTTGATCAATTAATAGGAAAAAAACTAGTCGCAAGAGGGGGGGGGGTTGCAGAGCCACGGGGAGGGGGGGAAGAAAGGGAAATAGTTAAAGGGACTGAAACGATGCCGTTTCAGTCCCTTTTTAATTTTTTTAATTGACCAGGGGCATTTTCGTAACTTTAATATCCAAAACAACGTCGTTTTGTGTTTTCCATCCATTTTAACAGCTTAAACTAACGGAGGGGACTATTTTATAAGAAGTTGGTAGTTTGAGGAGCTATTTTATACCAATTAAAAGTTTGGGGGGTTAAATTACAAAATGCTGGTAGTTTGGGGGGTTAAAATATACTTTTCCCCATAAATTAAGGTGCTATATATTGAGATAGATTATTTTTATACATAAACGTGCTACCGAGGGACATCGAACTAAATGGTCTAAACAACAAATTTTAAAGAAAAATTGCGTCAATGACAAGTTGCCTTTGTTATATTTTTCTTCTTCTTAATCTAATAAGAACAACATTGACATTTTATATAAGCTTTATTTTTTGTACTTTGAGAATTTGCCAAGTGTGAACAAGTTTCATTTAATTTTTGACAATTTCAAGTGAATTATTTTACATAATTTTCTTCATAAATATTATAAGATCATTGTTTATTATCTTCAACCAAACAATTTTTCATAACTTATGAATTATCTCTTCATTGTCTTTACTAAGAAGTTTGTCATTACTTCCGTGAGTAAGATTTATATGATCAGATAATGTTTCAACGCTCAAAAATATTTTGTCTTTATTTAAAATAAAAAATAAAAAATAAAAATAAAAAAACACAAATTACTCTATGAAAGTCATCTATCTCTCAGTCACCTACCTTAATAGTGACATGTACCAAATTCAAGTAAAACAATTGAAGAAGAAACATTATATTGACTGCTCCACGTTATATTCAATTATCATTACAAACCAATGATAATTGAAACTCCCCAAGTGTGAGCCTTGACTACTACTAGTCTACCACCCATATATTACGTGAGGAAGAAAAGAAAAAGTAACGGTTGCACCTTAAATATTATTATTAAACAAAAAAAAGAAAAACAATTAATTGGCCGGTTAGATGTTTACAATGACATGCTACATCCTTAGATCGCTAGATCATTAGAGTGCTAGCACTTCGGCTAACATTTACCAGAGAGTTTTTATACAATATAAATTATTAAAGATTTGGGGTCCGTTTGATAAACCATTTTGCCTTCATACTGTAGTAGAGTGAATTGATGTGATATAATGTTTTGAATTTTTTATATTGGATAATAAAAACGTTTCATTTCGTAGTTTTTTTTAATTGAATAATAATAAAATAAATAAATAAATGATGTGTTTTTATGTTGATTTTTTTGAGAAAAAAAAAAAGTGGCGTGAACAGTAGAAAAAGACAAAATGGTTTGCCAAGTGGGGATTCGGACATCCTTAAATTTTCTAAAATATGAGATTCTTTGACTTTAAAATTTGAGTTCTTCATTATACACCGAGACAAGTGGGTTTGGCATGTTGAAAAACTACAATTACTTGCCTTAGTAACACACGAATCTATTCGTTTCCGATGGGTAACTTAATCAGCTGTGGACCACGTCTCATGAAGTGGATGTTACTCATTCGAATCTCCCCTTCTTATGTGGACATGTCCAAAAAAAAAAAAAAAAAAAAAAGACATACACATAAATCTATTCATTTATTTAGAATACTAGTAGCAGCTTCCCTTTGATTTTTCCTAAATTTAGGACACAAAACTACTTTTTGCTTTTGTATGAAAATATATTTCATAATAGCTTGCATTATCTTTTTCTATATCATTAAAATATTATTTCTTTACAAAATACAAGTTTCCTACTTACCCTCACTTTTTTTACAAAATCTCAATATAATCTTCAATTAAAGACAAAAAGATGAAAGATAATAGAGAAAAGAAAAATGTTTATATTAAAATAATGTATAGGGAACTACTTTTGATTCCTTATACATTGGAAAACACTATAACAATCTTTGAGGGTTGGTTAAATATATGAAATCTGATGTGAGTAGATTTTTATGGTTTTTTTAAAAATTTTCCTAAATATAGAGAAGAGAATGGCATATAGGGCATCTGTTGCTAGTGCTCTTAGACAGTTAGATATAATAAAATGTTGAAAATTTAAAATTTAAAAACTCTATATTTTAAAAGGGGTTTGTTAGGGGTTCTCCCCCTTATGTTCTCCTAGCGTTCTCTCATTCTTACGTAGAACATAATTTAAGAAAAAATAAATTGTAGTGGCTCCCACCACTGGTTTTTTTGCCAACAGATTAATTTTTATGAGTTAATATTTATGTTTTAATGCTTTAAAACTTGTTTTTGAATTCAAAACTAAAACCTATGAGTGGAAGGTTAATCCTTTAGAGATGGTATCACCCAAAATGGATTTGATCATCCTCAATTTTGGTGTTAATGCCTTAAATTTAATACTAATACCTAAAAAAATTGTAGTGATCCAAAATCGGTGGTAGGGACCACTACAATTTTATTTTTTCTTAAATCATGTTTTACGTAGGATTAAGAGAACGTTAGAATAATATTAAGGAATAACCCCTAACATTTTCCATTTTAAAAATACCATTGAGCACTCACCTACTAACTATATTTTAAGAAATGCTGGACAAGTATTTGGCTGGCTTTGGGAAACCCAAATCCCAACTCCTCCAACAACCAACTGTAAATCGTACATTACCAAGGAATGATACTCTCCCTTGTCCGTGGGAGGTGACTTTATTGTTCAACACGTCACGGGTCCTACTCCTACTAGCCCCAAATGACTCCCCAAAGTCACCCCCTGTCTTTTTCATAATTGCTCTCCGAATTTATTCATTGACCAAAATGGATTCATGCTATATATATAGATACATATATAAACACAAACATGTGAATTTATATATGCATCATGCATGTGATCAATTGCTTGTTGGATTTTTCTCTTATTACGTGGACTAAAATAATGACTAATGTTTATTTTTTATTTTTATTTTTTTATATCCTCTAAAATATAACGTGATTTTTAAAATTGAAATGATTATTACTGAATTTTGATTTATTAGTGATTTTAAAAATTATGTCACAAAAGACATAAAAAATACTCTAATTCTTTTTCTAACGTTACTCGACTTTTCTTTGTTTTGGGGAGCATTTTTTTGATACGTGAGAAAACTTGTACTCCAAGTACAATTAGGTCATTTTTTCGTTCTATCCGCATATTTAGAAGTCCTCTTCCTTCTCATCTTTGGCTCTCTTATATATAGTGGAGCCCTTTTGGTATAAAGAAATTTTTGATTCATATGCAGATCACAAATTATCATATCCTTGCTTTTAATATTTGTCTTACCATCCTTGGAAGAGACTCGCAATCCGCTTGTTCAATAATTTCTTAGTCTCTCTAACTCTTTCGGCTGATGTTAAGAACTTTTTATGTGCTTTAATTGTACCCACAACTTCCACTATGGGCCGCTACAACCAGCATTGCATGTAATTTTTTCGCTCACTTCTTCCATCTCGAGGATCATCCTGAGGCTGATGTTTATATAAAGGACATAAACAAGCATAGTTTTGTTTCAGCCATTCAGCCACAGAAAGAGAATCATTTGTGGCTCAACAATACTATAATAACACTTCAGAATAGGGGGAAATTATAGGAATTAGAGGGTTGATTAAGATAGTTTTTTTGTCTTTTTGACAGTGACCATTCTTGTGATACAGGGCTTTATGGAGTCCACTGCTTGAGGTTCCTCTTCAAGGCTAGCTAGCATACATGCAAAAGGGTATATTTATCATATATGGCATGCTCATAACAAATCAAAAGGAGGTATCTCTTTGGAACCATTTTCTTACAATCCACTTCCTTAAAAAGATGTTTCATTAATGTCGCAAATCTTCATTTTCTATGATCTCATATTATCAATAATTTGGTATTCAAGGAGTAACTCAATTGGTTGGATATCACGTTTTATGAAGCTAAAGTCACTAGTTTGAATCACTACTCCTCCTTTTGTGCGGATATGTCAAAAAATCAACAATTTGAGAGAAGTGACAACTTTGCTCTGCATTCCTTATTGATGGATCCAATAGTGTCTCCATCATGGGCCTTGTGTGCCCATGAGTTCAACATATTGGGTTGGAGCAGTGAGGTTAGCTTAATCCATCCAAAGTTATGGAAATGACTAGCGTTAGAATCAAACGACTAGCATTAGAGTCAAAAGATAAAAATACCCCTCAATTATAATTAATTGGATATTATTCAGTTCATTTGACTGGAGATGATCCTAATTCCAAGTTACTGTCTAGGTCCAATAAATATGGGTTACTATGATTATGTCTACTTAAAATCTCTAACCACTTAAAAAAAGAAAAAAAAGAAAAAAGAAAAATCTGATGTTGGCTTGGGCTCGAAGAAAACTTCTGATTTCCTATCCTTTTAGAAACTACACTTATCCTTTGGAACAAACATTTGATTTGCAATCATCCTATCAATTTTTTTGAAAAGTGATAATCGATTCCTTTAAACTATCAAACACTTTTTTAAGTTGCTTCATTCATTAATATTTTTTTTATTAACTTAGACAAAATATATCATGTGACCCACATGTAACTGAAATGATCCATCCCTATCTAACGTATAAAAATAAAATTGTGTTCCTTAGATATTATTATTTTTTAAAGGCCTCCCATGGCCGTAGAAACCTACGACCTGACCATTGACTTCTCTCCCTTTTATGGCCGTAGAAGGTGGGCGGGTAGAGAAGGTTTTTTTTTTTTTTTTTTTTAAATATGATACAAGGTTATAATAATTTATTTTTTATTCATAAATTGACACTTTCTAAAGTTTGGTGTGTAAATTGTGCAAATTGGGTGTAGTTTAAGGGTTTATTTATTTATTTTTTAACTTCATTTTAAATATTTGAATTACCAAGCGATTTGATAAGCTACTAAACTTCAAAATCTCTTAATTTGAACTCATAAACTTTCAATTGTAATCATTTGGATCCCTCTATCAAATTTAACCGTTAACTTCTAACGGAAATACCTGAAAAGACCAAACTATCATTGATTTTCGTTTATTATTTATTTTTAATTTGAAATTGAGGGTAAATTTAAAATTTTATAAAAAAATCAGGAGTATAAAATGTCATTGTCTCACTTTTAACGTTTAAAATTTGACGAAGAGGTTTAAATTAACTACAATTGAAAGTTTAGAGGTTTAAATTGAGAGGCTTTGAAGTTTAGGGAGTACTTGTCAACTCGCGTTGTAATTCAGAGTCCAAATGAAGTTATTATTATTATTATTATTTTAAAATTTTTTTAATTTTTTTGGGATGTAACCGCGTGGTGGGTTGCAATTTGCAAACATGCCCGCAGTATTGGTTAGCCTCCTCCCTTACTCTGCATTTTCTCCGAATGCAGACTTCTGAGCTGCTCATCCTTTCAACCTCAAAATGTGGAGGCTCGTACGCACAAATACCAACGTGCTCTCAAACCGATATTCCATCACCAAATCCTTACCCGTTTCTCTCAGACCCGTGGGCTATTGCACTGCACAAACCCAGGACACTGTGCGAGAAATCACCAACATTCTCAACCACAGCAACTGGCAACTCCTCTTGGACTCCTCGGAATGGCCCGGTAAGCTAAACCCAGATGTAATCCACTCCGTTATCCGCGAAAACCGGGCGGGTGATCCGAACCGCCTCCTCGGCTTTTTCCTCTGGTCCGAGCACAAATTAGGTACCTTTCAGAATTTGGAAATTTTCTCACTTCTTGTTGTTTCTCTCTGCAATTCTAAGCTCTATGGGCCTGCAAATGATGTTTTAGAGCGTATGATAAGAATTTGCAAGTCACCTTCTGATGTTCTGGGTGCTATTGATGTTTGTTATAGAGAATGCGATGGGTCTATATCTAATGCTAAGGTGTTTGATATTTTGATTGATAGTTATAGGAAAGTGGGTCTGTTAGCTGAGGCTGTTAACGTGTTTATGGGTTTAAAAGATGTCAAATTTGTCCCTTGTATGTTGAGTTGTAATTTATTATTGAGAGAGTTGTTGAAGGTGAATAACATGGAGATGTTTTGGAAGGTTTGTGATAGAATATCTGAGATGAAGATAGCTTTTGATGTGTATACTTATGGCACTGTAATCAGTGCTCACTTTAAGGCTGGAAATGTTAATGAGGCGAAGAGGGTGTTTTTGGAAATGGGTGGAAAGGGTTGCAGGCCCAATGTGGTTGCTTACAATGTGGTTATTCATGGGCTGTGTAGAGTGGGGCGCATTGACGAAGCTATTGAGATGAAGAAGTCTATGGTTGAGAAGGGTTTGGTCCCTGATTGTTATACTTATGTGACTCTTGTCAATGGGTATTGTAGGGAAAAGAGATTAAGAGAGGCGAAGTTGGTTTTGTCAGAAATGAGTGATGTGGGATTGAAGCCTGACCTAATTGGCTATAGGACTTTGATTGATGGGTTTGTGAAACGAGTTGATGTGGAAGAGGCTCTTAGAATCAAGGATGAAATGGTTTCTCGTGGCATTCAGATAGATATGGTCGTATATAACACGCTTCTTAATGGGCTTTGTAAGGCTGGTAAGGTGGAGAAGGCAAGAGAAATCATGAGTGAGATGAAAAGGATGGGCGTACGACCTGCTTCAAGAAGTTACAATCTGTTGATTGAGGGCTACTGTCGGGGGCGTGATATGGTTAGTGCTTTTGAATTGCTTGATGAGATGAAGAAAAGGAGTTTGCCACCTATGAAGGTAACTTACAGTGTTATGATTAATAGGCTTTGTCGGTATGGAGATCTCCAACAGGCAAATTCTGTTTTGGGGGAAATGATTTTGAGGGGTTTGAGACCGAATGCCATTATCTATTCAAGTCTAATTTCAGCTAACACTGGGGAAGGTAGACTTGATGAAGCAAGAAGGATATTGGAGAGTATGAAAGAGCAGGGGATTATTCCCGATGTATTTTGCTACAATTCTCTCATAATAGGCCTCTGCAAAGCCAAGAAGATGGAAGAAGCAAGGACCTGCTTGGTAGAAATGCTGGAGAGAGGATTAGAGCCAAATGTGTATACCTATGAAGCTTTCGTACAAGGATACAGCAAGTCAGGGGAGATGCAGATGGCTGATAGGTATTTCAGTGAGATGCTAGGTTGTGGTCTAGTGCCTAATAATGTGACTTACACGGCCTTGATTGATGGGCATTGCAAAGAGGGGAACATAACAGAAGCCTTTTCAGCATTCAGATGCATGCTTGCGCGATGTTTACTCCTGGATCTCCATAGTTACAGTGTGCTTATCAATGGTCTCACAAGGAATGGAAACATGCAAGAAGCTCTTGCGATCTTCTCAGAGCTTTGTGAGAAGGGATTAGTCCCTGATGTTTTCACTTACACCTCTCTCATTACTGGTTTCTGCAAGCAGGGTGATGTAGAGAAGGTTTTTCAACTGCACGAAGAGATGTGCAAAAAAGGCATAAATCCAAACATTGTTACTTATAATGCCTTGATTGGTGGGCTATGTAAGGCAAATGATGTTGAGAAAGCTAAGGACTTGTTTTCTAACATCTTGCATAGAGGCTTGAATCCCGATGTTGTGACATATGCTACAATGATAAATAGTTACTGCAAATCCAGGAATCTTACTGAGGCATTTCAATTATTAGATGAGATGCTTTTAAGGGGTGTCCTGCCAGATAGTTTGGTCTACAATGCCATTCTGAGTGGATGCTGCAAAGAAGGGAAATTGGAGAAAGCTCAGGAACTATTTCAAGATATGCTGCGTAAGGGCTACGCCACTACTCTCTCTTTCAACACACTGATTGATGGGTTCTGCAAGAGTGAAAAGCTGCAAGAAGCCAGTCATTTGTTAGAGGAAATGTTACAAAAGAAGGTCATGCCTGACAATGTTACCTACACAATGCTGATTGATCGGCACTGTAAGGCTCAGAATATGGAGGAAGCAAGACACCTCTTCTCGGAGATGCAGGCAAGGGATCTAGCGCCAACCACCATAACTTACAAATCACTTCTTCATGGTTACAACATTATAGGAAAAAGATCGGAGGTTTTTTCTTTGTTTGAAGAGATGGTGGCCAAGGGGATCGAACCTGATAGGATCACCTATTTTGAATTGATTGATGCTCACTGTAAAGAAGGGAACCTCATTGAAGCGTTGAGGTTGAGGGATGAGATGTTAAAGAAGGGTATCCCCATGAATTTAGCTGCATATGATGGTCTAATACAAGCATTATGTACAAAAGAAGAATTTTCAGAAGCATTATCTTTACTTGATGAAATGGGAGAGAGGGGACTTAGGCTCAGTTTTGCTACATGTAGAGCCATCGCTTGTGGTTGTCAAAGAGCAGGCAATATGGAGAAAGCTGCAGAGGTTTTGGAGCGCATGTTGTGGTATGGATGGGTTTCAAACTCCATAAGTTTAACTTGCTTACTAGGTGGTAATGGGCATGATTGGAATTCTGAGGAGTCCAACAAACTCCTAAATCAAATAGCATAGGAAGTTGCTTATTTAGGCTGGCACAATTTTAAAACTGCTACATCACTTCTCCTTGGTGCTGCTTCATAGCTGCAGCTGTCATAGTCACTGGAGATGCCTTGGTGTCAGAGTAAACCCAGAATGGGGTTAGCTTGGCATGGTTGCTCCCAGTGCTCTGTTGTCCCTCCAAGTGACCGCTTATTATATTCTGCAGCCATGACAATTGATGCTTCAGACTGGGGTGGTAAATCCCAGGTCTACTAAGGGTGATGAAAACTTGTTTATCTCTTCATTTCAAGTAGTTTATGTTGCATGAATGGACTAGTTCATTGACGTATTACAATTTATAGGTTTGGACACTGCTTAAGTTAGCAGTTACCACTTTGAGAAAGATAACATTTTTCTGTGGCCAACTTACTGTCTACTTGTTTTTTTTTTTTTTGATAAGTCAGTAGAATTTATATCAAAAAGCGTAAATTTAAAGGGAGCGCCACCCAATTATACAAAGAGTATAACTAAGAGCGCCTAAGTGCACCCAAAGAAGACCCAAGCTCACTAAGAGCACCCACACGAACCAAGAGCATCAACCCAAAGCAACACCCTACGAACAACCCACAGAATCAAACCATACAACCCCTGCAAACCCAACAAAACCCCAACAACCATACTTGAGCTTTTTGAATTTAACTTGTAATGGCCTTGTTGTTATCATAGTCGAAGAGTTCCTTGGTGAACCTTAAACTTAGTAATAGGAATCCGTGATTGCTGTTTGTGATCTTCTTATACCCTTCTCTAGGTGGAAACTTGTTCCTTAGTCAATAATGTGAATTTTGAAGGTTATGATATCAAAGAATTCTTTAGCCCTTTTACACCAGACATGATTACGAATATCATGTTGTGTGCTTTCCAAAAATGACTTTCATATTCCATATGCAACTCAGTTGTTCCAGCTCCCTTAGAGATGATAGATCATTATTTCTACTGTTCTTTCAATCATCCCAGCTTTCAACTCGTATAGATAGTTGCGTTGTGAAATAATCACTGGTTGTTTCTACTGCAAAATTTTTAAAATAGAAGAACTATTCGGTGTTATTGTGGAACCATCACTTGCATTACGTTGACTTTGGAGGGGAGGCTCGCTGCACAGCGTACACTTGTTTGTGATTAGACTTTAGAGATGTTTCAGTGAACTTGGAGTGAAGAAATGTTGCGTGTTCTTTCGTTAGACCAGAACATGTCAAATTGATGATCAGGAAATGTCAAATTTACATGGTAGTTTCTGTGTGCGTGCTTTGATCTAGACAGTAAGACAGAGATTTATTAGAGATCATATCCCTTATCAGTTTTATATAGAGCTTCAATATTGTTAGAGATCATGATTTGTCTAAATATTGTTGATTGTACGACCTTCAGCTACATATGATAAATTTAGCCATAATGCAGCTCGTTGTACTCTTGCTTACTGGACCACCTCTTTTTTTCTTTTTCTTTTTTGAGGGGTTTCCAAGTGCTGGTATTACTATAGAAGATTATGTGGCAGAATAGTGAGACTTGTTACCTCGGCTGGAAAGAAATAGTATGAGGTTGAAATAGAAAAACATTTCGACTTTGCTGCTTTGTATTTATTGACCCAAATTCATAATTTTTTTTCTGAATTTTTCCCCACCCCCCGTACATTTCCGTATTTGCTCATGTTCTGTATAGTACGAGGCATATTGCTTGTGTGTGATTATGAAAAAAAAAAATTAGAAGACTGCAAAATGTAGACAAGATGCGTGAAACATGAAGGCAGAATTGACATGTCAGGCAAGAAATTATATCATCTTCTCAAATCTATCAAGCTTCTCCTTCCTTTGCATACACCTAAGAAATAGTGCCATAAAAATTCCTGCATTTTGAGAAATAAATTACTTTCAGCACATGAACTGGTGAATGTAAACTAGAGCTTTAAGCATGAGAATTATCTTGATGGTGAAAGCTTCTGGTTCCACAAAAGGTCACCTGCACCAATGAATGATCCATTTGCAAGCACATGATTGCCTTGACTGCTGAAAGTGACCCCAAGATTTAGCAGGGTGCCTCCTAATATCGTATTCATAGTTGCCATTTGTAGTACAGTTGCTTTCCGAGCAGCTCTTTCAGACTAGAAAATGCATCTTTTGTTATTTCAATGAGAAATGATGCTAGAAATGCAGAATAAAAAGAAAGATTCTTGAGAACAGCTAGATCTATTGAAATAAATTATCTCTAACAGAAAGTGCTAATATCCAACAAATATCATCTGAAAGTGTTAAAGCGACAACCTCAAGCACCCGGACTCGGAGTTTCAAGTCCCCTGACTCGAGCTGTTCAAAAAATTCTTCTATCCGTCGAACTCTGTATGGCATGGATAGTGTATTGGTTCTGGCCTGATAATACATCAGACAGATGCTCTTAATGCGAATGCCTATAGACATTTAACATTACAAGATATTTTCCTAAATGGCTGCAACCAGAACAAGGAGCTGAAAGGAGGAAAAACAAACAAGATGTCATATGTGGTACCTCATCAGCTTGTTTTCTTATTTCTTCCACAACTTGTGTCCCATTCTGCTGCTTCTGTCTTGCATCTAGGAGCTCCTGTACATATTGTGAAGCATGATTGCTATATTTCACATGCGTAGGCAAAAGGCTACAAAAGACTGTTACGAAAAAATATTAAATTTATGAAACCTGTGCATAAGGTGCAGCAATCTTTAGGAAGGAAAAATCTGGATCAAGGATGTATCCTACTCCTGCAAGCAAATATTTCAGCAGGAAAAAGCAGAGACATTAAGAAAGTTTTGGTTCTGATCATTCTACCTGTATTAACACATTTCACAATTACACAAGCATGATTTCTATATTGGAAGTAAAGCCCATGAGAAACAACAGAGAGAGAAAGAGGGAGCACACCTTCAAGGGTTGAAAATGCCTTTAAGACAAAAGTAACTGTGGATGGAAACCAAAGTGGCTGATCTAGTGCTATCGTGAATAAATCCTGACACAAGAATTTCATCGATTATATTTTTTGTTTTCTGTTCTCAAAACAAAAAATCATATTAATACAAAACACTTTTAAAACAGAATAACGGTCATCACCTTTATATCACATCACATCAGAACACTTTTTCAAACAAAAATCACCTCAAAACATGTCAACAAACATACCCTCATCTTCTTTATATCTTACAATAAGATTTTTTTTTTTTTTTGGATTGATTTATGCTCAATTGAGATGACTTTGTAAGAAGGAAATGCAGTGTTACCAATTCATTTAGGTGTTAGATGATTCTACCTACGGTTGGTGAGGTGATGATCCTTGCATACCTCACCAATTGCAGCCAAAGTCTGCTGCTGATCCGGTTTCTGGCTTAACAAATTGTCCAAGAAAAACTGCAGAGATCTCCTCACCTAGGAATCAACAGAAAGGTAGTAAGCGACCAACTCAAATGTTCAAGATGTTAGTAGGCTATTGCACAAATGACCCTAGCTTACTGATGACATGTCTCCTGTGGATTGAAGTACTTCAAGATCGACGAGGCTTTGGACAACCTGCATGTTGATGTGCTGCTTGTCAGCAGCAAGACCTGCCAAGTTGTACCTTTCTTTTTTTTTTTCAATACAATACCAACGAAATTGGGCATGGGGAGAAATAGCACTAGCGATACTTCATCCGGATGAAAAAGGATTTTCTTCGCAATGAGTGAAAGATTGGAGTGGTCTCCACAAAAATGTAGAGATAAATCTTTCCATCCAATTGAAAATGTGGTACCTAGCATTACTCGGAGGGAATGGTTTGTAAGCAGAACTCACAAAGGTACGTACGTCATCGCAATTGTTGAGTACTAGAAAAAGATTTGTGATACTCATAAATTCATCTATCTCCCGTTCTTTGGCTGATGTGGGACAAGCTCTTTTTTTTTTTTCTTTTTTTTTTTTTTTCACACAATATCAGGGGAATTGGGTAAGGGGAGAAATGACACTAGAGTCACTGGATGGGGCTCCTTTGTGGTTCCGCTTGTAAATTATTCTCTCTTACCCAATTCCCTTGGTATTGTGCAGAAACAAATGGCTTGTCCCACACCGGCCAAGGAACAAGAGATTGATGGGTTTACAAGCACCACGAGTCATTCTTCAGATAGTAGTTCCTTGATCGTAGTACTTTTTATTTTTGTCTTGCTTTTAAACCTTTTTCTGCCAAGTTGTACTTCAAGTGCTTCTAAGGACATATATTGCATGCTTATGAAGTATGTTATTGCATAGACGACCTAAATTTAACCCTAATTAACTTAGGTAATTGATTCAGATGACAATGTTTAAAGAGTGAAAATAAGCAGCAGGACCTTCTTTGTATCACGCTCATAGACAGCATAGAAAAGTTGAAGAAGTCTCTCCTGGGTGGAAGATTTTATTTCTCCCATCATACCAAAATCATAGTAGATGAGTGCTGCATCATCCATATCAATTGCAAGATTTCCAGGATGAGGATCAGCATGAAAGAAACCAGTTCTTAGTATCTGAAGAAATACAAGCAGGTAAAAAACCAGGAACTACATTATATTCAAGCTCACGAAAACTAAATAATGTCAGATAAATGCGATAGCGCTATTTAGTAGACTGTTATACAATTGCTTTATAATTGCGAAGATGTGAAAGTAAAAATTAGTCTTTAATTTTTCTTTCTTACAAACGCTTGCTCATCTAAAGGCTAATTTTTGTATCACATCATTCCAGTTGTATAGCAGTCGTATATATAATAATCCAATCAATAGCATTATCATGGTATAATAAGGAAGAAAGTCTTTACCTGAATTAAATATGCTTCAATAGCACGTGATGATATCTGAGACCGATTATAACCACATGAATCTAGCATATCTAGCTGATTAATCTTAATCCCTATCCATAGAAGTCACAAACACAAGATTATTACTTATTAGAGCACTAACAACAAACACCCAAGAGGAGGACTTGGAATGGGGTGAGGGGCTTGGAGTACCCGGGCAGGTAAGCCCTACACAGTTGGGTGTAGGGCTTACCTGCCCGGGCACTCTGAGCTCTACACCCCCTCTCTCATTTCAAAAAATTCAAGAAGGAAATTCTAAGAAATCTGAATCCAAGAAAATAAGGTGGCTTAATAATGTAGGACAATATAAACTTGAACCAAAATAAATGCATTAGTTGAGTTGAAAACCTGGTAAATACTCCATGGTCAACACCTTTGAAGCAGTATAATCCCAATAAACCAGCTAGAAGGGGAAAAAGACGTGTTCTCAAAGTGAGAAACCAGACAGATTATATATATCCTTAATTTCTACAACTTTAAAAAGTTAAAAGTTTGCAGACACAAAATGACCAGATGGAAATAGAAAATCAATATATATGAACACGCATTGGTGATCTTGTAGTCTTGATGTGCAAGAAACATACCGGCACTCGTACCCACTTTATATTTCGAAAATCTCGTCGAAATCTATCTGCATTTTTCCCTTCATTTATATAATCAATTTCTTGATACAAAACCCTGAAAACAACTTAAGCTTATCATTTATATATCGATCATACTTATATATATATTAATTCTACAATAAATATCTCAAGAAATTAACACATGCAGAAACTAGTAGAAGCTTGCTACTTACGTTGCACATTCTTCATATATGCTGATCCAATCTCTTGTTGGACCACCAAGAGTTTCACTTGTCTGAAAGTACTCTGCAATTAGCTTTAGATTTCCTATACATCGGAAGCAGCGAAGATTATGAGAAACCCCTAAAACTGCTGAATTTCAAAGAATAACCCTTACAAATTAAAACACATGCAATATGGCTATTACTTTCATGTACCATGACGATAAAATGAGCGTGAAAAGTAGCATTACGCAAATCATAAATGTGCATTACTTACGTAAGTCAATGTCGAAAAGCTTCTTGAGACTAGGTCTTTGAACTTTCACCGCTACTTTCTCTCCATTATGCAGGATAGCAAGATGGACCTTATAATTAAAATAAGACTATAATTAGGGAAATGGAAGGTTATAAATAACGGAGATAAGGTTCGAACTCATGATTTTTGTTCTAAAATTGTCTTATTTTCCCATATTTGTATCGGATTGTCTAAAAGTTGCAACAATAAATGATCAAGCTACTTAAATAAACAATATAATAAAAAAAAATCCTAACAACCTAATTAATTGCAAGGGTTGACAAATTAATAAAGTAGAACAAGTAGACATCAATGGAACACCTGACCAAGACTAGCAGCAGCAATTGGCTGGTCCTCAAATTCCTTAAACAATATGTCGATGGGAGCTCCGAGTTCACTCTCAATGAAGCCTCTTGCTTTCTCTGGTGAGAAGGCGGGGACCTTATCCTGAATCACATATACGAATCATATAGATTTTGTAAGGGAAAATCAGACAAAATGAGAAACCTCAAATTCATATATATGCCACTGACTAGGGTTTGCAATCTTGTCTCCAACTCGAGTTGCTCTCTCGCACTCCACTTCGAGTTTGAGAGGGGTTAGCTAGCTGTTAGATTATTTTATGTATTGAACTTATCCCACAAGGGTTATTGGTGTGTATATATGTAACATTCCGGTCGTTACTAGACTCTGTATATAGGCCCCTCATGTACGGTATTAGTTATAATTTACTATACAACCTTATTCTCAATAATGAAGAGGGGACACTTGTGATTCAACAATTATTTGAGAGTTCGATTGAAATTCTCGAGAATTTGATTGAAGCTTCGATCCTCGATCCATATTTGATCGAGCGAATTTAATATAAGGACAACTTTGTACTTTTTTCTAATTAGAGTTGTGACCCTACTTGTAATTAAACGTAATAAGGATGGTTTGGCCGACCATAAGTTGTATTTTCTCAGTTTTATCAATAAGAACCAAATTAAAGAGTTCTCTTCCATTTTACTACAATTCCTTGAGTTTTAATGAATTTGTGGAAGAGTTGTGAGTTACTACATATGCTGGTAAACTTTGCGCCACATTATATAATATATTTAGAATTACCTGCAATTTTGCAAGCTCATCCACAAACTCACGTGGAAATAGATCAGTTCTTGTTGAAGATAGCTGTCCAAGTTTAATGAAAGTTGGACCAAGCTGCAGCACCCGTTCCCGCAGCCAAGAGGCAGTTTTTCGCCTTCTGTTTTTCTGATATAATTAAATAGATCTGATTAAAACTTTGAGGAAAAAAAAAAAACAAAAAAAAAAAAAAAAAAAATCCATTTTCTATAATATTGTAATGGCAGCTGAAAGCAAAACATACAGCAACAGGCAACAGCAACCCACCTGCTTATCTTCTGTGAAGCCTCCCAAATATGCCCATTTTGCATTATCCAACAGAACACGGACCCGCAATGAGACAACAAAAGACCAAACATCTGCACTCCTTTGCAAGGAATTATAATTTTCATTGGCCCAACTGAAACCTTCATCAGAGGGCAAAACCTTCAGCTCCTCCACAGGTGGATCAAGTTGTTTAGAATCTCTGACTTTTGGTGTTCTTAATGGGGCTGCAGGAGTACTTGGTTGTCTTCTAACCAGATTTGCTCCATTAATTATGTCTTTGTCTACTTTATTAGTGTACGAGGTTTTTGTTTTCACTACTTCACATGCTGCTACCATTTTAAAAGACTCTCGCATTTCCATCACTTGAAGCTTATAAAACTTTGAGAACTTACGAACTGAAATCGATGTTGAGAAACTGAGGCTGTGTAGTGATCTTCCTGGATTGATCAACTCCATATTTCACCAATATTAACTGCTGTACGTACCTGCAGAATAATTTTAGTGGAGAAACATATTAATTATAAGCTAAGCAGTAGTGAAATGGAGAAGTGAAAGATATATATATCCAAATTTGGGAAACGTAGATTTTTGTTAAAGACACAACAACACACCAGAAAGCATAACAACTTAATTACTAAAAAGAGAAAAGTTGTAAGCCTCAAGATCCTTAAAAAAAGTTGACCAATACAGCAAACACAAAACCTTCAATCTAAGCAAGACAGGGTTGTCTGTACAGTTGAATGATCATCTTCTTAATTACATCAAACGACACAAAACATACAACTTTGTAAGTCTTTAACAAGAATGTCACCAATCATGTTGATTTTTATCATTTTTCACAGGAACCAAAGAGAACCTAGATGAAAAGACTCGATGTATGTATAGGAAGGATATATAAATTCAGCACCAAATCTTCAATACTTGAACCAAATGAAGAACTGTACGAATAACCTTGAATCTGAGTGGCAAAGAATAATGTTAGCGCTTAAGGCATTGCCAGAGATCTTGATCCTCTTAGGGATGACTCCTAGGAGGGTGTTGCATCCTCTGACAGCTGAGTTTTGATTGATTATAATAGTTGTATCCTCTGACAGCTGAGTTCTGATTGATTATAATTTTATTGCACGTACAAATTTATTATAACTTGAGGCTTGATCAAGTCTTGTCATGTGAGGCCACAGTTTTCATTCTTGACTTTATAAGTTTTGGAGTTTGGGATGTGAAGAAAATAGAAGCTATAAATAAAATAGAATCATATAAGAAAAGGTTGTACTATTGATGTGTCCAAATTTCCAATTGAATGACTTATTTATGGTTGAATGATGCTACGAAAGAAGGAAAATATAGTAATTATAGAATCACAAAATATTCTTTTTTTTAAAAAAAAAATATATATATATGGAACTTTCAATGATGAAATTTCACGAGCATAAAGCTCTTACATCACTGATCATACAACTCTGAAAAATCATAATCAAAAGCTATGAAGGTTACAAAGTCATAAAAATGATTTTAAGCTTTCGCTAACCCATGTACAATTACATTTAAGAAACAGGTCTGCTTCGTGCAGATTAGATCAAAGACATGGGTAGCCAAAATACAAAACAAAAATAAAAACAACTAAAAACTAAAAATTCGACCATGAGAGTTAAGCCCCTACA
The DNA here is from genome assembly GCA_006937295.1 of Carpinus fangiana. Lineage (NCBI taxonomy): Eukaryota > Viridiplantae > Streptophyta > Magnoliopsida > Fagales > Betulaceae > Carpinus > Carpinus fangiana. The sequence goes on from CM017326.1 coordinate 397,820, forward strand.
CTGATCTATTCCATCCTCAACTCGAAGGTCAGGACAACAAATCCATCCTCAACCTGAAGGCCAGGACAAACAAAAAAATAAAAAACAAAATAAAATCCCCACAAGTACGTCATTGTAGAAATCCTTTCAGAAGATACGCCTTGACCAAAAAAGACGATCAGATCTAAGGTTGAAGAGAGTACATCTGGATCTAGATCTAGATCTATAAACTAGATTTAAAGCACCCGCCATAAATAGAGACTGACAAAGCCTACAGAGAATATACTGAGCACTACTACCATAAAAGGGGAGGAGGGAATACTCCCCTTAATCACAAAATATTCTTAAAATACCTACAATAGCTAATATGCATGATAGTAAATGCTACTATAGTATATATATATACTGATAATATTATGAAAATGTATTAACTTTTACATCGTCCCTTAAACTCTAGATGACGAAACTAACTTGAGTTTAAAAATAAGGTCATTGAGCGATCCCATGTGGTCCATGAAGATGTCATCTAGTTTCTCATTTTTTTATTATTATTTATAATTATTGCTATTATTTTATAAATTTTTTTGCAAAACTGATTTTAAAAGTAAATTACAATTTTTTTTTTAATTTTATTTTTAAAAAAACACCTAACATATATAGCACATGTTTCATTTTTAGCAGAAAAGTAGGTACGTAGCATGATTTTTTTAAGGCTCACGTGAAAATTGTTTTTTTTTTTTTTTAGAAAAAAAGAAAAGAAAAAGAAAAACCACGTTGATATGTTCTGTCTTTATTTGAATCTCAGATTTGAAGACTTTTTCATCAGCGGGCGCTTGCGTTTGCATATATGGTTTAGTCTTGAGTCAGGGCAGTCAAAAAGGAAAACTTAACAACTCCAATTAACTCCACATCTCAGCTGAATCTGTTTTCTTTTATTTTCTCTACACCCTATCTTTTTAATCATTTTTCTTCTCTTTGAGTAAGCTACTTGAGTTCTCTTTGTAATAATAGTGGTTATATATGATATGTACGTAATGTAGCTTAGGCAAATTGGGTTTGGTACGTAGTGTTTGAGTTGTGGTTCAATGTTCAGTGCAGGATTGAGTTGAGTTATTCAGACTGAGATACGCCAATGTATTAATCTTTAATTTTAGGAGGAGAGCTTCTTAATTAACTAATATTCTTCCTGTTGTGTTATGGTTCTTCATATAATTAAGTTTGGCTTTTGTATCAAATATTGTTATACGTCAGACTGTGAAAACCAAGAGGTTAAGACTGCATTTGTTTCAACCTCAAATGATCTTAATGGGAAATTTTTTAGTTGAAAGTACTTTTAGGAGACAATAATTTTTTTTTTTTTTTTTTGTTTTATTTGGTTGAGATCCTGAAAATAATATCACAAAATTATAGTCGAAATTTAAAGTCTTCCAATCATGATCATTAAAATGGATAGGTTTGTTGTCCCTTCTTGCATGCCATCCCCCTTGGGCCTTGACCGCATTAATAGGAAACGCGTAGTACTGGACCACAGTTTAAAGTTTGGCCCGCAAAGAAAGTTGTTGTACGTCCATGGGTCCATGGATAATGGCGATTGGCGAGGAAGTCTCGTACGTGGCTTGTCCTCCACCACTTCTCTCTCAATCCACGGGACAACTAGCATTCATTATTCAACGCGTTTGGACTGGAAAACTAGCATTCATTATTCAACAATTTATTGAACAATTATGCACAAGGAATGAAATCGCTCGGATATAAAAGAATTGGAAAGAATGTTTCTCCTCGTCAATGGAGAAATAGTAAAGTATACGGCACTTACATGGACTAGTACTAGATTGTGATTTTAATGTGTAATTTAAAGAAATAGTAAAGAATACGGCACTTGCATAGACTAGTACTAGATTGCGATTTTAAAGTGTAATTTAAAAATGACAGAAATTTCTTCTAAATTAGCTTTGAAGAAATTTTCTCAAACTTAATTCAATAAGTGTAAGTGTCATTTATCACATATTTTATTTAATATTTTTACTAAGAATTATTTATTTATTTTTTATTAATTAAAAAATTTAAACATTATCAAGCTCTAATGTTACCACCTTACTCACCACCGTCTCGTCATGTCCCATAGGTGGCTAAATCAAGAAGATGTCCCAACCAAAATGGAAACCTGTCAATGAATTGGTTACCACCAAGATCAATGACTTTTTGCTTTGCACACTTGGCCAACGACCTTGGTAAAGGCCCTTGAAATTTGTTTTGACTGAAATTTATTATTCTCAATTGACCTCATTTTATCCAAGTTTTTGGAAATCTTTTATCATCATGATTTATGGGTGATAAAGCTTTGCTTGAATTGCAACAAGGCAGATCGACCATGAGAAGGTCGCCAAGAGCCCACTCTGCAATTTCTTTATGGAAAAAAAATAAAAAATAAAAAATAAAAAACGAAAATTTTAAAATATGTTTTTAAATTGTTTTATTTTTTATTATTATTTTATTAAGGATATTTTTGTCATTGGGGGACATTATCAAATTTTCGTATTTTTTTTCCCCTATGGCACTATGGATAAAATTTGAAATTTCTATATCAAATGCACGATGGTGGAAACCTTACAACCAAATATTTAGGAGACGCCACGCCGGATGTATTTCCAAGGAATGATTCATGAAAGGTAAGGGAAAAAATTGGAGACAAGCGTAGAATCTTCTATTTATTTTTACTAATTAAATATTGCATTTTATAACTTTTAAAAATGTAACACAAAAAAAAAAAATCAGTGTTCTCAAGGGTTCAGGTAAACAAAAATTATCATCCGGCCGGAATGATAAGTACGTAATGCACTCGATCTACTACAACAACAAAAATTGATAGAAAGAAAATATGTATGAAAGAAGATCTCACCCAAGCATTTTACATACAACATCTTAATGTCACGCTAAACCAAAATGCAACAAAACAATAACTAAGAAAGGAACACGTTACCAAAAAAAAAAGAAAAAGGACTGAAAGTAGAAAATGCGGATACAATAATACACACATTGCTTTGGAAAGGTGTCTCCCAAACTATTTTATTTAATTTCCGCATCTCCCCACACTCAGTGGCCTTATTCGGAAGGTCTTCATCAACCAATCATGTTTCCTTGCAATCACAATCAGTCCAATTACTAATCCAATAGCTAGCAAATCCAAATCCATGTCCAATCACAACTATTTTTCAGCCAAATTCAAATAGTAATCCAGAGTCTTGGCTTTCTTCAAAGATTGAAAGTTGAGAAGGCGATTCATTAGAATTCCCACATTTCTTTGTCAATGGTCTCCCACACAATCTTGGATTTCCCTCAAATGAATTGTTCTCAAATGTATCAAATTGTTTCCCTTGTGGTATAGGTCCCATGAGATTATTATAATGAGAACGATTGAAAACTTCCAAAAAAGTAAGTTGTATTAGTTGTTGTGGAATCAACTCAGACAATTTGTTCTTAGAAAGGTCTAGTGCTTCCAACTCTGTTAAGTTTCCTATAGACGATGGGATGTGACCGGTGAGACAATTATTAGAAAGATTGAACAAATGAGCTCCCTTTAAATTTTCAATAGATTCTAGTATCTCTCCAGCAAATCTATTGCTTGAAAAATCAATGGCTGTGAATAATTTTTGGACCTTCTCATAGAAAACATTCCTGCCTTCGTTCGTCATCATCATAGAGTAAGTATAATCCTGAGGCCAATCGAAATACTTGTAACTACGTATTATGAAGCCTGATTGTTCTTGAATATATGTTAACGAATCTGCATTGTCAAATTTTCTGGCCTTCCAATTTTCAAGAAGTCTTAATGGCAGCTTTCCCATAAAATGATTGTAAGAGACATCAAGGATTCGCATGTTGGGAAACTTAAAGTAAGTTTGATGTACCTCCATTGAACCGTTTAATTTATTTGACCATAAAATGAGGACCTCTAAATTTGGCAGATGACCCAACCAAAATGGAAATCTATCATTGAATTGGTTATCAATAAGATCAAGGACCTTTAGCATCGCACACTTGGCAATGGATCTTGGTAAATGCCCTTGGAATTTGTTTTGACTGAAATTGATTATCCTCAATTGGCCTCCTGTTATCCAAGTTTCTGGAATGATTCCTTGAAATTTGTTCCTTCTCAAATCAAGTATTGAAAGAGAAGCTTCAAAGTTGTCCAAGCATCGAGGAAGTAAACCACTTAAGTTGTTATTAGTCAAATCAAGGACTTGAAGAGAATCCAGATTGCAAAACAATTTTGGTATATTTCCAGTCAGTAAGTTGTTTGAAACATAAAGAAGCAAAGTGGAGGCCGGTGGAATAGGAAGTGATCCTTGGAGCAAATTGGACCTGAGATCAAGAGCTTGTAGACGAGTCCATGCAAGAAAAATTGGATGTTGACCAAAGCCTGTGAGAAAGATGTTAAAAAGATCAAGAACTCATAGACTTGCAGTGCTTGTATTCCACATCCATTTTGGGACTTGGCCATGAATCTTGTTGTTGGACAAATTTAAATGCTCCAATTCATGTTGGTTTCTTAGAAAATTTGGAAACTCGCTCAAATTGCAGGAAGAAAATCCCAAAGATTCAAAACTTTGAAGAGTTGCATTGGCGCTAAATTGATCATTAGTAAGTAATGACAATTGATTACCAGAAATATGCAATGTAGTTAAATATTTGAGCTTAACAAACTCATCAAACTCAACTATGTCATTAAGGTAGTTCTCAGAAAGATCAAGATTTTCAAGATTCTTAAGGTTGAAGATTGTTTTTGAAATTTGACCATGAAACTTGTTGGCTGCAAGGTCCAAGGTAGATAATTTTGACTCCCTGCAAAATCCAATGCCTCAAGCGGACTACTCCATGTAAAGTCAGGCAAATAACCGGTGAGACCTTCATTTCCACCTACATTAAGATACCGTAAATTTGGCAGCTTAAATATACCCATTGGAAATTCCCCGTGCAAACCACATTTACGTAGAGAGAGGAATATTAACAAAGATAAGTTTACCAAAATATTAGGCACCGTAGAACTAATGTCCACCCAGCTCAAATCAAGCTTTTGTAGGCGAGTCAAATTTCCAACTAGGCTTCTTAGGCTAGGCTTTTTGAGTTCCAATTTCGGATATCCAAGATCAGGACGGATGCAAGACAAATCGAGGGATGACAAGTGTGACAATTGTGAAATTTCTAACAGAATTTGACCAGAAAAGTTAGACCAAGAGAGATTGAGATGTGTTAGTCTTGAAAGATTGCAATTTAAAGTCATTAAAGGCAAGGTTAAGCCTTTGGAGGTGAACAAGACGGAAAAGGCTGCTGGTGGAGTAAATAGAACCATATAGACAGCTAAAACTGAGGTCCAGCCCAATTACATGACCCGTATCCTCATCGCACTCCACCCCATCCCATGAGCAGCAGTCACTTTTGTCTCCTTCTACTGTCCAAGACCCAACCTTTTGACAATCGATCATGAGTATAATCAGATGGAAAATCAAACAACGAGTTCATTGGTGCAGATTTATGGATGATAAAGCTTTGCTTGAATTGCAACAAGGCAGAGCTCTCATCATGATGGCACAGGGGTTGCATAAAAGGAGAAGATTGACCAACTATAAGATGTAACTGTGAAAGTAAGCAAAACAAGGCCATGAAAATGAAGAGAGAAAGCGATAATAAACCCATTGTGTTATATCACTGCTGGATATGCTTGGTAAATGGTAATGAAGCTTGTTGGGTCATGAATCAACCCCACAAAACCATCCGGCCTGTACTAAGCCCAAGGAAGGCCCATGTTCTCAAAGCCCAAGAGCGTCTCGAGCCTCGAGAGCCCAAGAGCGTCTCGAGCCTCGAAAGCCCAGGCAAGCCTCGAGCATCCGAGAACAGCTCAAACAGGCGAGAAGGCCTCAGGCCTCGATCACCCGAGAATCGCTTCGGGCCTCGAACACAATATATCATTGATATTCTGAGCTTAAGGCCTCCGAAGCCCGAAAAGCTAGAGATCAAGAGATTAAATTCAAAAATCTTATCTTATCCATTTCATTCAAATGCCAAGTACTCAAAAGTGCAAGATCAGATATATTATCTACAAGCATTCAAAATTTAAAGTGCCATAACAACCAAATCCTATCTCGATCCCATCAGGTCTTGATACGGATAACTACCTAAATCCCTGGTAACAAACTGCCTCGCAGAAAATCAGGGAAGAGTCAGTCATTGACAAGGGAACAATCACTCCATGCCTATATAATACAAGTCACCTCCACAAGTTCTGGTAACGCAACTCTAGCACTCTTAAAGCTTCTGTTGTTTCCTCATTATCTCAAGAGCATACACTGACTTAGGCATCGGAGTATCCCCGCCGGCTCACCCCCGGTCTCTTCGATCCTATTCTCTTCTCTATTGTGCAGGAAAAGTCAAAATTGGATCATCCATCAGGAAGTCAACAAGCGTGCCACGTCACCAATCGGGAAACTGTGTATCAACAGTTTGGCGCCGTCTGTGGGAACGATAGATTCTTCAATCGTTTCTCATTCATACAAAAATCCGACATGGTGAATACACGCTATTCACATCTGTCGAATCCTCTTCCGGTGCAACCACCCTCTAGCGCCCCCGGAGGATCCAATAGTCCAGAGTTGGCGGAATTCTTACGTAACATGGCGGAATCAATGGAGGTTCTTAGAAAGCAGAACGAGGAGCTCAACACTCGGCTCACATTGGCTGAAGCACGGAGCAGCCAAAAAGAAAGGGAGCGCGAAGAACGTCGGGAGAAAGAAAGGCGTGATAGAATCCGCAGGGGAAAACGTACTGCCGATCCTCACCAATAGGATAATGGGAGCACTGTTCAAGGCGATCGTCGAACGATCCATGGCGAGGAACATCACGACAAGTCCCGACGAGTGGAAGCTGGGGATGGTGGATCTCGTCGAGAAAGATCTCGGCGGGAGAAGTCCCATGAAGAGGGATCTCGCCGAGACAGGCGTGAAGGAGAGAAGTCTCACCGATCAAAACGACATCATGATAAGTCCCATCATGATGAAACCAGGGCTAGCCTTCAAGATACAAAGATGAAGGATCTGGAGGACAAGTACGCCAGGATTCTCCGCCGAATTGACGGGGAGGACCCGCATCTCACAGCATGGGACATGCTAGAAGACGACAGCCTCCCATTCACAGACCGGGTCAAAACGTACCCTATGCCTGATAAATTCAAAATGCCGCGGATAGAGAAGTATGACGGGAGCGGAGATCCACAGGCACACTTGGAATCATTCCGAGAACATCTCATCCTACACGGTATTCCGGACGAAATTGCATGCAGAGCTTTCCCCCTAACTCTGAAAGGGGTGGCAAAGGGTTGGTTCACTGAACTTCCCCCGAAGTCAGTAGGCACCTTCAAAGAATTGGGACGCTTATTCCTAATGCAATTCCTCGCGACGCGGAAGAGGAAGAAGAGCGTCACTTGTTTGTTAACTCTTCGCCAGGGACGAGAGGAGTCCCTGAAAGATTTCATGCTTCGCTTCAACAAAGAGAAGCTCGAAGTAGATAGCCCGGATGACAAAACAATGCTCAACGCGTTGATGCAGGGCGTAAGAGCCGAAGGGCCATTGATGGCAGAAATTGGGAGGAAGAATACCCAAAAGGTTACCCTTCCTCAATTCATGAAGCTGACCGAGGAGTTCATTCACCAGGAGGAATTGGTGGGGACCCTCCTTAAGGCCCAGACACTGGAAGAGCAGTCCAAGCAGGAAAGCAAAAAGCCCCCGACAGCGCCTAAGCCAAAAGAAGAAAAGAATTCTCGGAAGGCGGAGAAGAAGCCGGGACCTCTTTTTGTCAAGAGCGAACCGCGGAAAACCGAACGCCCAAGGTTCCAACCAGAAACCTTCACCCCCTTAAACGCCAGCTACACTGAAGTGTTTATGGCCATAAAGGGGGATCCAGAATTCAGGTGGCCACAAAAAATGAGGGCAGAGCCATCTAGGCGAAATCCGAACAAGTTTTGTGAATACCATGATGATCATGGGCATTCGACGGAGGAGTGCATTTCTCTTCGACGAGAAATCGAGACCTTTGTTCGAAATGGGAAGCTAGTCAGATTCCTTGCACAGGAACGAGTTCGAGAAGCGAACCAACGAGGGCACCAGCCAGCAGAAGGCAATCGAGAAGGCCTCGGACATGCTGGACAAAGGCGACAAAACCAAAATCTGGGGGAGGATAGGTGTGATCGAGAGGGCGAGCAGAGGCCTCTCCGGAATCAAGAAGTAGTCCGAGAAATCCATACGATCTCGGGCGGAGTTGCAGGTGGTGGGGAATCCAACTCAGCAAGGAAGGCTTACGCAAGAAGCATGCACGGCGAAGTGTTTTCCTTACACCGGCCAGCAAAGACAGCCAGAACCGATTCTGTGGTGTTGTCTTTCTCTGAAGAGGATGCTCGGGGGGTTGTAATGCCCCATGATGATGCTCTGGTGGTAACT